>CAJHNH020008457.1:52500-145000 GCA_905116865.2 Candidula unifasciata | reverse complement strand
ATTATGTGTGTGTACTGGTCTACCTTGGCGGAGGTTGGGGTGTGCCACTCTGTTGTTTGATTTCTGGATTGTCTTGCATTTACGTTTTAATTCTGAAAAAAAAAAAGACAATGCCTGTGACATAGGTTTCAACACTCTCTTAAGGCGTTTTGTGTTAGACCCAGTTTGTCGATGTTTTTAGAAAGTTTAAAAGTGCTGGCATCTGAAATAAATAATACGCGATACCAGTGGCTTTTGCGAAACACCCCCGTAACATTGTGGCAAGACGCGTGAATCAAGGTCGACCAATCAGAAGTGAACTAGTGTGTAACACTGTGCAAATAGGGAGAGCAATGTCACTATTGCCGTCTAAAGCCTTGCTGACGTGGAAATCAAGATGAAACTACCACAAGATAGAAGCCCCCCCCCCCCTCCTTTTTCCCCAATGGTCACGCGATAAAAGCGAGCTTCACAATATAATACAAACGAAAAGTGAACGTTGCGGCTACAGAGCCTTCATCAGCACATACACAAATAAATAAAAAATCACACAAATACACAAAAGTTTAGGGCGGGGGAAAGGAGCTCTTCGCCCCCACGTCAATTTTCTGCGGGGGTGGAAGTGGCAGTTTGGGGATGCGAGGGTACTGAGGGGGCTCAGCAAGGCCCTTGATATTGTGTCTGTGTGTCTGTGACGCTTTAAACGGCCACATTCTCTCCAACTTCAACATTTACCTCTAACCATAAGTTCAAACAGAACACCAGAAATATACAGAACCGGCTTCTTTCTTTCCCTTCCTCCCTCTAACGACAGTTCAATATCGCCGATCCCTCCTGCCAATTCTCCCATTCTGGCAATCATGTAAGATTCAACAGCATACCTCTGCATGTTTCGCAATGTCTTTTATTACCATTCTGCTTCGTTTCTGCTGTTATTACCGCTGACTGCGATTCTTCAAAGACCTCCCTTCCTGCGGATGTTTCATTCAGGTCCGCTGCAACTATTTTACTGCTTTTTGTAACAAAAAAGCGAATGTTCTGTTTATTCCTGCCGGCCTGTGGTGAGCAGTTCCATATAATTACGTGTTTCACTTTGTTATTATGTTTGGCTTTGCTGTTCAGAGTCGATATGCTGGAATGTTTTTGCGGGATTTAAGTTTGAGGTGGAGGTATCGTTTATGGGTAGGTTCTTATATTTGTAGACGGTCAGGCAGATGACATGGCTTCATGGCTTAGAGGTCCAACACCAGAGCCGTCTTAACATCTTTTTGGGCCACTGGGATAACCAGTGTGCTGGAGCCTTAACGACTACTACTCATAGAAGTGAAATGTTTATTTATGGTGACACAGATTAGCCTAATACCCCCCTCCTCGGACAGGTTCCTAGTGGGCCCATGCATTTAGACGGTCCTGTCCAACACATCCAATTTCAGCAAACCCCTAATAGGTCGCCTTTTACGACACGCTTGTTAGATGACTGTGGGTTTATTATCTTCCAACCCACCACCAGACACACCCCCTCCCACACACACACACACACACACACACACACACATACACAACCCTCTATTACAGGGGTTCTCAATGTTTCTATTGCCGCGACCCTTTAATACAGTTCCTCGTGTTGTGCTGACCCTCCAGCCGTAAAATTATTTCCGTCGCTACTTCATAACTTCAGTGAATTTGTGTTTTCCAATGGTTTTAGGCGACCCTTGTGAAAAGCTCGTTAGACCCACACAGGATGAGAACCGCTGCTCTATTGTAACTACGGATTCACACGAGGAGAATTTCTCTAGTAACAAGCTTAATCAACCTAATCAGCACCGGTTCTAATTATCCACAGAATGTATACTTAGCCCTTTATGTTTGGCTGGTAGCTTACATAGCATAGCAGCTATACGTTCACCTGCTAATCCGAAGGTGGTGGGTTCAAATCCAAACTGAGCCGGACATTTCTTTTATTTGTTCAAAAATGACCTTGCTTTGCAGGTCAGTCACGCCTTACAAGAGTACCAGATAAAGCCATAGGAAGTAAAGGCTGTCGGTGTGATGTTTACCACATCACCAACCGTGAAACGACTGGTATAAAAAAAATATAGCTCCATCACTATATGGTCAGTACGCTTGAAGACTTGGACAAAGGGCCTATATGTTTGGCTACATTTTATTATCTACTTAATGAAAGTAAAGTAAAGATGCCTTTTCACACCCTCAAACTCATCGGGCATATAGGAAGAGACCCCATATTTTTAGAGACCAATCTGCACTAGGTGGGTAATGTGGTCAGCATTACGCGGCTCGTCTTTACTTCCCCAGGACATACATCCTGGTACCCATTTTAGGCTGGGTCGACCAGCGACACCCCATACCATGATAAAAAACCACGCAGCTAGCAGTGGGTTTCGATTGCGGTATGTTGGAATTACGAGTCGGACTGGCAACGCCTAAGCCACGGACGCCGCAAGCCTTACCCTAAAACGAAACAGTACTAAACATCACGTGGTCGGAACTCGTCGCCGTCAAAAAGAAGTGAATTGTCTTTAGTTAAATTCCTAGTAAATCTGCCCCTAGGAATCGGGCAACGTTGCCTTGCCAGACATAGAAAGTAGCTTTGGAATCTTGAGACTTTGTTTTGGAATTTGCATAAGGCCAGACAACTTTTAAATCCCCTTTTACATTTCCGGGTAACTATAAGGAATCCTATATTAGTATGCATCAAATTGTGATTCTTAAGGCTGGTTAGATTTGTCAAATTGTGGTTAGTCTATGGAGTCACTTTGTTTAGTAAAGTATTCTGGGTGGTGTTTTAAACTTGTCTTTCAAAGAATAGCGAGACTGAAGACGAACAAACTGGGGGATATTTTAGGGTAAAAGTAAAATTATCTGGGCTCGTGAATTTAAATAATGCGGTTGAGTTTAAGGGTACTGTTTTGTCGAGATCAGCAATTTCTGGAAGCGTAATGAAGAATTAAAATGTAAAATAACTGATGTAATTCAGGAGGATAAAAAGGAAGAGCAAGAGTGTGAGTAGGAAGAGGAGAAAAGACGGAAGGAGAAAAGAATGGAGAGGAGGAGGAGATGAAGATAAAAAAAAAAGAAGAAGAAGAAGAAGAAGAAGAAGAAGAAGAAGAAGAAGAAGAAGAAGAAGAAGAAGAAGAAGAAGAAGAAGAAGAAGAAGAAGAAGAAGAAGAAGAAGAAGAAGAAGAAGAAGAAAGAAGAAGAAAAGAAAAAAAAGAAAAAAGAAGAAGAAGAAGAAGAAGAAGAAGAAGAAGAAGAAGAAGAAGAAGAAGAAGAAGAAGAAGAAGAAGAAGAAGAAGAGGAAGAAGAAGAAGAAGAAGAAGAAGAAGAAGAAGAAGAAGAAGAAGAAGAAGAAGAAAAAGAAGAAGAAAAAGAAGAAGAAAAAGAAGAAGAAGAAGAAGGTGGAGAAGGAGAATGAGGAGGATAAGGGGTGGTGGAAACGGAGAAAGAGCTTAAGCGGTAACGGAATTGATTGATCGATCGACCAGTTTGACATCTCCGGGCTGCTACCAATCTGAACATCAGACCAACAAGGTGAGATACCAGATACCCTGTTTCAAATCTTAAGCGTGTTATGATTAGGGCACCCGTAAAGGCTACACCGGCCAGGTGTCACCTACAGCATACGTGGGTAAGGACCAGTGGTTCTCACCCATTCTAATGCCACAACCATTTAATACAGTTCCTCATGTTGTGCCGACACCCAACCATACAGTTGTTTTCCTCGCTACTTCATAACTTGAATGAATGTATGTTTTGCGGTGGTCTCTGGCGACTTCTTGGAAGTGTCGTTCGCCCCACAAAAGGGTCGCTACCCTTGGGTTAAGAACCACTGCGGTAAAGGAAGGGTATTTGGAAGAGTGTGTTATCCCTAATGTTTCTTTTAAAGTCATGATATTAACTATTCACAGACAATAATGTATTTTTAGATACTGAGTTTTCTAATTGTTTGTTCTGTTGCACAGTATGCATAGTCTACAATATTCAAAGGTTAGCGATTGTAAATTATATTGAGACTGAAATTAATTGGTTGTCTGAAAGAATGATAAGAACTCCATGAGCAGATGGCACACTAAAAGAAGTTGTCTCGATCGAAATTACCTCAATAGAAAAATGGGCTACTCGAGTGTAGTGGAAACGGTAAATTGGAAGGGTAAAGTAAGTAACGCCTTTAGGCGCACCGGACACATGGGAAGAGCACCCATATTTTTACAGACCAATCGGCTCTAGGTGGGTAATGTGGTCAGCATTACGCCAGCCGTCTTTACTTCCCCAGGACATACATCCTTGTACCCATTTTAGGCAGGATACCATGATAAAAATCCAAGCAGCCAGCATTAGGTTTCGATCGCGGTACGTTGGAATTACGAGTTGGACTGGCAACGCCTAAGCCACTGACGCCGCGGAAGGGAAAATAGGCAAGGCAAATTTGATACCCCGTGTGGGTTCCGGGGCCCCATTGTGGGGAAAACAAGAATAGACCCACTGCCTCCCCAAAAGCATGTCGTAAGAGTCGACTAATTGGGGAGCTTCCTTTGAAGTCGGAGTGCATCTGCCGGAGAGGCAAGGAACCAATAGTCAGTATTCAAGAGAATGAGATCTGTAAAACTGATGCACACGCAACACTCAGGTTCTGGCGCAGGACTGCAGTTCAGTAGTGGACGAGCAACCAGAACTTTCCGCCAGAGTGTACAGCTGGTGAACGCGAAGAAGAAGAAGAAGAATTTGATGAGAAGGATCATGACATAAAGTAACACTTCTATTATAAATGACCGACACTACGTTAGACACAAGGCTGTGGTTGGCCATGAGGACCTTACAACATGATCTACGATCTGTCAGATGTAATGGGCTTTGCTTTTGCATGTTTCAAACCAGTCGATTTAGCCTAATTCTGCTTCTAGATCTTTCTAGGTCTCCTGCTTCTCTTTTTTCATGTTACTTTTACAAACAGGAATACACAAAATTCCCTTAACTGAGGTTTCTCCAAGAAAAATCCACATGTCTGTCAAGCCAGTTGAAGATCTGAGGCACGTGTGAATACAGGAGCATGGCTTGTAAAGGTAGAGCGAGCGCTCTAAGTAAGCAGTCGTACTTTTTCTTACGTGAGATGTCGTGAGTCTCTATAATACCGTAAATAACAAAAGGTAAATAAATACCCAACTCTTTAAGTCTCCAGCAGTTGTTACTTTAACTCCTTCCACCCAAGACGTTGAGCATAAAATCAATAAATAAATAGATCTGAAAAAGTTGAACAGAAAGACTACAGGGCGGTAATAGCTGAAATGATAATTCAGATACAAATTGTAAATGTAACATATGCCTGAAACAGAAGCCTGCAGGAACATACTTTATCTTTGGGATAGCCAAGCAGCGTAAAGCAACTGCTTTGTTACTAAAGGAGCTACAGGAGGGAACGTCCATACAAGATGTGTGTGTATAATTTTGTATTATGTGTGTGTGTCTATATATATATATATATATATATATATATATATATATATATATATATATAACCGTTATTCTGGTATCGTGACGTACACGTAACGATTGCAGTCGCCCCTCAAACCTTCCATTGCCGAAGAAAAATGCATTATTTTACTACTGATTATTACTGTTTACTATTTCTCACAAATACGCCGTTTTGTTTACCTCTCGAGTATAGCTGAAACAACGCTCGCAGCATGCTTACGCCACTCATACACAATCTGTAACGTGTTGAAGCTACTAGTTACTACTGCTTCGATGCTTGCTGCATGCATTCGCTCTCAACAGCGAAGTGATGGGGGGAAAATATCAGTGATACCATCTCCAGTGCAATCGTTACCTGCTAACGCCTACATATGCGAATTAATCACGCTTCTCCACTGATTATCACAGTGAGGAAGACAGGAAAGAGGTTGCCACGGCCTAGGCCGCCAGTTTCTTACTCGTCTTTTCCCTGTAGAACAAACTTAACGAAAACTCCATTAAACAACAGTTGCGTGGCAAGTTACCGCAAAATAAGTTCAGGTTGGTGCAAAGCACCAGATTCACTAGCTGTGACACGTGAAGAGTTCCAGACGTTCTTGTCCCCTCGTTCTAGATATTTCGGCGCGCATAATAATTGTACCTCGGTAGCTTTGTCAGTGATAATATCAAGAGACCATTCGCTAGACCAGTGGTTCTCACCCTTTCTAATTCCGCGACCCTTTAACACAGTTCCTCATGTTGAGACGACCCATTAATACAGATCCTCATGTTGAGACGACCCTTTAATACAGTTCCTCATGTTGAGACGACCCTTTAATACAGTTCCTCATGTTGAGACGACCCTTTAATACAGTTCCTCATGTTGTGGTGGCCCCCCAACCATACAATTATTTTGGTCGCTACTTCATAACTTAAATAAATATTTGTTTTGCGATGGTCTTTAGCGACCTAAGTGAAAAGGGGTCGTTTGACCCCAAAAGGGTCGCCGACCCATAGGTTGAGAACCGCCGTGCTAGACGGAGTGGGATTCCTGGGTCTGGGTTTAAAGCTGTGACTCAGTCTTCTGTATTAGACAGACAAACAGACACCAGACAGACAGGTCAGAACTAATGAAGGAACACACTTTGTTATTAAAGGGTCACAAATTGGGCGCACAGACTCGTCCTATATTCAGCCATTCAAGACACTCATATTGGTTAGTGAAAGTTGTGCAGCTGGGAGTAGATATAGAATAGCTAACCTGTACATATCATGGCGATAGCACTAACCTTGCGGTTCTAAACCCCCTGGCTCTTACATTATTCTAGAAATTGATAAATAGAAGCACGGACGGACATTTTACCCCACCAGGACATCACTCAAACGATAAACACCCGATGTCACAAAGTGCCACCATGTGGATGAGGATCACGCGTGGAGAGGTCCCAGAAACCGCGTCCAGCCATTAGGCCATATTTATGGCCAGGCTATATTGCGGCCCCTGTCAAGAGCCAGAGTAGGGCTTCAAATAACGAAAAATGTCATCCTAAAAAGGACGGAAAGTTAAATATACTGTTGATAAATAGAACCAGAGAGTTGTTTTTATAACGCTTCTTGTTGTCACAGCCGACTCGACTTCTATTATTCCTATGTTGTTACAACAACCACACAACAGTCTCGGTTATAGCGAATATATACTCTCATAGAAGACACAGGACAGGGGTTCTCAGCCTCCCGGTCGTGACCTTTTTTGGGACAGAACGACCCTTTCACAAGCGTCGCCTTAGACCATAGGAAAACATATAAATTGAAGTCATAAAGGGAAATAATTGTTTGGGGGTCGCCACCGCATAAGGTAACTGTATTAAAGGGTCGCGGCATTAGGAAGGTTGAGAGCCAGTATCGAAGTAGGACCCAGACTAGTAACTGATTACTCGGGGAATTTGGTTTGCAAGTCCTGCTAATTATATGGGAATTCTCAACATTCTTTTTGATCGGTATCCTCGCCTTCTTTTTTCTTTATCATCCGTTCCACTTTCATTCCTCTTTTTTCTTCTTATTATAAATTTTCTTTGTTTTTTGTTTTCCTAGTGCCTATCCCTATACTGTTTCACTGTCAAGTTTTCAAGACGCATCTGGTACAAGCCTTTATGTGTGGTATTTGGATGCGGGTTTCAGGTAATCTAACTATCCATATCTTGCGTGGGCGGCCTCGAAACCTCTCTCCTTGATGTCTTCTACGTCACCAGGTACTCTTAAATAAAATGTCACATGTGGCAGTGTTGGCACATTCTTACAATTGTCATTTCCTAACCCATTTCCTAACCCATGTCCTAACCCAGGCGAAACATTTCAGTAAAACAGCTGAGAGAGACAACAAAGCAATACAGGCATTACATTTTGCAATATAATCTTTGTGCCGTCGCTATTTAAATTCAGACATATATATTTAGGTATCCAAATTATGTATATATATATATATATATATATATATATATATATATATATATATATATATATATCTGGTAATCTGGTAATCCTAGTTTCCAGATTACCAGATATATATATGTGTGTGTGTGTGTGTGTGTGTGCAAAAAACATAATGAGAAACCTCAAAAATGACCAGATTTGAGACAGTTATGATCCGCATGTAATTGGTGACAACCCTGTTAAGCAACTTCGCTATGCAGATAACACTGTCCTCCTTATGAACAATGTAGAGGGAATTAGAAACTTCAATCATCCTTGTTCAAAAAAAAAAGTGAAGATCAAAACCTGTTCTTGAATTTAAAGAAAACAAAAATAATGACTACAGCAAAACTGGCTGCCACCCATAAAAGAATAATAAAGGCTGAAGAAATTGATTTTAAAAAAAAGTCACAAAATTTGAATCTTTGGACTAAAATAAAAAGAAATGGAGACAGTTCAACAGAAGCCAAAAGGAGGATGGTCATAGCAATACAAAGTTTAAACAGCATTAAAAGTCTGCCGTTAGCCACCAGCAAAATAATTCAAAGTTAAACTTTTAAGAGCATGCATCTTACGTGCAGCTACATGCGGATTTGAGTCGTGGACTATTCCTCAGTAAAAAGTAAAGTAAAAGTAAAGATCCCTTTTCACGCCTTTCGGCGCATCGGGCATATGGGCAGAGCGTCCCATATTTTTACAGACCATCAGCACTGTGGGTAATGTGGTCAGCATTACGCCGGCTGTCTTTTCTCAGTATTAAGAAAGAAAAAAAGGGCTTTCGAGCTGAAATTTCATAGAAGATTCTCAGAATAAAATGGACAAAGAATTTAAAAAAAAAATACTGACATTCTGAAAGATCTGAACATCAACGAAGATTGGCTAATAAACAGTATCTTGTCTTAAAAGCTGAAATATTACGGGCAAATCAAGCGCCATGGCATACTGGGGAAAGAAATTAGCAGAATAGTCTGGTATTAGGAAGGATGAGCAAAGGCCGACCAACACAAAGATGTGCACTGGATATTTCTGACTCCTTGGATACTAAAGTACACGAAGTGGGAGAGAGCGACGTTCTGCAAAGGACCTACTACACGATGTTGCTGATGTGTAGGCATGCGACTGTATTTTATCTATGCGCCATAGCAAATGCCTGATATTCACAGTTATCTTCACACGACCAGTTGAGGTCGAGACCCCCTGACTTGAGAATCCCTGAAATCTATACCATATGGCGAGTAGGATAGCGGAATGTATTGCTGGGAATTTGCATTTCTGTAGCTTTTTGGGGGAAAGACCCGCTGCGACTTTTTGGGAATTGCATGCATACCAAAGTAAAAGGTTGTAGTTTTTACAGCTGCTAGGAGGCGGATGCTTTGGTTTGCACTAGGTTGCCATTCTTCTTGTTCTTTTTGTTTTTCTTCTTCTTCTTCTTCTTCTTCTTCTTCTTCTTCTTCTTCTTCTTCTTCTTCTTCTTCTTCTTCTTCTTCTTCTTCTTCTTCTTCTTCTTCTTCTTCTTCTTCTTCTTCTTCTTCTTCTTCTCCCCCTACTCCTCCTCTTCCTCCTCCTTCTCCTCCTCCTCCTTCTTTTTCTTCTTTTCCTTCTTTTTCTTTTTTCTTCTTCTTCTTTTTTCTTCTTCTTCTTCTTCTTCTTCTTCTTCTTCTTCTTCTTCTTCTTCTTCTTCTTCTTCTTCTTCTTCTTCTTCTTCTTCTTCTTCTTCTTCTTCTTCTTCACTGATGTTGCTACTGCTACTACTTTTTTTTCTTATGGATGTGCTATTAGAAGACGAAGAATTATGTCCTTATTCCGTAGCTGTTGGTTCGTGTGTATGCTAGGCCTAGCTAAATATGATACCTTCAACAGAGCTGTCTAGTTGGCTACGTGTCTGATTACACTTGATCATGCAGCGACCCGTTCTTGCCGTCTGCAGACGACAGGGTCGAGTCTATGACTTGTAAGCATAGTTTTTAAGTTTCTTTGTATGTGTGGTAAGGTCATAATGTGTCTTTCTATCTGTCTCCTTCTTCTTCATCTACGAGTGTTTCATCCATTACAATTTATTTATAATACTTTTTGTTTTTAAGTAAGTCAGTTTGCATATTTCGTTTGCAAAGACAATGCTTGGCTTGTATAGTAACAATAAGAAAAATAAATATAGTTACGCTTCTAGAGATTTTCAGTTCTTCTGTGGTTTCTAGCAGAAGGGTGGGGATGAGCCAGCACTGCGATGGTCACGAGATATCAAGGACACACGGGGTATGATAGTTCACAAGGCGATGCAGGTGGCCAGCAGTGTTGTCACTTTTCTTTGACAAAGAACATCCAAAAAGGAGTCAAAAAATTTTTTAACATCTGAATGTGTGTTGGAAACATCTAGAAAAAACATCCAAATGGAAAAAGTCACAAATTACATAGCAATTGATATGACTTACCCTATAAAATCATGTCCTCATCTTTACTGAAGTCTGCCAGGATAAACTTAGCTTGCATGATGAAGTTGAAGCTTCAGATCCAAAATGACTCTGGTATGCTTTAGCTGTTCCAATTTCTTTTAATACCCAATCAGGGAGCTAATAAGTGGAACAGCATTTTCCTACTCTTCTCAGGCCGAATTATATTGTCAAGATAGCATTTAAAAGGTCAAATTTCATCCTGTGTCTTAGGTTAGATTTGATAAATTCACTCCAAATGAAAACATTTAGAAAAACTTCTACCATCTAACGTCAAAACGCCATCTAAATGTAAAGGAAAACATCTAAATCTGGATGTAAAACCTCCAAAGTGGCAACACTGGTGGCAAGGGACTCAGAAGTTTTACGGCGTGCGGGAAGTTCCAGATCTGCAAGAGTGCGATATTGTTGTAGAACATTGGTAAATGTAATGTATCTGATCATTGGACAATATGATTGAGTCACCTTGTTGGGTGTTTTCACGTCTTGGTGAGAAGTGTGGGTAACGGTGATTATATATGAGAAGGTGACACGAACTCTTCGACTCCAGCAACGATCCCTAGCAATCTGCAAGACAGTAGTGAACCGAATGCTGGTATAAAAACATATCCACGACCTTCAGAACGCGAAGGAAACAGCAAACGTGTACGTCAAACGCTTTCTGTCACCCTCACAGCAACCTGGTGCATTCACTTCAGTCACACGTGTTCTCTCAGAAAAAGCACGTGGTAAGAATATCGTATAACCATGGGAGATCAGATTACCACAATCGTAACAATGTTAAAGCGAGATAAGGTGACAATGGGAGATCAGATGGTGCAGGGAGATAAGGTGACAGAAGGAGATCCGGTGATTCAGGGAGCTCGGGTAGCTTGGAGATTCGTTGACTGGCAGATGAATTTTTTTTCTTCTGCGTTCACCATTAAAAGGGCTATGGATAGATGCATTGATGTTTATATCAAGGCTGTGATAGCTAAACGTTCTGACATAAAATGCAATGGCTAACTACTAAATGTAAAATTGTTTAGTAAACTCAAAAACAGCCAAAACAATGCCGAGGTTGGTTTTGCACAAACATTTTAGACACCTCTCCCTTAACTTATTTTTGTTCGCCTATGAAAGCCATTCATTGATTTGATGGAATACCTGCCCAGCATAGCCCACTGAAAGTATATTATAACGAACAATTATTGATCACATTTAAAAAAAAAAAAACCGTACAGGAATTTTGTGTTCTCGATTCAGCCTTTGCCGCTGCTTGTGTTACCAGGGTGATTTTGTTTAAGTAGTCTCTCTCTCTATTTCTCCTCCCTCACCCCCATCCCCGGGCCCTTTTTACTCTTTCCTTTATCCTCTGGAGAAAGGGCGGATTCCATAATCAGATAGATGTTCTGCACTTTATTTTTCTAAACGTGCCTTGTCATTCGGCGACAGTGTTTGACACTAGTTGACTCTTGAAGCAGTTGCCGATCTTTTGGACCCAGTGCTGGTTTTAAGAGCACTGCAGAATGAGTGCTCAGGGAAAGAACACTTGGGGACTGCCCTGGATTTCGAAAATTCATGGAAATCTCGACTGCCAGTAGATTTGATCCACGAAGTCTAAGGAAGTGTAATGATGTTTATTTAAATTATTGAGGTCATTGATTTCTGGCGCCAAGGAAGCACGACCATGCAGATTCTGGTGCAAGTTTGTGACCGGGTTTTCTTGCCGTGATAAGCTTGTTTGAACTGGCTGCAGGTTGACTAGCTGGTCGAGCTTCCTTCATGTCACACATTAGTGCAGTTGTTTTCAGCCTGGGGGCGGCGTGGGGTGGGCTCTTCCCTCCCCCCCCCCCCCCAGGAGGCGATGGAATGGGGCGTAATACCGTTTTTGAGCTGGGTACATTGGTACTTCTAATAATTTTTCTCAACAACTTTGTTTTGAGGTAAATGTATATTTTAAATTATTTTTTTTTTTAAACTTCTAATCGACGAAAATGCTAAGAAAGTGTTTGTTTTCATGGACAGTTTGTATAGCATTTTTTAGTAAGACAAGGCAGGGTCAACACTCACGATGATATCCGAAAACTAAATTACCACTTGTTCGTGACTGTCTCTTTCAATTTGACACTGATTTACGTTTACGTTTTGCTCCAAGTTCTTGTTAATAGTACTTTCGATTTTTCTTTCTGCTTATACACCCCCCACCCCCTACCACACCCCGTTTTCCAAGGGTTTTTTTTTCATTGTTTACTCACATTTTGGTTTCATTTTTAAAAAAAAAAGGAAAAGCGGGGAAGGTGTTGGGGGGGGGGGGGGGGGGGGTCTTAGCTAAATGTTCAAGAAGTCACCGTCTGAGAAGAAACAAAATATTTTGAAAACTGCTGTGCTAGTGAGTAAAGGCTGGACAGTGCTTGGAGAATATTCATGTTTGCTATGTTGTTACCAAGCAGGTATCACTTTTATTCATTTTATGTAAGTCAAACTTTGATTAACCGTCACTCATTTAACTGACAGTTTCTGTTACTGTCTTCTTCTTCTGCTTCAGCATTCCTAGCCTTTGACGTTCATTGCTGGCTGGCCTCCTCTTTCCAGTTGGTAATACCAAGTGTTTGCAGGTCTGCCTGGACATTGTCTCTCCAAATCCTTCTTGGTCTCACTCGTGGTCTACAACCATTCATCTCCCTGATGTATACTTCTCTTTTATCTGACATTCTCTCAATATGCCCCAACCATTTCAGTCAATTAGCTCTTATGATGCCAGTGATCAGTGGTGATTTAAACAGATTATGAATTTCGTTGTTGCTTCTCCCTCTCCATTCCACGCTGTTTGCATCTTTGATGAGTCCAAAGATTGGTCGTAAGATTCTGTTACCTAAAAAAATATGCGTGGCTATCTAGAAATAAAAAATAAAAGAAACAACTCAAAGACACAGAGGAAAATTATACGTTATTTTAAAGTAACGTAGGATTATAAAGTTGTAATACATTTCTGAACATTTAATTGTTTTTGTTTCCAATAATGACGAGGACAGTTGTATGTTTCCATGCCTACACGGCCTCTTTTCTGACTGTCGGTTTTTTATTATTATTTTACCCAGATGACGTCACAGGACAGTCCAACATTTTAGATGGTGGTAAGACTGGGTTTCCTGGCTTTCTGATGCTTCTAACGATCTCAAAACATCTAGAACTGGCCCTAACCCTAACCCACAATGACCTACGAGAGAGTGAAGCCTAAGTCCCACCACTGCATGCAGCCTAGGTCCCACCACTGCATGCAGCCTAGGTCCCACCACTGCATGCAGCCTAGGTCCCACCACTGCATGCAGCCTAGGTCCCACCACTGCATGCAGCCTAGGTCCCACCACTGCATGCAGCCTAGGTCCCACCACTGCATGCAGCCTAGGTCCCACGACTGCATGCAGCCTAGGTCCCACCACTGCATGCAGCTTATCTACCACATCCTAAAATATCAGACTGCCCTGTGGCCTGGGGATTTTCCCTGCTTGGGGTAGGATATTAAAAAAGCACTTTGACTGTCCAATTGTTTATTAGTTGTCCACTTATTTTTCGGTGTTGAATGTAACACAACTTTTTACATTTCTCAGGGAAAATATAGTTCCGAGAAAAAGGGTAAATATTAGAGTAAGGAACGGGATTCATTGAAAAATCTAACATAACGTAAAACAGAAGATTTTTTGAAAAACAATTAAAATATTTGAGAATTTGTATTTTGTCTGCATGTCTGTCCCTCTGCCTACTGTCTGTCTGCCTACTGTATGTTTATGTCTAACAATACTTTTCTGTAGGTATATCCATTCATCGTCTGCCTGTTTCTGTCCGTTTATCCGCTTGTCCATCTGCCTGTCCCACTGTCTATATGTCTGTCTGTTCTTCCATATATATGCCTGTATACCTATCTGTTTGCATGTCTGTATGTCCGCTTGCCTACAATGTGTGTATATGCTCTTTCCACCATCCACCTAATTGTAATTTACAGATCAAAGTTATTCTAACAACATGGTTTAGATAGATAATGTTTTCTTCCGTCAACCAGTTCGGATCCATAGATTAAATATTTTAATTTACCAATGCACTGTATTGAAATCCATTGCTTGTCCAAAAGACCCCATATTTTGGTATTGATTTTTTTTTTCCTCGGGAAAATTGTTCCGTGCCTTTTGATCCTGATTATTCATCTTTAAGTCGCCAGATTTTCCTCCTTAGGGCAATTTTTCCTGCTGACTGAGATTAGAATAATATTTTCTTAACCATAATTAAATGCACAGATGCAGAAAAAAGATATAGGTAAATCCTAATTTTGTTCCCGTATGTGATTTAGAAGTTTGTGATTTACAAGAATTGAACTAAGCCCTATTACGTTTTAAGATATTCTAGAGTTCTTTGATCAAAATATTTAGGTGAGAAAAACAAGGACAATGTTGTTTTTCTATTGTTTTTTATTTTCTATTTTTATTTTTTAAAGGGAATTTACGTTGTGAAATTTTGTTTCTTTTTTTTCAGTTGCTGTTAATTTCGTAAAACGTATATAAAAGTTCCGGCGTGGTTGACACATATTTACCTCATTGCTCAGCCTTGTAATTACAGTTTTTCATCGGGTCATTTTGTGTGTGTGTTTGTGTGTGTTTTTGTGCGTGTATTTGTTTGTGTGCGTGTGTGTTTTGTTTGTGTGTGTCTGTGTGTGTGTGTGTCTGTGTGTGTGTGTAATTGACCACACTGGGCTTGGTTGATTGTGCGATCAACATTACGCCGCCTGCCTTTACTTCCCAAGATATTTGCCGCCACCATATTTAGGCTGGATCGACTTCAACGCCAATATATTTCAAGACCACCTGCACGGATTCAAACTTAAGACCTTCCGGCAGGCATCTAGCCATTATGGTACCTTTGCTGTTCTTTCCTCGACTAGATCTTCTTCTTATACCTTCGTCCGAAATGTAAATGCTTTGTGTCCCTTTACAACATGGCTGCGATATTTATGCCTTTCGGCTGAGTCATCTGAATTCTGCAGGCATTTGCTGCCCTGGTTAAAATCCCCGGTCCTGGACTGTTTCATCCCCGATTCATCATGTGGTGTCCCTGATTCATCATGTGGTGTAGTTGTATCATCATCCGTTTCACTTGATAAAACAGATCAAAAGATTATCATTGATGATTTGTCCGGGGCACTAAGATGTGTAGGGTAATGAAAAGGCTGACAGATTGGCTGTTGCCGCTCCTTCGAACGGTGAGCTACTTTGCGATAAAGCGGACGTCGTTATTGCTCTCTGGCATCAACTGTACCGTGCAAGAGAACAGACAGAGAATGTATGCATGGAAAGACCTTGGTAATTCAGCGGGCGGGGAGAAGAGATTCTGGAAGATATTCAACATTGAGAGTAACCCATGGCGGGCATCTAAATCCGGTTGCTAGCTGGTTGTATTAGCATTTCGACTTTTCTTTGGCAAATAAGAAAGAGACGGAGCACGTGTGGGATTGTCTTGAGTGCAGTGATATCAATTCTTGATTCATTCATTTGTTAAATCGTGCATCATGAGTCTATTTTCGATGCTTAGGAGGGCTTTTTGACGAACATTTATTATCCTATTTCTGATCGTATTTTATCGAGAAGCAGGCATGTTGTCCTTTTCCTTTAGACTGATTTGTTCATGATGATGAGACAACTTATCACAGACATCAGAAGGAGACAGTCGTCATTTTTTGGCCATGCTATGAGAAGAGGGAAAATAGAACATGTTGTGACCACTGGAAAGATCTGTGAAAGGAGGGATAGAGGAAGACAACGAGAGAAGATGCTTGACAGTCTTGTTGCATGGCATGGAGGTGTGTCGGCACACGAACTGATACATGCTGCAGGAGATTATAGAGAGGCATGATCGCCCAAGCCAGTCGGCAAGGCACCTGATGATGATGATGGTTCATGTGTATTTGTATATGTCTTTTCTTTATCTGCTTGTCCATTCCTTTATGTCGTTTATTGTGTTTTTTAGGAGGCTGAGCGGTCTCGAAGTATGGTGTCCACCTCGAGTGCTGGAGGTCCCGGGTTCAAGCCCCAGTGAAGGCTGGAATTTTTTTCACTTGGAATTCTAGCAATTTCCCCTTGTCTCTGGGTAATACACTTGAGCACGTAAAAAAAAAACCTTGTCAGTTGCAAATCAAAAAGAGTAGTTTAACGCTGCTGCCCGGGCAAAATTTGGACTTTAAAATCTACCCAAAGTATTTCAGAATCCTCGCTGGTGCAACGGAGTTCGTGCACTGGGCTGAGAATTTTCAGACTCAGGCTTGAGTTAGAAGTAGAACGGAGCACTTATGGGTTAGACTCGTGTGCCATGATGTTGATCCGTCCAATAAACAAACATAAACAAACATTTTATTGTGCTCCTTCAGTTTTGCCATTACAACCTAAAAGAGTTAACACGTGTAGGAGTTAATAACGAGTCTGCACTTTAACTGTAGCAGTTATAGGCAGTAGACCACCCTAGAGTAAATATCAAGACTAGTTTAACCTTATCACTCCCACCTCCCAGTAAAAGAATCGAAAGAAAAATAATCACCCTGTTTTATCTCACCGACCCTGGCTGATATTCTCCGAGTGATAAATAGCCAAATATTATCACGACCCCTGAAACTCGCGTACTACCTTCCTGCCCGCAAGTAGCAGTTAGGGAACGATACACTGTTAGATAACCGGAAGAGAACATCGACAGCTGTTGGCCAATGTGCACCAAGAAAGATATCCCTCCGCGTGGAGTATTTACCAAGAAGGAGGGGTGCCTTGTTATGAAAACACAATGTGCAAATAAAACCAGCCTAGCATCCACCAATGAGCTTGCTCCACCGCCAAGGATGAAAATAATTGCACAATCACATTGCGTTGGGGTTCTACAGTGTGACTATTTATTTGTCTAGCCTTTGTTTTCAACGGTGCCATTATATTCCAGGAACTACAGGCGAGACGTTACAGCTCGCAGCCAAACGGCAGTAAATGGAATTGTGAATCGGCCGGTGATGATACTCCCGTGGGAGATGCTTTCGGTGTGTGCGGGACTCGGTTTATGGCCCGGAGTAAATAAAGCTTGGGTTGCCCCAGTTTAATATAAATATTCTCTCATTTTATGTCGATGTGCTGTGGGGGTAAAAGATGACGAATAGAAATAGAGGTTTGAGTTGGAGTTCAGATTATGTTGGTTGCCGCAGGAACTAGGTGAACCAATACTGAAATATTACCCTGGCGAGTGCTTGATTTGAATCTCACAGCTATGGGAGCGAGACAGGGGAAATAAGAGATCTATGAATTTATAATTTATCATCGCCGTGCACCTGTCTGGATATGGTTACTTCCCCTTGGTTGTGTTGCAACTCGCATTGTATACTGAATATGAAATTTTGTGATACATGCATAGAATGCGTTCAATCATTCATAGTGTAATACTTCTTTGAAAAGTTGTTTTTTAACGTAATTTAAAAAAAAAATCTCACTGTGGCTGGCAGACAAACAAGACATATCCCATATAACATGTTCAGTCTCCAAAGAAGTTATAATTAGGACCCCTCCTCTCAAGCGCCGATAGAAGTATTTATGACGTATCAAGTGCCAAAATGGCCTAAAGAGAAAGGTGATGAGGGTACACGTTCAGGAAAACGAGGCAGATGCCAACCTCAGCGTTCGTGGATACATCATGTTGAAGATGTATTGTCTATGAAAGCACACAGGGCTGAAGAATCGGCTAGTGAAAGAGAGTGTTTAGGCGTGGTGTGAAAAGAACGTCGTTCCGTAAAGGACCTGCTGATTGACGATGATGATGATGATAATGATGATGATGATGGTGATGATGATGGTGATGATGATAATGGTGATGATGGTGATGATGATGATGGTGATGATGTTGATGATAATGATGATGACGATGATGAACAACTACACTAGCCACTTGTTATCTGGATTCCTTTGTGAGCGAGGACCGAAACACAGTCAGTGGCATACTTACATCGGCGACTGTATCGCCCATTGGTTCATCGGTAGATGACTTTGTTGCCGGTCTGGACGATGTGAGGATGCTGACAGCGACAACGATGCTGATGATAGTGATGACGATGCTGATGATAGTGATGACAATGCTAATGATAGTGATGACGATGCTGATAATAAACACATACACTCACTTCTACGTCGACGTTTAAACGGATCAAAATAATGTTATTCCCATACAGCATGATCCCTAACAGATGTGATAATTGTTGTAAAAAGGTAAGAGGTAAAGGTCAGGAGATGTGAACCAGCGTCACTGCACACGGTTATAAACCAAAAATGCTCTGCCACCAGTACGGACAGCTGATAAGAATTGCCCGCCTGTGTCGGCGTCCGCACGTAACTCTGTAGCTACAGTTACGTTCCTCCGTTTACGCCAGAGTGTCAACTCTAGTACCCATTTCCTAGAGGCTGGGTGAACCCCGGGAACACCCGGTTTCGAACACCGACCGTAGCTGCAGCGAGTCGCAGCTGGATTTGAAAGCGAGCTTGCTATCGACTGCGCTAACGCAGCCCCCTGATAATTGTTGTTGTTACCAGAATGATGATTATAAACGATGACAACAACATTAAGTGCCGAAAAAACTAAAGCGATCCTGAAACATGCACGCTTAGCAGCATGCAAACTGGACAAAGACAAATGACCGCAAGCCCAGAAACTAGTTGGGCTCTTCTTTATGCAGCCCATGTTGACAGCAAGGCCACTCACATAAAAATGGCGTAGGGGAAGGAGGCAGAGGGGGCACATGAAACAACTTTTAGGTAAATCCTTTGGGGTAGTCGCTGGAGCTAAGAAGTTCGTGTTTTTGGGACGCTTTTGGCAGGCGGCTGGCCATTATTTGTACAGATATAAGCTGTCTGAGATAACCCAAGTGAAGCTCGGAATGTACAATCTAACCCTCTTGATTTCACTGCTCGCTTCCTGCCAACTTCCAGATCTCTATATTAGCGTTGGCACCTCCCTTCGACAAATATTATCTTGTGAACCAACGTTTCGACAACACCAGCTCATCTTCGGTTACTAAATATTTTTCCTACTACATTCCTCAACTAATTACATTTCCTAGCTACTAACGAACCACAAGTCCTTGCTATTCCAATCAGATTGCTGAAAGGTCTAGTCCGCTTGAAGCAGATTACAAACTTGAGAGAAAGAGAGAACGGGCGGGGGTAAATATTGTAGTACTGAGCCGAACCAAAAGGCGGGAAAGATCCAGAGCAAACAATAATGAACTTTAGTACTCTCTGCTTCGGTACTTCAGTGATTTGTCCTCATCCCAATGCTGCTATAAAGGCTGGGCTCTCAGATACCACATACAAATTTATTCCATTGACTAGAATATAATTATTTCCTTGTAATTTACTATCCAGCATTAAATTGGATTCACTGTGGACTTTCCCTCCATTTCTGCTTGAGAATCGCAGACGTTTGGCGGACATGATCCGAGCGTAGGCTTATTGGAATTGTGGTCACGTTGTTTAGACACCAAATAATGAATGTGCCGGCCAGTTTGGTTTCTGGACGCTAATATTAACAATATTCTTCGTTTTTAAGCACTCACGAAATATGGAAATGAGAGAGCGGGGACGAATAGAGATAATACGAGGAGTGCGTAGATGTACAATGATATGAATGAATGCCACTCTGGGTGGTCTGATTGGGCCGGGCAAATGGGAATGTGTATTCTTGCGCTGAAATAGTGCGGTTTATATGCGGAATATGCTCAAGGAGAGATTGTATTTAAATGTTTTGTTTGCAATACCCAAATGGGTGCATAGGTTCTAAAGGAGGTGTTTTTATTAACTCGTCTGCAGAGTTCAGTGGAGTATAAAGACTTCTGGCCCATGCTATGAAACCTTAATTTATCATGCTTTTCCTATATTATTATTCACTTTTTAACTATGTAGAGTAAAAATACCACGATGTCCAGATAAAACATGATCCTTGAAACTCCTACAAATCAAAATACAGTTTTCCGGTTGCAGTTGTTTGTGTTAGCCATCTGCATTGTCGGTGTCTCTGAATGTGCATATACAGGTTTAGCGGTACGTGTTTTTCTCTGTCGCTTTGGCATTTACATTCTTCTGTTGTTCCTGTGGCGAGGTTTCCGTTTGAAAACATCCCTTTCTTGTGGAGACGTTGGGTAGTTTATGAATCAGATCTTTAGAAATGATGTTGGTGAGCATTACCACAACAAAAAGGTAAAGGCTGAATGGACGCTATATGCGTGCAGACATACAGATTGAAATATAGATAGACGTATAGAGCGCTTGCGTGAGACAGAGTGAGGAAGAGGAGTGTTAAAGAAGTAGCAAAGGACAGGCAACACTTACTAGATATAAATAGTCCCTCTGAGCAGAGAGAGGGAGAGAAAGAGAGAGAGAGAAAAAAGAGTGTATGGTGAGAGATACCTAAGGAAGAGGAAATACACACACACACACACACACACACACACACACACACAGTAAGAGCGAGTGAATTTTGAAAAAAAAAAGGGATTGTAGCTCTTTACCTAACACAGAGAGAGACTACAAGAAAGAGGCGGAGCATGTGCAAGTTAAGGATGGGTAGATAAGGAACGTTGAAAAATAGTACGAGATAGAGTCAGATAAAAACAGACAAGCGAGAAAGGTGGGAGCAAACAGCTGGGATAAGGAAAGGATAACAACTACGAATTGTATTAGAGGATAAAAATGGAAGAGCACGAGAGAACAGAAAATCAAGTGAGAGACAAGGTTAGGAGAGAAAGAGTGTTAACAGAGGTCAGAGTGGTTGTTTTCCTGTTTTGAGGGGAAAAGTCACTAGTTTAACTAATTTGCCCCAACCTCCAGTAATCTGTATACTAAAACAACACTATTAAGGGCGTTGGAACTTCGCGCCTTGAACATTTTGAGGTCATGAATCACTTTCAAACTTAATACGATGATAATGTATAGATAGCTGTCTTTGCGTCCGTTCCGTAAGGTATAATAGTCTTGTATTCTCACAGCTCGTATGCACTTATACATATACGGACGTAGCACACACCTACATCATCATCATGTTGCAGGTTCTTTGCAGAAACTCGACCTTTTCACTAGCTCTTCCGCCTCATGCACTTTCATATCCAAGGAATCACTTTTATCCTCTGCGCCTCTTGGCGTTGCTAGGTCCTTATCCCTCCTTTCTGATACCATGCCTTATGCTATTTTATCAAACCTGTCGTGGCGCTTGATATGACCAAACTATTTTAGCTTCTGAGACAAGATGCTGTTTATTAGCAAATCTTCCTTCACGTTCAGATCTTTTAGAATGTCAGTATGTCGTTTCTTCTTTGCCCAAGGTACTTTCAGAAACTTTCTATGGGATTTCAGCTCCAAAGCCCATATTTTTTTTTCCTTAAGGACTGTAAGATAGTCCACGACTCACATTCGTATATTTCTATAGGGAAGATGCATGCTCTCAAAATGTTAAATTTGATCACACAAACATACATCAAATTTACTGCTCTTCAACATCAACGTCCTAGTTATTCTATTTGCCTCGGACCAGAAGACGGGAAACAAGGTCACAGAGCTCTACGACACAAGGCTTCTTAGCTAGGAAGGGTTGGGCATGAGACTGGTACACCCTGGTGGAAAAACTTAGATCCGAAACCAGATCTAATTAAAAATCAGCCATCCGAGACCAGGGAAGAAAAAAGATAATGCAGCGGTTAAGATTATGACACGACACTGTTGATGGAAGCCATAGGCAGCTGGCTGCATCTCGGAATTACTTGTCTTCGTGCAGGAACTTCTCCGGAAAGTCACCAACCCTTTCAGAACAGGGAACATGAGTCCGTAATCAGAAAAGCGAAGAATCAGGGTGAGATAATCGGACAGAGTGACCCGCACAGGCGGACAGGAACATGACGAAGACCTACTTTCTGTGAGAAAAAAAAACATGGATTGGAAAGGGAAAAGTTAATTATAAATGTGTCTGCATGTTAAAACCAAAGAGATGACTCATTTAAGCCACTGATCTTTTTTCTGCTGCTATTTCTTCTTCTTCTTCTTCTTCTTCTTCTTCTTCTTCTTCTTCTTCTTCTTCTTCTTCTTCTTCTTCTTCTTCTTCTTCTTCTTCTTCTTCTTCTTCTTCTTCTTCTTCTTCTTCTTCTTCTTCTTCTTCTTCTTCTTCTTCTTCTTCTTCTTCTTCTTCTTCTGCTGCTGCTGCTGCTGTCGCTGCTTCTTCTCCTCCTCCTTTCCTTCTGCTTCTTCTACTTCTGTTTCTTCCTCTTCTTCTTCTTCTTCTTCTTATTCTTCTTCCTTTTCTTCTGTTGCTTCTTCATAGTATTAATATTATTAAATATCAGTAACAGTAACACTCTAAATATTTACAATTTACTTGATTATTATTTTTCTGCATTTGGTACATATACTACTACCTCTACTTCTTCTATTGCTCTGTTTACAGCTACTAGCACTGTTGCTACAACTACTATTGATAATACTATTGTTGCTACAACTACAAGTGATAACACTACAACTGCTACAACTGCAATTGCTAATACCACTATTACTGTAACTAAAACTGACAATACTACTCTTGCTACAACTACAGGTAATTAATAAAATTGATAATACTACTATTGCCACAACTACAAGTAATAATACTACTTTTGCTTTAACTACAATTGCTAGTACCACTGTTGCTACAACTACAAGTGATAATCCTATTATTGCTACAACTACAACTGATAATACTACTATTGCTACAACTACAAGTGATAATCCTACTATTGCTTACAACTGATAATACTACTATTGCTACATCTACAAGTGATAATACTACTATTGCTACATCTACAAGTGATAATACTACTATTGCTACATCTACAAGTGATAATACTACTATTGCTACATCTAAAAGTGATAATACTACTATTGCTACAACTACAAGTGATAATACGAATATTGCTACAACTACAATTGCTAATACCACTATTGCTACAACTACGAGTGATAATACGAATGTTGCTGCAACTACAAGTGATAATACTACTATTGCTACAACTACAAGTGATAATACGAATATTGCTACAACTACAATAGCTAATACCACTATTGCTACAACTACAAGTGATAATACTACTCTTGCTACAATTACAAGTGATAATACTATCATTGCTACAATTACAAGTGATAATACGAATATTGCTACAACTACAAGTGATAATACTATTATTGCTACAATTACAAGTGATAATACCACTATTGCTACAACTACAATTGCTAATACCACTATTGCTACAACTACAAGTGATAATACTACTATTGCTACAATTACAAGTGATGATACTACTATTGCTACAACTACAAGTGATGATACTACTATTGCTACAACTACAAGTGATAATACTACTATTGCTACAATTACAAGTGATAATACTACTATTGCTACAATTACAAGTGATAATACTACTATTGCTACAATTACAAGTGATAATACTACTATTGCTACAATTACAAGTGATAATACTACTATTGCTACAATTACAAGTGATAATACTACTATTGCTACAATTACAAGTGATAATACTACTATTGCTACAATTACAAGTGATAATACCACTATTGCTACAACTACAATTGCTAATACCACTATTGCTACAACTACAAGTGATAATACTACTTTTGCTACAATTACAAGTGATAATACTACTATTGCTACAACTACAAGTGATGATACTACTATTGCTACAACTACAAGTGATAATACTACTATTGCTACAATTACAAGTGATAATACCACTATTGCTACAACTACAATTGCTAATACCACTATTGCTACAACTACAAGTGATAATACCACTATTGCTACAACTACAAGTGATAATACCCCTATTGCTACAACTACAAGTGATAATACTACTATTGCTACAACTACAAGTGATAATACTACTATTGCTACAACTTACTCTTGACCTCTTTTGGATGGAGCCTGTTTATTCCCCCTTTTTCTCCGACTCTTTACTGTTCCTAGAGTCTTTACTTTCTCGAAGTGCTCACTATTCCTTCCAGCTAGAGCTAGATACGCAGTACCGGCACCTCTTTTTTATGTATAATTTTGTCAGCATTATTTTGATAGACTTTCGTGGTCAATACTGGCGCCTTTTTTCAACACTTACTGGTGAATCCCGACAACTTTGATTTTCTAGAGGACATTTTTTGAGAAATACGCATGCGTTTGTGTGTGTGTGTGTGTTTGTGTGTGCATATATAAATTAATATATGTGTGTGTGTGTGCCTGAATGTGGGCGTGTTTGTGTGTGTGCCTGAATGTGGGCGTGTGTTTGTGTGTGTGCCTGAATGTGGGCGTGTGTTTGTGTGTGTATGTATGCACAAATGTGTGTGTGTGTGTGTGTGTTTATGTGCATGTGTATGTGTGTGTGTGTGTGTATGTATGTGTGGTTTACATTGCGTGTCTATACCAGAAAGTGAATGTGACAAATTCTGCTTCACCAGATCAGTTACATTAGCTGTATGCAATGATTCGCTTGTTGTGTCTTATTTCCACGCATTCCGCAACATACACAGTGTGTAACAGTCCACAACTCGTCATATCAATCCGATCAATTGATTTCAATCATCCATTTGAGGGGTCGGATCCTGTCAGGGCAACTGACGTAGCATGCCGTTATGCCCCCAGCATACCGGAAACCAGTTGCGTGTCAACCGTTCGTACGTTTCTTAAACACACAGATAACATCATGCTAGCTTTTTTGTTGTAGAAGTTTAGTGTTGAGTAATCGGTCCGTAGGCAGCCGCCTTGTTGTAGTGGCTAGACGCTCGCCTGCGAATCAGGAGGTCTTTGGTTCGGGTCCTGACGGAGCTGGAATTTGTGTGTGTGGGAAAGTGCTCGTTTGTGCGCTACGTGAATTGGGATTCCTGAGGTCTCTTTTATTCCCTCTATCCATCAATTGCATGGTCGACCTCTTCTTTATTTCCCGCCTGGCCTGGGCCTCACTGTTTGCTGTGGTATACTGTCTGCTGACATCAACGTTACATAGCCAAACCATTTCACCTGTTGTCTTCTAATAAAATCCAGATATACCCCCCTCCCCAACCCCCACCCCCTTTTTTCTTTCCCTCGGATGTCATCGTTTCTGATCTTATAGCAAGAGTCTCATTTCAGTTGTCTTTTTCTTGTATCTGTGTCTGTCAGTGTCCAAGTCTGGTATTCGTAGCACTGTGTTGGCAGGAAGACTTAGTAACGGAGTTCATTTTGCACGTCAGTGGTGAATCGGCCGTATGATGCAAACCCATAACTGTAGCGACCAATCATAACTCAGAGGGTGATGTGTTTAATATAACCACGGTGGCGTTTTTACTTCACAGGACATTTCCTGGAGTCTATTTTAAGTTGCCTGGGCCTGGGAGCCGGTGACAGTTATAACACCCCGGCGCTAATTCCAACTGAAGTTACCTGCAAGCAAGAGACTAGTTGAAGGTTAACGGGTAAACCTGAGAGGATCGACTTAATTGTACCAGGTTTTATCCCATACGACTCGGCCTCTCTCTCTCTCTCTCTCTTTTCTCTCTCTCTCTCTCTCTCTCTCTCTCTCTCTCTCTCTCTCTCTCTCGCTCTCTCAGCAGAACGACTTGCCGCCGGCGGAAAGCATCTCACAAAGCACGAACTCCGTAGGTCGCGCACGATCCCCATGTATCTCCGTAAAAACTGCACTCATGAACGGCCTTGCCGTAAAACGAACCCACGACCTCCAGAGCGCGACACACACAGCTTGACCACTTCGCCATGACGTCCAGTTCTTCGCCACAGTGGGGTTCGCGCGATATGAACACCAATGCTTCCTATTTCTAGAAGACTAAAATAGTTATGCGTTTTCCTCGACTTTCCCTGCCCCCACCCACTGTTTCCATTTTTTTTTTCTCCCCCTTGTGTTGATTTTGGTACCCACTATGATGGGAAACAAAAATACATCAACTGCCTCTTTAGCAAGCATGTCGTAGGCTTCGGCTGGCGGCCTTTACTACTTAAAACATTTTCTGGGGCTGTTGAGGCATGGTGTTCGCCTCGAGTGCTAGAGGTTCTGGATTCAAGCCCCTGTGAAGGATGGACTTCTAGTAATTTCCCTTGGTCTCTGCGTAGTAAGACTAAACGCCTGTGTGTATTGTTGCGCATGTAAAAAAAAAAAAAAACACTTTGGCAGCTGGAAATAGAAATTGGAGTTAAATTTAAAGTTAAAAATCGACCCAAAGTATTTTGGGATCCTCGCCAGTGCTACAGAGCTTGTGCACTGCGCTGAGATTCTTGACACAGGTTCAAGTTAAAAGAAGAACGGAGCACATATGGGTTACACCCGTGTGCTATGATGTTAATACGTTGAATAAACATAAATGAACATAGACATAAATATTTCCTGTTCCTCGTTATTTTTTTTTTTTTTTTAATCCCGTTGTTTGTTTGTTCAGTCGACGGGGAATCAAATACACGTTTGCTATTTGATAGGCAGGTATGCTGGCAGTTAAGCACCTGCGTCTTCCTCATCTATATCATCTGCGCAGAACTTCTTCTTTGGTTACGTCTAAAGGCTTCATTTTGAAGAACAAATAATCAACCAACCCACCCTCTCCCCCACCCCTTTCCCCATCCCTACCCCACCCCAACACGCATGTAACAGGCGATTAATTAGGAGTTTCCTTTAAAGTCGGAGTGCATCTGCCAGAGATGCAAGGGACCAGTAGTCTGCATACACATACGCCAGAACTGCAAAACGGATGTGTACGCAAAAGTCCAGTTCTAGATGAAGACCAAAGTGCAAAAGTGGACAGACAACCAGAAATTTCCGCTGGAATTTGCAGTCCGTGAATACTAAGAAGAAGTAGTGAGTAACCTTTAACCCCGCTCAACCGTTATGTTATATTACGGCCCCCGACGACAGCCGGGGTGGGGTTTTTAAATAACCAGAAATTGCGTCCCATGAACGGAAGAGTTAGGTGGCATTAATGAGAAGGAAAAAAAAGAAGAAGAAGAAGAAGAAGAAGAAGAAGAAGAAGAAGAAGAAGAAGAAGAAGAAGAAGAAGAAGAAGAAGAAGAAGAAGAAGAAGAAGAAGAAGAAAAAGAAGAAGAAAAAGAAGAAGAAGAGGAGGAGAGAAGGAGGAGGAGATGAAAGAAGAAGAAGTAGAAGAAGAAGAAGAAGAAGAAGAAGAAGAAGAAGAAGAAGAAGAAGAAGAAGAAGAAGAAGAAGAAGAAGAAGAAGAAGAAGAAGAAGAAGAAGAAGAAGAAGAAGAAGAAGAAGAAGAAGAAGAAGAAGAAGAAGAAGAAGAAGAAGAAGAAGAAGAAGAAGAAAAAGAAGAAAAAAAAGAAGAAGAAGAGGAGGAGAGAAGGAGGAGGAGATGAAAGAAGAAGAAGTAGAAGAAGAAGAAGAAGAAGAAAAAGAAGAAGAAGAAGAAGAAGGCGGAGGAGGAGGAAAAGAAGAAGAAGAAGAAGAAGAAGAAGAAGAAGAAGAAGAAGAAGAAGAAGAAGAAGAAGAAGAAGAAGAAGAAGAAGAAGAAAGAAAAAGAAGAAGAAGAAGAAGAAGAAGAAGTAGAAGAAGAAGAAGAAGAAAAAGAATAACAGAAGAAGAAGCAGAAGAAGGAGAAGTAGAAGAAAAAGAAGAAGAAGAAGAGGAGGAAGAAGAACGACGACGACAAAGACGACGAGGTGGACGACGAAGACGAAGAAAAGGGTTATCTTCCTACTAGATTTTAATGTCCAGAAACCACAATACTTGTATAACAACACAACTGATCCGGTAGTAGGTCTCATGTGGCCACAGTAATACGAAAAAAGCGAATAGCGAAAATCCATTTATGCTGTGTTAGTATACGTCCAGACCGGATCTTCCATCTCCCGGCAGACTAAATTTGTCCGCAAACACTAGGTTTTTCTAGAGCCGGTTGCCGTCCATTAAATCCCCCTATGGTTTTCAAGATGTAGTGTACACTTATCACTGGAGAGAAAGGGAAACAATCTTACTTATAAGTGAAAGCAGATAGTCTCCCTGGAAATGTCGCTCCTGAAAATGATTGGCTGCTTTCAAAGAGACGTTGACAAAATGTTCTTTCAATTCATCGCTAATTATTTCTTCTTCTTTTTCTTCTTCTTCTTCTTCTTCTTCTTCTTCTTCTTCTTCTTCTTTTTCTTCTTCTTCTTCTTCTTCTCGTCTTCTTCTTCTTTTTTTCATTTTCTTTTATCTCCTCCTCCTCCTTCTCTTCTTCTTCTTTTTTCTTCTTCTTCCTCTTCTTTTTCGTCTTCTTCCACTACTACTACTACTACCACTACTACTACTACTACTACTACTACTACTACTACTACTACTACTACTACTACTACTACTACTACTACTACTACTACTACTACTATCACCACCACCACCACCACCACTACTACTACTCCTACTAACTACTATTACTTCTACTACTACAACTATCACCACTACCACTACTTATTTATTATCCTCCTTCGCATCTTCATCTTCTTCAATAATTTCATAATACCTTAAATGGCTATTGGCATCCTGTGTTATGTTTAACAATTGTGCTGTGATATCTGGGCTTTTCGGCTGAAAAGATTAGATTTCAAAAAGTCATAAATTAGTCCTTTTTTCGCGATGCATTTGAAAAGGGGACAGTGGGTTTATTCTCTCCCGCTCCCCCCCCCCCTTTTTCCCCTCACTCCATCCACCCCAGAAAAGTGCCCCGTGACCCACACGGAGATAACGGATCTGAAACGCGCAATCTTAGAGACAAGGAAACGAACGGGGAGTTTAATTAGAGAGTGCGCAGTACATACTTGGTCTTCTGCGTTCGCACTGCGAAGAACGGTTGACATGCTGTGTTGTGGTTTAAAACAAAGCTGCGGTATCATTATCTTTCAACCTATCACATCCGATTTCAGTATTCCCTTAATTAATAGCGTTTTACGACATGCTTGTCAGTGGGTCTACTGCTGGCACCCTTTCTCGGCCAGTGGGATCTTAGAACTCACACGAGAAGGAGCAGTACGGAAAAAAAGTTGTTTGGTATTTGTACAGTCCTGTGTACGACTCTGGCTTGCACCTTACTGGCCACACAAACACCGTCCACGTCAAACCATCTGATCCGCTGGGTCGATGTCCGCCAGGGACGTGTTTCCGGTCACTTTCAAACGGCCGGCCATTGATTGCTGGCCATGGTTCTCGCAAGAACTAAGCAAACAAACTGATCATGGGCCAGAATTAACAACACGTAAATTGAACCCGGACAAGGGAGGAGAACTGAGAAGAGAGAGAGTGTTTAAGCGCCGTTATAGCTTCATATTTTAAACACTTCTGTCATGTAAATCAAGCGTAAAGCAGCAAATTTACACTGATAAGATAATTTGGAAGACAATTGTCTATCACTATTGACTTCACGCCAGTGTCCATGGCTTATTCGTTACGAGTCTGATTCGTAATTGCAACGTACAGCAATCCAAACCCACTGCTGGCTGCGTGGATTAGTTAGTTAGTTTGTTAGTTGGGTTATCATTATTGAACTCCGGACATGTCCATAAGTGCTCAGATTCTCCCCTCAGTATGAACCCCAACGTCCGGTGGCTAATAGTACCAGTTCTATGTTGATTAACAAGTCGTCTGGTGTGCGTCTCGTTTTTTGGTATGCCGATCTTAATTTCAAAGTCTGCCATTCTAGCGAGTGATGTGGATTCACTGCCCCAAAAGTTCTCTATTCTTCCTGAGGGCATTAAAAAAAAAAAACAGCATGATCCATAGGCTGACCGTCGGTAGTGATAGCGGATCCAGCCAACCTGTCAGCTCTTTCATTTCCATCGACGCCTGTGTGTCCCGGAACAAAAATAAAGGTGACTTCACGCACAGTAGATTTCTGCAATGATTCAAGCCATTGAACTCTCACCGAACCTGTCTGCTTACTCTGGATCTCATGCTCCTTGGATCACTGAGTATTGCGTGGATTTTTATCATCGTATGGGGCGTCGCAGGTCGACCCAGCCTTAAATTGTACCAGGATGTATATCCTGGGGAAGTAAAGACGGCCGCATAATGCTGACCACAATACCCACATAGTGCCGATTGGTCTGTACAAATATGGGTGCTCTTCCCATATGACCGATGCGCCTTAAAGGCGTGAAAAGGGATCTTTTCTTTACCTACTGACTTCGCGTTTGTGAAGAATAACTTGGTTTTAGATCACTGCACATCATCAGCAGTTCTCGTTATGCCTAGTGGCACATGAGGCTTCAGAGAGGACTTTCCATGCTTTCCTGTCCTGTGCAATCTTCAATGCAGTTTTCCATGTCAAAGATGCCGCACTCAGGTCACTTTCCATCGTTCGTCTCCATGTTGTTTTTGGGCGCCCCTGTTTTTCTTTCCCTCTGGTGTCCATGTGAGAGCTGTTTTGGCAGGTATATCAGAAGTCATTCTCATAACGTGGCTAAGCCATTTCCATCTTCAAGATCACTGCACGGGACGGGATAATATCTATTACTTTTGACTCCACATTTAGGAAGAGCCAGTTTATTTAATGGAAGCCGATGTGGAGGAGCAGCTAGACGCTCGCCTGAGGATCAGAAGGTTCGTGGGATCAGGTCCTGCCGTAGCCGAACATTTTTTCCTATAAATGACATCGGCTTCCAGGTCGACCCAGTCCTAAATAGATACCAGAAAATTATGGGAAGTAAAGGCGACCAGCTTGATGTTGACCACAATACCCACCGAGTGCTATATAGACTATAATGTATAGGTCTAGCCCTATATGCCCAATACCCCTAAAGGCGAAGTCAGGAGTCCTTTACTTTTCTAGGTTATATATCAATGCCCACAGAGTAAATAAGAGCAGTGATTCGGATTGCTGAACTTCACGTGGGAAAGAATGAGATAATTATTTAGAAAGCCTTTTACCAAGTATTTGAAAAAAAAAACCTTGCCATGAGTGATTAGTTAGCTGCGTATCCTTTACAGCACGTTGTAGAACCAACCCCAGGATTTTTTGGCTGTTGTGGTTTTTCTAGGCAAATTTACGTTAGGTAGTTTGCCATTGCCCTGAAAGGTTGGCTACTGGTACCACTGTCGAAACCAACGCAAGACAACCCGTCCGCAGCTGGGATAGAGCCCGTAAACCCGGCATTACGAAGCTCGTTCGCAACGCCTAAGCCACAGACAAAGACACCATGAGTGATTACGACCCTTTCCCCCCCCCCCCCCCACCACCCACTCACACACACAGAAATTAGCACCAGGGCCCCTACAGATCGAGACCTGTCTACATCTTTCTGAGGTCATCCAACAGAAGTTTCCTAAACCAGGAAGCGATGGTTGCCACTTTAGTCTCAACTGGCGAACAGGAAGAAGAAGAAGAAGGAGAAGAAGAAGAAGAAGAAGAAGAAGAAGAAGAAGAAGAAGAAGAAGAAGAAGAAGAAGAAGAAGAAGAAGAAGAAGAAGAAGAAGAAGAAGGATTATAAGAGAGGAAAAGGAGATGTGCACCTAATATTCAGGTTCTAAAACAAAGCTTAAGTCCAATGGTTTGGTTTGGTTTATTCAACGGATGAACACCATGGCACACGGGTGTGACCCATAAGTGCTCTTCTACTTCTTACTCAAGCCGAGTCTTAAGAATCACAGCGCAGTGCACAAACTCCGTTGTACTGGCGAGGATTCTCAAATACCTTGGGTAGGTAAATTCCAGAGGTGAACTAACGGAGGAACTGAACTCTCCGTCGGAGTTTACATCCGGTGAACGCAAAAAGAATAATAATTTAGAATAACAGGGACGTTAACATCTAGTTTGGAAAAAAACAAATGCTTTTCTTCCGTTCAGTCAAGACCTGTGAAATATTCCACTTGAGTCATGAACCCAGTGCTGACGTATCCAGACGCGGCTGCTTTTCCTATCAGTAAAAATGCATTACTCTAAAAACTATATGCAAAATTCCATTTCTGATCTCATTTTCTGTTGTAAATAAATCTTAGCTATTTCTGTGGGCTATTCGTCCCCTAAAGCCCCAGGTATTAGGCTGACAAATAGCCGAAATATTACCACAGACTTCAGCCAATCGGCGAATCTGGTAGTTTAATTGAATATGTTCCCTTGTGAGATATCGTCTTTCGTGTCAGCGGTGAATCAAGCTTCTTGTGTTTTCATGGACGGAGGGGACATTGTGGTTTGACCAAAGGATTAACTTTGACAGAGTACTATGAAAGGAAGGGGATGGAAAAAGGGGGGGGGGGGGGTTGTTAGCAGTTTTCATTGTCGCAGTCATTATCATTGTTGTACTCGTTATCACCTCGTTATCATTGTTGTATTCCAATGATGACTTTTTTTTTTCTTCCCTGTTGTCTGAATTTGTTGTTATTTTTGTTCTTATCATTGTATTCCATAGTTGTGGATTCGATCTATACCATCAGATATGGCTAATGACGACACCTTGGGGTGGGGTGGGGAGGTTAGTGCCTAGATGGTCACTCCTCTTAGTACACCTATTTCTGCTGAGAGGCGCTGTCGTTATTTGGACATTTTGGAAGTTACAGGATCGATTTTCACTATGGTAACAATAGCTTCTGAATTTCGCGTTGTCGAATGTAGCGTTCTTCAACCACTGGGGTGGCCCGGGAAAAAAGTCCACGTGGGACACCAAACATTTCTTCCTAATCATTAGGCAGGGTAAGATAGGTAGTTTTTCTCTCCCACGATTATTGACTGCAAGATAAACACCTTAAGGATGAGAATTATGCAGATGCACATTCCGGCTAACCTCCTTTAACCGCCTACAACAGTAACATTATGGCACCCGGTGGTGACGTAACCAGTCGCCCGCTCTGGGCAGGGAATAATAAGGACAATAGCTCATGTATATGTTACATCATCATCATCGTCAAGTGCCTAGTCAGCTGGCGTAGGCGTTCATGCATCTCCTCAGATCGTGGTCTTTGGTGTTCTGGATCAATTCCACTGATGATATTCCTCCATGCCACTGTCTTAGGCGACCCACCATCGTTTCTCTTGGTCTGCCTCTCTGTCTCTTCTACCAGTAATCTTTCCAGTCGCCCGAATATGTTATATGAGTACTGTAAAACTACTGTGGTGTCGCATGCGTCATTGTTGTTTATGTGTTTTATTGGCCAATGTGTGGGCATCAACAACAACAAAATTCCGGTTTTTGGTGGGCTGCGGGTTTAAGAAGGTTAAGGTAAGGAACTCTGGTCTAGTGTCTTCTTCTGTCTTCCTGCTACTTTCTATAGAGTGCCGATCAAAACTAGTCTATCTGTTTAATATATTATAATATCACTATAGTAAATGTAATGCTGCTGTAAAAGTCAGCAGTTCACCAGGTCACTAGCCAGAGGCACTGACATAGAAATTTTTTTTGGGCAACGGGGCCGCCACAGCCCCCTTTCCCAAACTTTTTCTAGTGATATGGGGCCTTAAAGGTCCTACTTTTTACCTTAAGTGCGTAGTAATAGTAATTATGGTTTAACAGGTAATAGACACTATTACGCCGGTGGTGTATCTGGCGTTTGATGTTAGATATATTTTATAGACAAATCGGCACTAGGTGGGTGAAACGGTCAATATCGTATCGGCCGCCTTTACTTCCCATGACATAAAGTCACGTGGTACTCATGTGAGGTTGGATAGACCTGGACACCGCCAAGATCAATTCATTATGAAACTAATCCGACCTCTGTGCCAATTTAAACCCTAAATAATTATATGGTGAATACAAAGTATTCCCACTACCCCACCCCCACCCCCACCCCACCCCCCGACCCACCCCCCCATCCGACCCACCCCGCGATGTTTCTGTGGGGAAAGGGGCCTCAAGGGACCTAAGGTACCCCCCCCCCCCGCCTTTTATCCTTCAGGTGCTCTATCATACCAGTTAAATGTACTCAACTTAGGCCGCGTTCCCAGTGATACATTGCCCCAGTTATTCTAGTTTTATCATTGTAGTTGTATCTATTATTTACGGCAGATAACAGCGGCGAAAAACACCCGCTGGCTTCGGAGCGTGTTCCTTTATCTCTGTTATGATCCGCTATCTAGTTTATCTAGTCAGGTTTTGTATTTTCAAATCTTGCCGCCTGTTGCTTTCGGTAACAGTCGGACAAAGTACGGGGTGGAAAGTTGGGGGTGTGATATATCTCCCGGCTTCACAAGAAGAGTGGGTTGATAAATTATGAAATTAAAGATATCGCTACCAGTATTTATTTATCGGCATAGAAACTATTATGTGTTTTAGCCACTGTCTGGACGATCATAAAGTAAAAAAAAATAAATGTAGTTTTTTTTTTAATGAATTAAACTTTTAATTAAGACGCATCACATAATTGATGCACTAAACAGATACAAACATAATTTATCATATAATTTAATGAACATTCAAGATTAAATAATCTTTACAATATTATTCTACAATTTTATACCACGACTATTACAGCTGTTGTCTTGTTCCATAATTTCAGTGTGGCGTGCACATTCGATTGACAGCTCTGGCTTATGTATATGCAGGTTGTTGGTTCCTTGTCTCTCCGGCAGATGCACATAGACTTCGAAGGAAGTTCCCATTTAGTCGACTCTTACGACATGCCTATTGAGTAGGAAATCGGTCTATTCTTATTTCCCCCACAGAGGGAGCCCCGGAACCCAAACGGCGAGATTGGTTGATCCAAACAATATGGCGGATAGTCAGGCTTACTCTTCCACCTTGCCTAGGATGAAAGGATATAGTTCCGTTGCCTAGCTACTGAGCTGAGAGCATGGCGCGACACTGGTGGTGCCTGATGCAATTAATTGCGTATGCGAATACTTATCTGTTTGTAACTGCTGCTTCCATTAACGATTAGCTGCCTTTCTAGTGTCGGACTCTTTGTATTTGCACTTCTGACAGCTACCTCATGCATATAATGCGTGTGTATGCTTTTCTACAATGGCAAACTACTGGACGTAAATTTGTCTAGAAAAACCACAACAGCCAGAAAGTGCTGGGGTTGGTTCTGCAACGTCCTGTAAAGGATACGCAACTAATTTTTAATGCTTTTCTGAGACTGCAGTCTGTGTCAATTTGTTCACATAGAACGGTGGGGGACATTCTGTGTGGTTTTCTATGGTTTTAGAACCTACAAACTATGGGATGACCCATCGGCTGTGAAGCTGGAACTGTAATTACTTGATGATCTGATCGGTTGATTGATTGATTGATTCAGTGACTGTGTGATTGCGTGATTGATTAACTGACTTACTGGCTGTATATGTCAGTCTCCGTTTTTCCTGAACTACATATGTTCTGTGAATATTCATTTGTTTCGTGTCACTAAACACCAGTCGCCATATTTTTTTTATTGCAGTGGAAACTTACCACGGATTCCTGTACGTGCACCCCCACAATGACAAGTCAAGGCTGCTGTTTGACCTCAATGACAAGCTGGCCGGAATACAAGCGGCGGTGAGTATACAAGACAGTCACTAAACGTCGGCGTCCTACGGCATGCTTTTTAGTATGGCCCATGGAAGCATTTTCAATGGCACACGGAGTAAATTTAAATTCAGCGAATAATATTTTAAATCGAAAAAATTAAGTTTTTTTTTTTTTAGTTAGCTAAGTTGGTACCAATCAATGCACCACACGTTTATTTATTACTCTTTAATTAAAAGATAGTTCTCAAAAGTTTTATAAATCCTACCGTGATTTACGGAAGTGAATAACTGACAGTAAGTCGATCAGTAAACAGTGTTGCGGAAGCGACGGAGATGTAGTTTTGAAAAAGATTGATGAGAACACACTGGATAGATAAAAAGAGTAATGAAGATGTGGTAGAAGAAACTGACTCACGAAAAGAACTGGCAGTCTGTTTGTCTTTCCGTCCGGCCGCCTGTTGGTCCGTCTTTCCGTGTGTGTCTGTTTATCAGTCTGTCAGACATACCTACATAATCAACTGCAGACAAAGGTACCAACACATAAACTATATGCATCTTTGACACGGAAAACTCAATATTACGATGTGCTTTCACAGTCACTGGAATAAATAATTAGAAGAAGAAGAAATTAATTCCGTATCATTCAATGTGGGGAAAAAAAAGTTCCCTCTCCTATGTCCCCGAATTAACATGCCAAGGCACAGAGGATATTAAATTACTAATGAAAATAATTCCAACACTTGCAAGGCACGGTGAGGATTTCTAGGCTAGAATGATTCATTTGGATTTTCTCGGGTTATGTCACAAACAAACCCAGAAAAATTAAAACTTGGTTTAATTAGAAAGGTAACCGGATACGTAACCGTTAGTAACGGAAAAATCTAAGAGAAAAGTAGAAAGTGTCAAATTAAAGGTGTTGTATCAGTTTATTTGAAAAGTTTCCTTCTCTCTATCTCTCACTCACTCTCTATCTCACTCCCTCCACTTTCTCTTTTCGTCGTTTCCTGTCTATTTATCCATCCAACTGTAATTTATTTATCTGTCTATCTATTTGTCGGTCGTTCGGTCGGCCGCTTAGGCGCTGGGTGGCCTACCTTCCTCCTTGCACATGTATCATTTTATCTATCTATCTATCTATCTATCTATCTATCTATCTATCTATCTATCTATCTATCTATCTATCTATCTATCTATCTATCTATCTATCTATCTATCTATCTATCTATCTATCTATCTATCTATCTATCTATCTATCTATCTATCTATCTATCTATCTATCTATCTATCTATCTATCTGTCTGTCTGTCTGTCTGTCTGTCTGTCTGTCTGTCTGTCTGTCTGTCTGTCTGTCTGTCTGTCTGTCTGTCTGTCTGTCTGTCTGTCTGTCTGTCTGTCTGTCTGTCTGTCTGTCCCTGTCTGTCTGTCTGTCTGTCTGTGTCTGTCTGTCTGTCTGTCTGTCTGTCTGTCTGTCTGTCTGTCTGTGTCTGTCTGTCTGTCTGTCTGTCTGTCTGTCTGTCTGTTCGTTCTGTCTGTCTGTCTGTCTGTCTGTCTGTTCTGTCTGTCTGTCTGTCTGTCTGTCTGTCTGTCTGTCTGTCTGTCTGTCTGTCTGTCTGTCTGTCTGTCTGTCTGTCTGTGTGTCTTTCTGTCTGTCTGTCTGTCTGTCTGTCTGTCTGTCTGTCTGTCTGTCTGTCTGTCTGTCTGTCTATCTATCTATCTATCTATCTATCTATCTATCTATCTATCTATCTATCTATCTATCTATCTATCTATCTATCTATCTATCTATCTATCTATCTATCTATCTATCTATCTATCTATCTATCTATCTATCTATCTATCTATCTATCTATCTATCTATCTATCTATCTATCTATCTATCTATCTATCTATCTATCTATCTATCTATCTATCTATCTATCTATCTATCTATCTATCTATCTATCTATATCTATCTATCTATCTATCTATCTATCTATCTATCTATCTATCTATCTATCTATCTATCTATCTATCTATCTATCTATCTATCTATCTATCTATCTATCTATCTATCTATCTATCTATCTATCTATCTATCTATCTATCTATCTATCTATCTATCTATCTATCTATCTATCTATCTATCTATCTATCTATCTATCTCTATCTATCTATCTATCTATCTATCTATCTATCTATCTATCTATCTATCTATCTATCTATCTATCTATCTATCTATCTATCTATCTATCTATCTATCTATCTATCTATCTATCTATCTATCTATCCTATCTATCTATCTATCTATCTATCTATCTATCTATCTATCTATCTATCTATCTATCTAATCTATCTATCTATCTATCTATCTATCTATCTATCTATCTATCTATCTATCTATCTATCTATCTATCTATCTATCTATCTATCTATCTATCTATCTATCTATCTATCTATCTATCTATCTATCTATCTATCTATCTATCTATCTATCTATCTATCTATCTATCTATCTATCTATCTATCTATCTATCTATCTATCTATCTATCTATCTATCTATCTATCTGCCTGCCTGCCTGCCTGCCTGCCTGCCTGCCTGCCTGCCTGCCTGCCTGCCTGCCTGCCTGCCTGCCAATCTAGGCATATATTCATCTATCCGTCCATATATCTGTCTCTCTTTGTTCGTCATTCTGTCCGTTCATATGCTCTCTCTCTCTCTCTCTCTCTCTCTCTCTCTCTCTCTCTCTCTCTGCCTCTCTCTCTCTCTCTTTCATTCGGGTATGCCTGTTTCGTATGTGATCCTTTGGAAGTTAAATCCTTTCTCTTCCCCCTCCCCCACACTGTTTCTCTCATTCCCTTTCTGTGTAATATAAATCCTTTACTAATTTCGTTTACTGGCTTAAGCTTATTAATTTGTAATGTTTTAATCTCCTCTGTATCATTTCTGTTTAAAAAATAAATTAAACCGTCAAATTACCGGGGGTGGATGTGAGTATTGGTTTTTGTGGGCGTGTGTAGTGGGCGGTTTTGTGAATATGCGTGTTTTTGCCAAGCAAGGGATGTAATTGTTTCAAAACTCGTAACTTTTCGTCGACGAATAGATTGATTCCCCTTATATATTTTTCCTTAATGACTGCTGCCCCCACCCCGTCCGTTCTTCTCTTTTTGTTTCTCCCACTTCTACTATTCATGCTGTTATTACATGAAGGCTCGAAACACTGAGCGATCCACTGAGTTACATTCTGGATGTTCATTCATTGTAACACACAGATACCAAGTTCGTCCTCTTGTAGTCACTTCATAGTTAGAATATATTTGTGTATGTGTACTGTATTGGTCTTTATGTGCTGATGAAGGCTAATCGCCGCAACGTCCTTTGTTCGTTTATTGTGATCGATTTTGTAAAGCTAACATAAGCTGTTTGTTGTTTCTTACCAACTTTTTTTCTTACCTATAATTTTCTACTCCTTTTAAAAATCTTAAGAAGTTATAAACAGGGCACTGCAGCAGGTACATCTAGCATCGCACAGTACGTATTGTTCCTCAGTGGTGTGAACTCGGATCCTTTTACTTCTGCTGATTGACCACTAAGCACAGAAAGCACGTGTTTGGAGAATCACAAAGGAAGGGAACACCAAACAAGTATTCTACAGCCAAGGAGCTCAGCGTTTATTGTCTGTCTCGGTCAAAGTATATTTTTAAAATCACCTCAGAACAACAATCTAAAACGGCAGACTGGACGTCTTATCTCTGATAAGTCTTGAAGCCGATTAATATGAGGATCAGACCAAAGACTTTGCAATATAACCCCCAAAACAGGAGAAACTTTTCAAAAATATTAAAGTGGGAGTCTAGAAAAAAGATTTTATTTTAAATCTTACTGTTTTGGTTTTGTCTTCTACTTCTTTTCTCTACTCCTGTAATGCCTTGCGGCGCCGGGCAGGAATAGATCTAAGTAACAGGCACTTCTTTTCGCTTCGTACAAGACACCTATCAGTGTCTCTTATATTTATGCGGTTGATCTTCTGCGTGGTCCACCTTTGGCTCGTGTTACCATTGTATCTGTATAACATTACTCTCTGTGGTGCCCTGTCTGCTGCCAATCTTGTTACATGGCCAGACCATTTGATTTGTTGTCTACCTATAAAGTCCAGTCGTGGTTCTCTGCCGACTCTCCTTCTCATATCATTTTTACTTAGTCGATCTTTCCTCGTTACGCCTAGCATAGTATGTAAACATTTTATTTGTGTCGTAACTATTTTCCTTCTGTCTTCTGAAGACATTGTCCATGTTTGACATGAATAGCCTTGCGTTTGTAAGAATATTGTGTTGAACAGTTTTTTTTTTTTTTAATGTTCATAATCACTTGCTTGCATTTCAAAGTTGGTGCCATTTGGTCTTAAACTTGCTTAGCTTTATTGTAGTTTTGCTGGAATTCTTCCTTAGTTCTTCCCTTTGAATAAATGATCCCCAAATATGTGAAATGCGTCGCCTGCTTTAGCTGGTGTTCATCAATTTTGATACTGGTGTTTCTTCCTTTTCCTGGAGAATGTCATCACTTCTGTTTTGTCAACGCTGATCTTCATATTATAATTGTCGCATTCTGAATGGAGTCTGTTAATATGTTCTTGCAGTTAAACTGCTGTTTGTGGTACAATTGCCCGGTCATCGGCGAAAAGCAGTTCATTGAGTAATTCTCTGATGTTTTCGCCCTCGCTGATGTTGGCTGATTTGCAAATTTTGTCTACGTATGTGATGAACAGTAGTAGTGATAGAACGGACTCCTGTTTACCACTAGATCTACTGTACAACTTTTCTGACATTCCTGTATTTGTTCTAGCTGAGTATTGACTGTCCACTTACAAACTCTTGCACAAATTAATAAGGTGTTCGTTTACTCCCTAATCCTGTAGTACATTACATATTTATTCCTATTAACTCGATCAAACGCTTTTCTCTTGATCTACAAATGCGAGGTGTAATTCTGTATCTAATTCTGCAGTCTCTAAAACTAATTGTCCAAGTGTGATTATTGCATCAGTACAGCTTTTGTTCTTCTGAAGTCCCGTTTGTTCTTTCACTAAGTTGTGGTTCGATGATAGGGCGTAGCCTTTATTAGAGGATCTTACAACATATTTTCCCGGTGAGGCTCAGTAGCAAAACAACTCTATACTTCTCAGTCTCTCGTGCTGCCTTTCTTCTTCCAAATGAGTTCTAATACTATTTTTGCGTTTCTGAAGACCTCCGGTGTTTCTTGTGTTGTCCAGACTAGGTTTAACAGTCTGTGCATAAATTTAACACCTACCTCTTCTGTTGCTTTGAGTAGATCACCAAGTATATCGTCAGGTTCTGGTGCTTTGTTGGAAGGTGCTTCTTTTACAGCTTTTCTTACTTCTGCGAATGTTACGCTTGGTTCTAAATATTCTTTTACGTAGCTGTTGTTTTCTTATGTTGATGATCGTTCCTCTAATTGTAAGTTAAGCAGATCGTTGAAATGTTTACGCCATCTTTGCGACTTTTTGTGGTTCTTTTAAGGGAATCTTCAGTCTTTTACTTATAATTTCTTTTAGGTCATATTGCTTGTTCCTACCTCTCATAACTTTAATTTGCCTATAAGTTTTTCGTAGCACTTTTTTTAGTCAGAGTTCAACACTTCGCTTTATTTCTGCCTTGTTGTTTCTTTGGCGTTTCTGACATCTCTGACTATCGTTCTTGCCGCTCTGTATTCTTCAAGTTTTGTTTAATTTCGATAAATACAATGTTATTTTAGGTTTATTATTGCTTATATTTTGAATTACATATATACGAGGGCACCAGTGCCATCTTAACATATGAGCCCACGGGACAAGTGCATTTGTCGAGTGACGATTTATGTGAGTGTTTGTCGTAGGAGCCCCAGTACACGAGTTACCCCAGGAACCCATAATGCTGTTATAACGCCTCTGCTAAGGGGGCACCAAAATCTTTGCCATCTTAACATATGAGCCCACTGGGCACTTGCCCCGTTGGCTCACGAGCATAGGGGCCATATGTCGAGTGTCGATTCATGTGAGTGGTTGTCGTAGGAGCCCCAGCATACGAGTTAGCCCAGGGACTTACAAGGCTGTTATGACACCTCTGGGAGGGGGCACCAAAATCTTGCAAGGACTTATGGCATGACAAGATCTTAATCTGGCCCTAATGTAGGCAGTCATTGATTGCTTGCTGATCAGTAATTAGTAATCGGTAAGCCTCAACAACGTTGTTATTTTTACTAATGCCACAACAACTAATAATAATATCATCACTATGGCTGTTATAACTGCTGCTACTACTACTAACACCACCACAACAACCACAACTTCCATTACTACTACTACTGTGGCTATGTTTACTAATACTATTACTAATGCTACTACTACTACTACCGCCACTGCTACAACTACTAGCAGTAGTACTACTACAGCTATCACCACCATCAAAACTACTAACACTATAACCACTACTACTGTGGCTATGTTTACTAATACTATTACTAATGCTACTACTACTACTACCGCCACTGCTACAACTACTAGCTGTAGTACTATCACCACCATCAAAACTACTAACACTATAACCACTACTACTGTGGCTATGTTTACTAATACTATTACTACTACTGTTGCTAATACTGCTACTACTCCCACTACTACAACTACTAGTAGTACTACTACTACAGCTATCACCGCCACCACCACCACAGCCACTACTACTACAACAACTATTAAGGCTACTAATTACTACAATAGTTATTTATACAACTATCATGTATTGTGATCTCATACTTTTCTCTATGCACAAAGTGTCCTCAGTTTAGGATTGACAATTGTTTAACCCCCACAGATTCCTGGAAACATGTTGGGCTATAACTCCAACAACGAGAGCGTACGAGTACCTACAAAAGAGGTCATTCCTCCGATTTTGTTAAGCCAGGAGCAGTACAGTCCAGGTGTCCAGATGTACACAGTCACCGGTGCGTATATTATTATACAGGTTGTTTTAAATTATGTCATGAGCATAAGTAGAGAGTAACAGACCATCGACATAAAGATTCTAGATCACAGCCTAAAACAAGTGCAAGAATTTAAATACTTGGGAAGTATCTTTACATCCAATGGTAAAATAGACAGAGAGGTCGAAGCAAGAATCCAACAAGCCAACAATGTCGCATACCAGCTTGCCCCAATTTTAAAACACCCTGCTGTCCCAGCTGAGATAAAAAGACAAATTATAAATACAATCTTTATACCGACATTAGGTTATCAATGTCAGACTTGGACATTAACAAAAGAACACGAGAGAAGACTAACCACCTGTGAAATGAGATGTTTGAGAATGGCTGCGAATAAAACCAGAAGAGATCGAGTGAGAAACGATGTGATTACAAGAACTATTGGAACCATACCCATCGTTAAATTTATTGAGAAGCAAAGAATGAAATGGTTTGGTCACCTAATGAGAATGGAACCAACGATGCCAGCATCAAGAGCATACAACATGAAAATCGAAACACCAAGAGGCAGGGGAAGACCAAGAAGGAAATGGATTGAAGGAGTCACGGACAACTTGAGACTTCATAACATCACGGCATATGAAGCGACTGAGCGCGCCCTGGCTCGGTTGCCGATCATCTGATAGACTGCGACGCCTAGCGGCACAAGCAGATTTTGACAAAAAAAGAAGAAGAAGTTTTAAATTATTACTAAGGAGATGGGCAGGGCCGTCTTAATACATGGGACAGCTCGACACTTACCCAGATGCCGTCCTAACGCCTAGGCCAGCTCGACACTAACCCGGGAGCCCCCTTAACACATGGGACAGCTCGGCACTAACCCATGGGCTGTCATAACGCCTAGGCCAGCTGGGCACTTGCCTGTGGGCAGCCTTAACACATGGTAGAGCTCGGCACTAACCCAGGGGCCGTCTCAAAACATGGGACAGCTCGGCGCTAACCCGAGGGCCCCGCAAGCATAGGGGGTCTATGCTAATCTGTAATATAAGTTTAATATTATCCACCATTTTCATTTCGTGTCTGTAAATGGTTGTTGTAAGGGGCCCCAGCACGCTAGTTAGCCTAGGGGCCAATAATGACGTTAAGACGGCCCTGGAAGTTGGGAAGGGGGGGGGGGGGCATGTGAATCATAATGTTTTTGAAAGAATAATGAAATAGAGTTGTTCACGAGTTAAGGGGGATAGGGCGGGTAAAAATATGGAGTCTGTGAGAAATTGAAAGAATACAAGGAAAGTGTGTCTTTTTTTTTTTTAAATGAAGCATTTCCCAAACTGGGCCACGGGGAACCTTAAGGGCACCTCGTGCAGTTCCTAGGGAGAAAATATGGCCAAATTATGACTCTAATCTGTGTACTTATGATAGCTAAGGAAAAACACAATTGAATTTATGGTAAATTTCAAAGTTTTAAAAACATAATTTCATTTCAGTGACATTGCATAGTTTTTGGGGTAAACAATCGTCACATTCGACCAGCATCATCAGAAAGGGGGGGGGGGGAAGCTTCAGGTTATAATTGTGACTATGCTATGTGCGCCATATAAAATGGCTTAGCCATGCACGCCAATAAGAGCCTTGAAAGGACTTGCAGTGTTGATGCCTTCAAAGGAAACAAACTGAAATACTATCCTGACCAGTGACGAAGTCGTCTCATCACTCTTGTTAGCTGGGTTATTATGAATATGTTCGGCTTATCAAGTGAGGATTGTGACTGGTCACTGAATTTTTTTTTTTTTGGGGGGGGGGGTGTGGAAAGGGTGAGGGGGGGGGGGGGGGTGGAGATGTATGACTCTTCTATATATAGCACAGATATTTTGCGATGAATACCTATTTTAAAAAAAAAAAAAGCATCTGCAATTACTAATACGTTATGAGAATTTGTTGTTGTTGTTGTTGGGCATTTACTATACTTAAGCTGTCATACAATCAGTAAGCATGGAAACCACAGCAAAAACAGTTCATATACTGCTGCAAGCAAACTTTTCTTGTTCGTAAAATGACGGTTACTGTAACTCTTTAACTCCTACAATTTCAGCCTACTTCAAACACCCGAGCTTGATCTGCAGCCCGTACACACATCACGCACACCCAGGCAAGGGCCTCTACATCCAGATGGGCTACAGAGTAGAGAAGCAGTACGAGAAGATCCCACTGGACGCCCATCACTTGTCTGATGAGTGGAAGACCGGAACCTGCTTACCGAGCATGGGTCAGTATTTGTCTCTGGATATCAGCTTTTGTATCTGCTATCAGTATTTGTCTTTGGAAATCAGTATTTTTCTCTGGATATCAGTATTTGTATCTGGATATCAGTAATTTGTCTCTGGAAATCAGTATTTGTCTCTGGATAGCAGTATTTGTCTCTGGATACCAGTATGTGTCTCTGGATATCAGTATTTGTCTCTGGATATCAGTATTTGTCTCTGGATATCAGTATTTGTCTCTGGATACCAGTATTTGTATCTGGATATCAGTATTTGTGTCTGGATATCAATATTTGTCTCTGGATATCAGTATTTGTCTCTGGATATCAGTATTTGTCTCTGGATATCAGTATTTGTCTCTGGATATCAGTATTTGTCTCTGGATACCAGTATTTGTCTCTTGATATCAATATTTGTCTCTGGATATCAATATTTGTCTCTGGATACCAGTATTTGTCTCTGGATATCAATATTTGTCTCTGGATATCAATATTTGTCTCTGGATATCAGTATTTGTCTCTGGATACCAGTATGTGTCTCTGGATATCAGTATTTGTCTCTGGATATCAGTATTTGTGTCTGGATATCAGTATTTGTCTCTGGATATCAGTATTTGTCTCTTGATATCAGTATTTGTATCTGGATATACGCGTAATAATAAATATCAGTTTTATTTTAAAGGGAGTAAATATTCATTGTGTACGCGTATGTGTGTGTTAGTGTGTGTGTCCGCCTTGAGTGCTGAAGGTTCCGGGTCCAATCCCTAGTAAGGGCTGGGATTTTTTAACGAGAACTTGGACTTCTGGTAATTCCACCTGGTCTCTGGGTAGTGAGATCAAACGCCTGTGTGCATTGTTGCGCACGTAAAAAATCCCTTGGCAGTTGAAATTTGAAAAGAGTAGCATAACAGCGCCACCCGGGCAAAATTTGGAGTTAAAAATCTACCTAAAGTATTTCAGGATCCTCGACGATGCTACAGAGCTTGGGCACTGTGCTGAGCTTTTTCGGACTCAGACATGAGTTAGAAGAAGAACGGAGCGCTTATGGGTTACTTCCACGATGTTGGTCCGCTGTTCAAACTTTAAAACTTCTTGTTAAAAGAAGTGCTTTAAAAAAGAATAGTAAGAAAGTATACTTTTCTTCTCTTTTTTTTTTTTTTAATGTAAGCCTTTTTGTTTTTTCCTTGGTCAACATGATTCTGTGTATTTGTTTACAGGCCGGCACTACTTCAAGAACCTAACTAAAGATCTCCAGTGTGAAAAACTCTACCCTGTGTTTCTAATGTATAATGATGAAGGGCAGCTAGGAGGCTTTGGCTGGCTCTTCCAAGGAGTGCCCCCTTCTGAATCACCTCGTTCGCCTTTTAAGTGGTTCAAGTATTCAGTTCAATTTTATCCAGTAAGTTGGATTAGATATTGTTGGCTTTCTATAAATATGTTTGTCTGTCTGTGATCAGTCTGTAGAACCCTCATGAGTATATCTGCAGTCATCAGTCTAACTTTATTTGTTTGATGTTTGTCTATGTGCAGTATTTGACCAAACCATGTAATCCCACTTTATTGATGTTCTTCCGTAATAGGTGTTTGACAAAACTATGTAATCTCGCTTCGTTAACATTTCTCCATACACAGTATTTGACTAAATCATGTAATTCCACTTTATCTCATGTTTTCTCCTAGGTAATTTTTGACCAAACCATGTAATCCCACTTTTTATTGATGTTCTTCCATAATTAGTGTTTGACAAAACTATGTAATCTCAATTTGTTAACTTTCCCATACACAGTCTTTGGCTAAATCATTTAATTCCACTTTATCTCATGTTCTCTCCTAGGTAATTTTTGACTAAATCATGTAATCCCACTTTATCTCATGTTTTCTTCTAGGTAATTTTTGACTAAACCATAGAAACCCACTTTATTATATGTTCTTTCACGTGCAGTCTGTTACCAAACCATGTATTCTTTTCCTAACCAATATAATCTCACCTTACTGATATTTTGTAGCAAGCAGTCTTTGACCAGACCATGTAATCTTACTTTATTTGTGTCCTGCTACAGAAAATAAATTTTTGACCAGTTTGTATAATCACACTTTGTTCAAGTTCTTCTACAAGCGATCTTTGATGAAACCTTGAAATCCTGCTTCTTATGTTCTATTTCAGTACTCTTTGACAAAATCATCTAATCCCACTTTATTGATGTTCTTGTTAGTTTATAAGATGCTCTCATTAATAAGATTCACTCTCAAACTTGAAATAAATTGTGTAGAAGAAACTCGGCTTGAAAGTTTGCACCCATTTCAAAACACTGGTCTTTAATTTCACCCATTTTGCATTTTTTTTCCACATTGTTCATGCCTTCCTTTGTTCATTTTGCACAAAACATTCTGGCTTGTTTCCCCATTGGTGGAGGTCCAAAGTGAAGTTTTGTTGACCGATTGTCATGTTCTTCAGCATAATTTATCACCTGATGTTCAAAAGTTGCTGTTTTGGGAAAGCCGCTTACTATCTCTTTTAAAATCATGAACAGCTATGAAAAACAGGGTTACATGTCTGCCTACTTTTGTTGTATAGAATGAAGCATAATTTCAGGCTCATTTTGAAAACAAAACAAAAGAGTTTTATACGTCGAAAAGTATGGTAATTGACCAAACTATCTAATCTCACTGTATTAATGTCCTGTTGCAGATAATCTGTGACAAAACCATCTAACCCTACTTTCCAGGCAATCTTTGACTAAACTATAGAAACTCACTTTATACGATGTTCTTCCACGTGCAGTCCTTTACCAAACCCAATAAACCCCACTTTATTGATGTTCTTTAATAGGGAATCTTTACCCAGATCATACAGTCCCATTTTATTTGATGTTCTTTCACTGATAATCTTTGTCGAAGCAAAGTACTTGTAATCCCAATTTATTGATGTTCTACATGTAATCTTTGACCAAAACATCTAATATCACTGTAATTATATCCTGCTGCTGTAATTTATGACAAAACCATCTAACTCTACTTTTTTCTCCCACAGGCAATCTTCGACCAAACCATGTTACCGCCTTGCATGTTTAACCCAAACTTTCACATCTTTGGCTGCCGCATCTACCTCCGCAATGAGCATACCATGACTTGCCCACGATCTGAGCCAATTGACGAGGAAGATAGTGAAAATGGTGATGGCGAAGATGAAGAAGTGACCTTCCGACCTTTGATTCCAAAGAAACCCTACCCCAACACCTCCACCACCACCACCACCATCAGCCCCCGTGCTCCTAAATACACAAACTCTCGTAGCAACAACATCATTGTTGATGATGTTATGAGAGAGCGAGCTGGCAACAACAGTGCCTCAGTAACAACTTTCTCTTTTAGTTTATTATGTATCGTTATTTGTTCGGTTATTTCTAGCTTCAGGTGTATGTATGTTTTTAGAAGATCAGAAAGTCACAGGCACCATTTAAGTTTAAGATAGCATTGCGATTGTTGGTATTTTTTTCTGTAAGATATTTTTTTTTTTTTTAAATTGATGGCATCTGGACCCAGGCCTGTGCAACATGTGCGGCTGCACAGGACGACAACATTTTGCACAATAACAATTTATTTTTAAAAAAAAAACAAGTTAGAACCTAATTGTAAACAATATTAATAATTTTTTTGCTTCATTATAAAACCCACATAAATTTTGCGTTCTGGTATTAAAATAGTATGGTACTGTTAATGTAAATTTGCATGCAGCTGAATTTTTTTTTTTTAATGACCTTAGCTTCCAGGTCAACCTAGCCTAAAAATGGGTACCAAATAAAGTCTTGGGAAATAAAGATGGCCGTCGTGATGTCGACACATCACCTACTGAGTGCCGATTGGTCTATAAAAATATGAGTCTAATCTATACTCCTGATGCGCCAATGGTGTATAAAGGAAGCTTTATTTTATTGTTAGTGCAACAATTCATACTGAGATCACAGGACTCAGTTGGCTGCAATAAAAAGGGCTGCAAAATAAATTATTGTGCAGGGGCATCATACATCCTAAACATGGCCCTGGTGACCCACTATACATTTTTTGGTTTATGTCAAGCGTTTTATTACATATCTGTACAGAGGAGAAAATTACTGGTGTCTTCTGTTGCTTTAAATTCAAATTGACTAAGTTACCAAATATATATTGTATATGATATCATTGTTTCTGTGGCTTACAATTATGTGATTGGATATTACGTATTATTTATAACGTCATTGATTTGTGAATTGTTGTAGACTATAAATAATTGTAGAAGTAACTGAATACAAAACAAACTATGACTAGAAAGCTCAATGGAAGGGGATGAAAAAAAAATTACAATTTGACCAAAGTCTTTGTTAGTGGGCACACACCAAAAATAAAATACAGACTTATAAACAACTTACAGGGTCAACATGAACAGGAAATAGGTAACCAAGACTTTGGTCAAGTTTTGTTGAGTCTTCTAGGCAAAGTCTGTGTTGTGTTCACTTATTTCATATTTGTAACCAGGAAGACCAAAGAGTGATGTCAAAATCGTATTTGTTCTAAAGGAAGGTACATTAGAAACACAAATGGATAGGTATTAATCACTACATATAGAAGTACATCAATCAATCAGTCAGATGCCATCTTCAAGATGAAGGCTGTAATGGACCTCCATCACGTCTCTTAACTTGGTTGTACACTCTCTCAGGCTGCTGTTCGTCCATCTCTTGAAACTGTCCTGATTTTGTATCATTGTCTACCTCATGCTCTTTCGTCCTCAACATTTCCCTCCAGAATGATTTCTAGAAGGATGTTATGTCTTTCAGTGTCACCAAAATATGTCAGTTGACACCCCCTTCCCCTCCCCCACCCAATTTTTTTAAAATTTTATTCAAGTACTCTCTTTTCATTAGTTGTTTCTCCATAACCTCTGTACTTTTTGTTTGTTTCCATAAAATACCACCAGTTCTTCTGTACATCCATTTTTCCAGAAACTCACTTCAATTTTCTAGAAGCATATTCATTGTCCAAGTTTCTACATCATATGGCAGGGTTGGGTATACATACAATTTGATGATTCTCATTTTAGTGTATTGTTTACCTTAGTCAATTTTATAACATCTCCATCTCTCTAGCGATTATTATTATTATTATTCTCCTCCTCCTCCTTCTCCTTTTTCTTCTTCTTCTTTTTCTTCTTCTTCTTCTTCTTCTTCTTTGCATTGTTTCATATGCTTAGGTCAGATGGGCTGCCTCTATGAATTTTCATACATTAGCAGGTCCCCTCATGGTTCCCCATAATCTGCTCAGCACACTATGCTCTTGAGGCCAGATTTCTCTTGAGGAACAGATTTAACAGATCCGTAATCTCATTTACACACACACACACACAAAAACCTCAACTTTAAAATGGAATCATTTTCTGTGATTCTTTTATTTATAAGAATGTGCAAAATGTGCTCAGGTTTTTATGGTCTCATCTGACTTACACACAAACTGTCTAATTTACCAACTGCCTTAAATGTGTCACTCTGCCACCACTTTTAGTTCAGTTGGTTCCTAATTTGTTAAGGCTTGAGGAGCCCCAGCCCCCCCCCCCCCCCCCACTTTATGTTCAAAGGTCTGCCATGGACCACATATTTTTGATTAGTCATACTGAAGAAATTATTATAATTGATTAATAAAAGAATCTTGAAAATGATTCCATTCTAAAGCTGGGTTTTTCTGTGTAAATGAGATCCCATACCTGTTAAATCTGTTCCCAACAAATGGGAAACGACTGCTATAATCTATATCCGGTGCTTAATTTCTAAATAAGCTACAGCTTACGGCTTCATATTCTGCAGGGGCCTAAAAAAAAATTGCTATTTGTATTTGCAGATGCAATTGTATTTAAATATGTTTCAAATTTATTTTAAAAAAATATTTTAAGTTGTAACATGGAGCATTTTAGTGGGTAGCATGAAATCATTTTCATAATTGTGCAAACACAATCTTGATTGAAAATTAAACATTATATTTCCTTGATCTTATTTTTAAAAGGCGTGTATATTTTAAAGTTTTCTGAATGAGCTGGTGAAATTAAAAACCGTAGGGTCCCTCCCTTATAGAGCTTGGAGCCTTATAGAGCTTGGAGCCTCATAGAGCTTGGAGCCTTATAGAGCTTGGAGCCTTATAGAGCTTGGAGCCTTATAGAGCTTGGAGCCTTATAGAGCTTGGAGCCTTATAGAGCTTGGAGCCTTATAGAGCTTGGAGCCTCATTGAGCTTGGAGCCTTATAGAGCTTGGAGCCTTATAGAGCTTGGAGCCTTATAGAGCTTGGAGCCTTATAGAGCTTGGAGCCTTATAGAGCTTGGAGCCTCATAGAGCTTGGAGCCTTATAGAGCTTGGAGCCTTATAGAGCTTGGAGCCTCATAGAGCTTGGAGCCTCATAGAGCTTGGAGCCTTATAGAGCTTGGAGCCTTATAGAGCTTGGAGCCTTATAGAGCTTGGAGCCTTATAGAGCTTGGAGCCTTATAGAGCTTGGAGCCTTATAGAGCTTGGAGCCTTATAGAGCTTGGAGCCTCATAGAGCTTGGAGCCTTATAGAGCTTGGAGCCTTATAGAGCTTGGAGCCTTATAGAGCTTGGAGCCTTATAGAGCTTGGAGCCTTATAGAGCTTGGAGCCTTATAGAGCTTGGAGCCTTATAGAGCTTGGAGCCTTATAGAGCTTGGAGCCTTATAGAGCTTGGAGCCTTATAGAGCTTGGAGCCTTATAGAGCTTGGAGCCTTATAGAGCTTGGAGCCTTATAGAGCTTGGAGCCTTATAGAGCTTGGAGCCTTATAGAGCTTGGAGCCTTATAGAGCTTGGAGCCTTATAGAGCTTGGAGCCTTATAGAGCTTGGAGCCTTATAGAGCTTGGAGCCTTATAGAGCTTGGAGCCTTATAGAGCTTGGAGCCTTATAGAGCTTGGAGCCTTATAGAGCTTGGAGCCTTATAGAGCTTGGAGCCTTATAGAGCTTGGAGCCTCATAGAGCTTGGAGCCTTATAGAGCTTGGAGCCTTATAGAGCTTGGAGCCTCATAGAGCTTGGAGCCTCATAGAGAGCTGGAGCCTTATAGAGCTTGGAGCCTTATAGAGCTTGGAGCCTTATAGAGCTTGGAGCCTTATAGAGCTTGGAGCCTTATAGAGCTTGGAGCCTTATAGAGCTTGGAGCCTTATAGAGCTTGGAGCCTTATAGAGCTTGAGCTTGGAGCCTTATAGAGCTTGGAGCCTTATAGAGCTTGGAGCCCTTATAGAGCTTGGAGCCTTATAGAGCTTGGAGCCTTATAGAGCTTGGAGCCTTATAGAGCTTATAGAGCTTGGAGCCTTATAGAGCTTGGAGCCTTATAGAGCTTGGAGCCTTATAGAGCTTGGAGCCTTATAGAGCTTGGAGCCTTGGAGCTTGGAGCCTTATAGAGCTTGGAGCTTGAGCTTGGAGCTTATAGAGCTTGGAGCCTCATAGAGCTTGGAGCCTCATAGAGCTTGGAGCCTTATAGAGCTTGGAGCCTTATAGAGCTTGGAGCCTTATAGAGCTTGGAGCCTTATAGAGCTTGGAGCCTTATAGAGCTTGGAGCCTTATAGAGCTTGGAGCCCTTATAGAGCTTGGATATAGAGCTTGGAGCCTTATAGAGCTTGGAGCCTTATAGAGCTTGGAGCCTTATAGAGCTTGGAGCCTTATAGAGCTTGGAGCCTTATAGAGCTTGGAGCCTTATATAGAGCTTGGAGCCTTATAGAGCTTGGAGCCTTATAGAGCTTGGCCTTATAGAGCCTTATAGAGCTTGGAGCCTTATAGAGCTTGGAGCCTTATAGAGCTTGGAGCCTTATAGAGCTTGGAGCCTTAGAGCCTTATAGAGCTTGGAGGAGCTTGGAGCCTTATAGAGCTTGGAGCCTTATAGAGCTTGGAGAGCTTGGAGCCTCATAGAGCTTGGAGCCTTATAGAGCTTGGAGCCTTATAGAGCTTGGAGCCTTATAGAGCTTGGAGCCTTATAGAGCTTGGAGCCTTATAGAGCTTGGAGCCTCATCAGGTCTAAATCCCGCTCTGTTTCTATCAGTAGTGGCAGAACTGGTAGCACATTGGCTAGCATGCTAATCTGCCAGTCGTATGGCAATGTGTTTGCATTTTCAGTGCCTGAGCACATTCTGCAGGCCTAACCCCACTATACTTACAACTTAGTTAGTTAGTTAGTTAGTTAGCTAGTTAGTTAGTTAGTTAGTTAGTTAGTTAGTTAGTTAGTTAGTTAGTTAGTTAGTTAGTTAGTTAGTTAGTTAGTTAGTTAGTTAGTTAGTTAGTTAGTTAGTTAGTTAGTTAGTTAGTTAGTTAGTTAGTTAGTTAGTTAGTTAGTTAGTTAGTTAGTTAGTTAGTTAGTTAGTTGGGTTATCATCATTGCAGTCCGGACATGTCCATAGGTGCTCAGATCCTCCCCTCAATATGAACCCCAACGTCCGATGGCTAATAGTACAGTACCAGTTCTATGTTGATTAACAAGTCTTTTGGCGTGTCTAGTGTGCGTCTCGTTTTTTGCTATGCCGATCATAATCCCAAGTCTGCCATTCTGGCGAGTGATGTGGATTCACTGCCACCAAAGTCCTCTATCCTTCCCATTTCTCTAAGGGCATTAATAATATCAGCATGATCCATAGGCTGACCGTCGGTAGTGATAGCGGATTCAACCAACCTGTCAGCTCTTTCATTTCCATCGATACCTGTGTGTCCCGGAACAAAACAACTACAAGCAACTAAACCAAACGCCATGAAGAAGATTAAGTTTGATAAAGTTGCCAAAGTTTTAGCTTCTTCAAGTTTTTCATCTTTGTCTCTCTCTCTGTTTTTTTATTTCATCAAAATGTTAAGTTTCTCAGTCTTAAATGTTCTCAAAATGTTAAAAGTCTCTCAATCTTTTAACAATCATCATAATCTTCGTCCCTTATTCATTACATTGGGCAAACAGACTAGTTCACAATACCGCCCTATTCTGGGCAGTTCTTTCGACATGATGGACAGAATCTTGTCAAGCCCATGTGTCCTCCCACAACAGTGTTTTAATATTTGGGTATCTCTTGGACCTTCCCATTTCCTCAGTCCAATTTTCTCCTATTTCAGTGCCTGCTAAGTGTTTCTCTTCATATTTTGCCCAGTACTATTGATACAGACACTTGTTTCTTCATTTCTTTTATTTTTCGCCCTTTTGGAGTTCGTCCCATTTCTTTTTCTTCTTCTTCTTCATGTTCAGGGGCTGAAAACTCCGGCAGAAAGTTCTGGTTGTTCGTCCACTTCAGGGCTTTTAGTTCTTTTTCCAGAACCTGAGTGTTGCATGGGCATCCGTTTCACAGATTTGACTCATCTGCATGCAGCTGTTGGTTCCTTGACTCTCAGGCAGGTGCAGTCTGACTTTGAAGGAAGCTCCCAGTTAGTTGACACTTATGACATGCTTTTGGGCAGGCAATGGGTCTCTTCTTGTTTTCCCTACAATAGGGCTCTGAAACCCACACGGGGATCATCCCATTCAATCTTCATCAATTTCCTGAGACTTTTTTTGAAGAAAAAAAAATGCATTTAAATTTTTTTGTGCATCTCCAACTTTCACTGACATATGTTTTAACAATCAAGAATATACTTCAAGAATAAATATTTTTTTTATTACACACGAGATGATTAGAACAATTTAAACACAGTCTTAAAAAAATATTATTTAGATTGCAAACAAACACTATTAACCATTTATTTAAAGCAGACTGTTTTTCTGATGAATAATACGCTAAACAATGTATGTTAAAAATGAATATATGTTAAGTTAATGACAGTTTTCAACTGAAATTCAATGTGAAGCAGGCACTTACTGAAGGTGATGTTTATGATATGATTATATATTAGATATATTGAAATGATGTATATAAATGATTAAATACAAACAATATATCTTGTTTTTAAGCCGTAGTATAGCACTTTAGCTACTTCATCTAGTCACACATTTTTCACTGAAATTCTGACCATCAGACCTGGTATCTGCCAACTGCAGTTAGAAAGTCTGTGTTAAAGAGAGAACTCTTCGTGCATTTAACTCTTCAGCGATGCTTGAGCATAGAATTGAACTGAGCTAAAGATGTACTAGTAATAAAAGACTGAAACAAGATTATACATTTCCAAAACACCTTGTGGCTAATCATCCTGAAGAGTAAATGAAATTATTGTAATATTTAAGTCAGCAGCTTTCCGACTTGTTTGTCCAAAAAATTTGAAACTAGAGATATCATTACTTTAAGCATTTCTTCCTACTGTGATTTTTTTGTTGTGGTAAAAAACAAAATATTTTGAAAGCACAAATATCATACCACTGTAAATGCATTGAATCTGTAGTTAAAGTTAGAACCATAAAATATTTTAATGTATGATGCTATAACATGAAAATATTATATATGAGATTATGTAATATTGTAATTGCTTTGTGAAATGCCTTATTTTTTTCCATTTTCGTAACATGTATGATGTATCATTGTTTCATTGCCATCTTGCTTTTTTTTTTTTTATGTGCATCATTCATGATCATACCTGAAGCTGCTTTTTACTGATAGACAACAAAAAACAGATTTTTTTTTAAAAATTCTCTCCTTCGTATTTTCCTTCTTCTTTTACATTTGCCCATAAAAGGGTGGTAGACACATTGTGTTGTGGTTAGACTAGTTAAGAGCGAGGCAGTGACATCTGCACCTGTTGACCCAACACCTGTAGTTTCAATAAACCCTTAATTAGTCGTATTTTACAATAGGCTTGTAAAGTGTTAGTGGGTCTGTTCTGTGTTTGTTTTTTCCCCCAAAATGGGTCTTCACAGGAGGTTTTCACTCTCTCTTTTTTTTTTTTTTTTTTCAAATAACATAAAGGAAAGTTGTCTGAAGCAGAGATTATTGGCTTCATTGCACTGAGTGTTGTTCCATATGTCTGGGACTTTTTCCCAAAGCATCTGGTTGCCCACGAGAGCAATGCCACATATATCAGATGTTCTAACCTCTAAACGGAAGATTTGGCTAAACTTAAAAACTTTGTTTTTGATTTAAAAAAATACTATCTACGTTTGTTTTTGTTTCTATATTGGTGCTCAGTTGATCACACCCTAGTTCATTCCGTGTCCCCATGTGTTAACAGGTTGAGAAACACTGCTTTAAAGGATTTTATTATATATCATTCTCATTCTCAACGGCCATTTTGACCTAGTTATTACATTTATTACCCCTATTGACTGGCTATTTATGTTGTTAAGATTTGGTTTTTCTAAACCTATGTCTCCTGCAACCCAAAGAAAGTATTTATAAAGTACAATATAAAGTACAATATAAAGTACAATATAAAGTACAATATAAAGTACAATATAAAGTACAATATGAAGTACAATATAAAGTACAATATAAGTGGTGCATGACAAGCTAGATGCCATGGGAGTCCTTTAGGGGCAAGTAAATAGTCTGAAAAGGTTGTTGCGTATCCTTTACAGGACGTTGCAGAACCAACCCTAACAGCCCCTGGCTGTTGTGTGGTTTCTCTAGGCAAATTACGTCCAGTAGTTTGCCATTGCTTGCTGGACGGTTGGCTTTCTTGATACCACTGTCGAAACCAACGCAAGGCGCATTGCCCGCAGCTGGGATCGAACCCGGCATCCCGGCATTACGAAGCGAAGTGTTCGCATCGACTTAGCCACAGAGCCGACATAGTCTGGAGGCACAAACAGATAGATCATCACAGTATGAAGATAATTGTGCAGCGTGCAGCGAGGAGTAACTAGGGAATCTGGCCGACCCTTAACTCTCAGGGCAGTAGTGAGGTGGACTTACAATCAGACTGTTACTGGTATCATTGGAATCTGAACTCTGTGCTTGCTGCAGAAGATGAGGACAGAGTGTTTATGTAAGTGTTCCCAAAGTTAAGATATTGGTTCTTAATTCATTTAAATGTGTAGATTATTCGTGAATATAAATTTATTTTATGACAAATAAATACAAATCATTGTTTATGTTTGTATCAATGTGGTATAAAGACATCTACATATATATTAAATTAATATCCTGGGTATGTATGTGGCGATGAATATACACATTGTTTTGTATGAACGCATTTGTATTTTTGAGTAACATTTACTTCTACTATACATCAAAGCAGATAAACAATTTATAATATAATGATTAGTGCCTACAGATGCATAAGAAAAAAAAGAGATTATAGGACACATTAGACAACACAGAAATAGAAACCTATACATACTTACCCTGACAGTGACAACAGCCTCTCACAGGTAACCCTACTCAATTGTCATCTGTCTTGTACTCATCATCATCATGTAGCAGGTCCTTTGCAGAACATCGCTCTCATCACAGTCTGCCTGAAAGAAACTCGGTCTCTCGCCAGCTCTCCTGCCTCATGCACTTTCATACTCAAGGAGTCACTTATATCCTGTGCCCATCTTCCTGTCGGTCAGCCCCTGCTCCTCCTTCCTGGTACCATGCTTTCTGCTACAGTTTTTTTTATATGACCAAAATATTTCAGCTTCCAAGAAAGGATGCTGTTTATTAGCCAATCTTCCTTGATGTTCAGATCTTTTAAGATGTCGGTATTTCTTCTCTTCTTTGTTCAAGATATTCTGAGAATCTTTCTATAGCATTTCAGCTCAAAAGCCCCTATTCTCTTTCTTAAGGACTGAGAGATAGTCCACGACTCACATCCATATGTAGCCACAGGGAAGATGCATGCTCTCAAAATTCTAATTTTGATCTCCCTGCTGGTGCTTAACCATAGACTTTTAAGGCTGTTCAATCTTTACATTACCAAGGCCATCCTCCTTTTAATTTCTGTTGAACAGTCTCCATTGCTGTTTATTATAGAGCCTAGAGCCTACATCTGTCTAGTACTCCTCTCTTTAATCCCCTCTATTCTTACATTTAGATGTCTGGGTAAGGCCTGTTTGATTTAATACATACTTTGTCTACCACTTTGCTGTTACAGATTCAAACTAGTCACACCATAACTGATCTGTTACTGTGCCAGTGGAAACCAAGCAAAACACTAATCACCATCTCATCTGATAACAGATGAAACAAATCAGTCTTGGTAAAATCCAGCAGCTTGCAGATGCAGTAAATGCATAAGGTGGTTTCCCCTTCAGTATTATGTTTTCCTGTATGTTATATATGTTTACGTCTTACCCAAACAACAACAAATCTGCTCTTTTACTTTTTTTTTATTTTAATTTTTGCTTCAGCTGTATTTTTCAGATTGGTTTACTTGTCAATTTTTGGCCAAGATGATTCTTACTATATTTTTGTTTTGTTTTTAAAAAACTACACATCACGAAGGCTTCTTGTTCGTCCCTCATCACTATTCATATTCCGAAATCAAGTAATACCTCTTTCTGTCCAAACTACTCCTCCATGTATCAGTCGGCATGTCAAATGCTTCTCATTTTATTCATCTCTGCTCCTTTCTCGTCATCACCACCATTGGAAAATGTCACAAACATGTGACTCTCTTTATATTTATCCCCTTTTATCTGGCAGATGCTGTGAATTAATGTGCTGAAAATGATTTAACTGCCCAGATTTTTTAGGAAAGGGTGGTTAAATGTTCATTGAGATTCTAAATGAAACATCTTCTTCTTCTGTATTTTGCTTTTAAAAGGGCAGTTGGCACCTCAGATTCTTGTTGTGTTGCGTCTATCAGCCCAACACATCAGATTTTGGAACCTATGTGGGTTATATGAAAAATATGCTTCTTTTAGGTATAAAAACATTTGGTTGTGACCTCTTTCATTTTTTTTCTAGAGTGGATTACAAAACTTGTAATCAGCAATTTAACAATTAAAGCAAAAGTTCAGTTATTTGTGTTTTATATGTTAATATGTCAGTGTATGTTGGTATGCCTGTTTGTCTGAATGTTACTTGACGGAACAGAAATATAACCTTGTAAATATACCTGCTGCATTTTGTTTTTTAAATATTTGTACAGAGCAGCTAACTGCAAATAGAAAACATATATAATTTTTTGTGTTTTTATGTTCTGCTTGAAATACTTCACCTATTGGAGCAACTGCTTTGTATCTATTGTGATTTGTAAATCAATACGTTAATAAGCGAGAGCATTTCGCTTTTTATGTAGTTCTAATTTGTTTTGTTTTTTTAAACAAAAACACAAATAATTGCCTATTAAAATATGCTTTTTTTTCTGAGATTATATAGATTTACAACATGTTTTCTGGGTGGTGTTTTTTTTTTTTTGTGTGGTATTATTTATCATTAGATATCAGAAGGCACCTGAAATTATTAAATACAGACAGCTATCTAGTGTCACCAACTAGAAAGATAAGGCCAACCGTGAGATGAATGGAGGTGGGTGATATCTGCAGCAATGAACCTCAAGGGCTCAGAATGCTGCTGAAGAAGAAGAACAAGACAGCTAATATACAGGGCACTTCAGGTTCACTGGCACCAAGGCTTTTTAAAAACATGGATGGCTGGGGAAAGAGGGGGAAGGAAGTTTAGCTCAAAGTACTTGAGCCCACAGGCTCCATTGCCCATTGGGGGCTGTTGCAAGGGAAGAGAAGACAAGGCATATCATGAAAGATGAGATTAGCCCCAAACACATCCAGCAGAACATTCAACCATCCGAAACAAAATTCATGATTAGTCAACAGTAAATCAGTGACCTACTGACACACAGTGTTATGGGACCTAAAAAAGCAGATGATGTAATGTCAAGTTCTGTTAACAAAGAGTTGTCATGATGTAGTGGCTAGACACACACCGGCAGATCCCAACGTCCTGGGTTCGGATCCTGACTAACCAGACTATTTTTTTTTTTTTTTTTTAAAATGACATTGACTTTCAGATCGACCCAGCCTAAAATGGGTACGAGGTGCAGTCCTGGAAAGTAAAGGCGACCGACGTGATGTTGAACACATCACCCATCAAGTGCTATAAAATATAGATCAAACCCTATATGCCTAATATGCTTGGCAGTGTGGAAAGGGGTCCTTTACTCTTTATTACAAGTTTAAAAGTTTGTATTGCTGCTAAAATTCTCTAGTTGCTTATATTTTTAAGGAGAAATTGTTTGATTAAGTTTTGTTTCAAACTGATTTTTTGGTCCAGTTCACGTTTCCTGACCCATCTACACACCACCTGACCTTTCATTCATACTTTCTCAGACTCTTTTAAGCTCGAGGGGTGACACGTTGTCTTGCCTCCAATTACATCAAAGCGGATGTTGCGTGTTCTACACTACAAGATGACACAGCTTTCAACAACCACATAACATTTAGAACTGGCCCTAACCCAAACCCCCCTACCCTCAGCCTAGGTCACACGAGAGACTCTCTTTAAAGAAAGTAGAACAACGTGACACCCTTCTGACCTAGATCAGACTGAGAAAGTGTGTAGATGGGCCGGAAAACGTGAACAGGTCCAATTTTTTATAACACCTGGATAAATGGATAGAGACCTTTGTGAGTGCTTTGCCCTTTGCTTCTGGCTAGAGAACAAGAGAACAGTGTACTCACTGAACGTGACAGCTAGACATTTTTAACCGGAGTTCTTTACCAATACTGGGACAGCTGGTTACGTTTTGTCGCAGAGGTGCAATCTAATATAGAGTAGAATACCCAAAAATGGAGCAGCGGGGGTATAGTGGCTAGATGCTCACATGCTGACCCAAATGTCTTGGGTCTATATCCGATGGCTCCCAGGTTGACCCAGCCTAAAATAAGTAGCAGATAAAGACCTGGGAGTTGAAGCTGAGCGGCATGATGTTGACAACATCTTGTGCTATATGTCTAGCTCAGTGTGATGTTGACCACATCTAGTGCTATATGTCTAGCTCAGTGTGATGTTGACCACATCTAGTGCTATATGTCTAGCTCAGTGTGATGTTGACCACATCTAGTGCTATATGTCTAGCTCAGTGTGATGTTGACCACATCTAGTGCGATATGTCTAGCTCGGTGTGATGTTGTCAACATCTAGTGCTATATGTCTAGCTCGGTGTGATGTTGTCAACATCTAGTGCTATATGTCTAGCTTAGTGTGATGTTGCCGACATCTAGTGCTATATGTCTAGCTCGGTGTGATTTTGACCACATCTAGTGCTATATGTCTCACTTCATATGCCTGGTGCCCAGTTGGCCTGAGAATAAGTTCGTTACTTTTATTTTTTTTTAACTAGAAAATAATTGCTTATATTTAATACTGTCTGAAATGTTTTAGATAAAAAATAAAGGCTGTTTGTGGAAAAATAACCTGGTCAAACAAACATGCAAGAAAGTCAGGGATGTATATGAGCTGAAGAGTGTTTTTGTGAACAGGAGGCAAAGGCAGGATATGATCTGATGACTCAAGACATAGTCTCTGGACTGATTGTCTTATGACAATATTCTAGTCACACACACACACAGATACTTACAATACCCCAAAAAACTGACTAAAAATTGTTATACTAGTGACATACACATATTAAAGGAGGTAGGTACGCAGGATTGAACAGCCCTAAAAGTCTTAAGCACCAGCAAGGAGATCAAAATTAGATTTTTGAGAGCATGCATCTTCCCTGTGGCTACATACGGTTGTGAGTCGTGGACTATCTCTCAGTCCTTAGGAAAGAGAATAATGACTTTTGAGCTGAAATGCTATAGAAAGATCCTCAGAATATCTTGGACAAAGAAAAGGAGAAATACTGACATTTTGAAAGATCTGAATATCAAGGAAGATTGGCTAATGAACGGTATCCTGTCTCAGAAGCTAAAATATTTTGGTCATAACATGGATTGGAAAAAACTATAGCAGAAGGCACGGTACCAGGAAGGAGGGGCAGGGGCCGACCGACCGACACGAAGATGGGCACAAGATATAAGTGACTCCTTGAGTATGAAGGAGGGGGGGGGGCAGAAAAATCATCAAACAGGCACCAAAATGTGAAACATGTGGATTGAGGAAATGAGGAAATTCCCTAACCTGAACATGAGAGAAGTCAAAAGTGTTGGACTGGATTATGTTCATGATATTGACAGTATTGCATACGATATGACCCAATAGAGAGCTAGTCTTTGAGCCCTGTGCAATGTATAATGATATGACAGGATGATCATATAAATGACCAAATGTTGTGACCATTATACTGTTGTTGAACGTGCAAAGGGAGACACTGGAAGAGAGGTTTATAGACATATGTCTGGCCCTGATCCTAATGACAGCATTAACCATCTAACAAGAAGGGACCAGGCCACCATCTTCAGACTTAGAACGCAACATACTCCACTCAATGGACACCTAAACAGAATACAGCCACAACACTCCCCAGAGTGCCAGCTATGTAACTACCCCTACGAAACTGTTGAACACCATCTCTTTGAGTGCCCAAAACTCAGTGAGACAAGAAGAACGCTACTCCCTCCGAGACCAGACAAGTGGAACACCTTGTACGGAGGAAAAGAACAGCTTGTGAAAACATGCAAATTCCACTACATGGCATTGGGCCAAAGGGCGAAAGCTCATGCGCCGCTGGATCGATAACAACAACAACAACAACGTGCAAAGGGAGAAAGAAGACAGTCAATATGTTCTATTAGCTTTACCAAAACTGTAATATAAGTGCTCTGTGTTCTCCTCTGTTTTGTGTCTATATGCTTTTATTTCACGTTGCTTATGTTTCAGATGAATTCAACTATGTTAAATAATAAACATGCCTTTGACAATACTTGGCACTCCAGTTTTTCTTGTTAATTTTTTTTTTATTGTTTATATCGTTTCTGTTTTCCCGTGCATGTTAATATATTAATCTCTCTCTTGCTGATTGTCACGTTATCCCTCTTGTCTGCACAGGACCTAATGTGGGGGCTGCATGGTCTCGAGGCATGGTGTTCGCATCGAGTGCTGGAGGTCCCTGGTTCAAGCCCCGGTGAGGGCTGGGATTTTTTCAAATGGATTTCTAGTCATTTCCCCTGGTTTCTGGGTTATAAGACCTGACGCCTGTATGTATTATTGCGCACGTAAAAAAAAATATCCCTTGGCAGTTGGATATCGAAAAGAGAAGCTTAATGGCGCTGTCCGGGCAAAATTCAGAGTTAAAAATCTACCCATAGTATTTCAGGATCCTCGCCGGTGCAACAGAGTTCGTGCACTGTGCTGAGAATCTTCGGAGGCTTGAGTTAGAAGAAGAATGGAGCACTTATGGGTTACATCCGTGTTCCAATGATGTTGATCCATTAAAAAAACATGAAAACAAGATTACATGTTACAATATCCTATTGTGATTGTTACGGGTACCCAAATTATAACTTCTTCTGAGGTTTAATGGGTATCTGGGCTTGCCCTGTTGGTCATTCACCAGCACTGAGATTCTTTAGTCTCATGGTGTCAAATCCTTAGGTCTTGTGGGTCTGCATCCGGCCTGAGATGTTCTTGTCTCAGGGTGTTAAACTATTCAGGATAAATGGTATGCAGATGCTTTTGCAGATTTTGGAAACTCTAAATGCCAAACTTGAATTATGACTTTCACGCTTATTATTCTCTTGCAAGTAATGCCAGAATGTGTTTATATGTATGATTGACATTATTTTGCAAACCAAACTGAAGGCATACAGAGCTACAGAGGTTCCAGTGCTGCTGTGCATTTGGGAAACATGGACTGTGTACAGACCTCATGCAAAGAAGCTCAACCATTTCCACACAGTCTGTCTGAGAAAGGTACTGAAAATCAAGTGGCAAGACACAGTCCTGGATACTGCCGTGGTAGATAGAGCTGGCTATACCAGCATTGAAACCATCCTGATACAGTCAGTCACACATTTGATGGGCAGATCACCGTGTCCGCAGCCATACCATCGGCTTCCAAATACACATATTATGGTGTGAGATATAAGAAGGTCGACGCTCTCATGGTAGCTAGAAAAAAAAAGAAAAAGGATACGCTAAAGGTACCATACTTTATTTATGCTTAGTTCTAATTATGTGGGTACCTGCCCATGTGGGAATTGAAGGAAAGGAACAGGCAGATAAAGAAGCAACAACAACAACAAAAAAAAGGGGGGGGGGGGACAGCATAAATACATGTAGCTATGAGTAAGAAAGATTTTAAATCAATATTTAAAAGAAATAATATTAACAAAAGAATAGACAGGGATGTGGAATGGGAGCTTAAAGGGGAGGCACGCCTACAGCTTTTTAAGGCTCCAACTAGAAAATGTAAAATAGCAAGGGAACTAAAAATACCTAGCAATAAGAAAGTACTGAGACTGCAACTTGGAGTGGCTTACTTCGCTATAGCACAAGACACTTGTTCTATAAGACAGGTACATAACGATATTGAAAACAGGTTAGAAATGTCTGTATAAGTTGGCCCTTTATCTACAGATATGGTTTCCTGTCCTCATTGTCCAAGTATTAGGCTTATAAGTCACCTCCGGGCTAACTGGCAATCAACTCTAGTTTCATAATGGATGAAAGAAAGGGTGATTTTCCTCACTTGTGATGGACAAACAACGAACAACAAGAATCTATTCCAACATGTAGGGTCTTTGGCACACTACCAGGCCGACCCAGGTTTCGCTGGAAAATCAAAATCCGACAGTCTCTGACTGACAGAGGACTGGAGTGAAACAAAGCCAAAAAGAAAACTGCTGACACGGAAGTCTGGCGATTTCTCTGGCGAACAACAACATCCCAAAGTAGAAGAGGATCGACAAAGTAAAGTATGCGCTGAGTTAAGCAAAGTACCAGTAACTGCCTACAGTGGATCCTCGCTTTACGAGAATAATTCGTTCCAGAATCAAACTCATTATTAAGCGAAACACTCATGCGAAACAATTTTTCTCATATAAATTATTGTAAAATACGATAATGCGTTCCATGTCGAAAAAAAAAAAATACTCACCACATGCTATGTATAACGTTTATCCAAAAAAAAAAAAAAAAAAAAAATTATTTACATATTGTCTAGGAGAGTGAATCATCTTCATCTTTTCTTCCACTGCGGAACAAACCCGCCTGGAATGCGAATTCGGGCACTCTTCCAAATTTGTCTTTGAATATTTTTAGACCGTTATTCGGAAGAGTGCCCAGGCAAATAGTAATGTGGTTTCCCCTAATGGCACCCCACTCCAAGACACGGAGTCGTACACCTATTTGGGCAGTATTGAGATAAAGATGGAGAAACTGATAGAGGTATTAAAATAAGAATCCAAAAGGCAAGAGGAGATTTCATAGCACTAGGGAATTTGTGGAGGTCAAAATAAATTAAAAGAAATACTAAACTAAACATTTTAAATTCTAATGTCAAATCAGTACTTTTGTATGGGGCGGAAACATGGAGAGCAACTAGGGCAATTACTAATAAACTAGAAAAACTTAGGCCAGAACCATGGACACGTAAGCCAGAGAAGGCAAATGTAGTCCTAAAGGTACCAGGGATCACTTCAAAAAATGCCCAGACGGAGACACAACAGAGAACCCTGGCTCTTGCTATGCTTGATGAGAAGTATCCAAACACCACTTGGACTCAGGTTTTCACCGACGGCTCTGCTACAGATGCAGTCAGAAAGGGGAGTTGTGGGATATACATTAAACCCACTAGCAGTAGAGTAGAAACTCTCTCTCTCTCTCTCTCTCTCTCTCTCTCTCTCTCTCTCTCTCTCTCTCTCTCTCTCTCTCTACCAGCAGGTGACATCTGCACTAACTTCAGAGCTGAGGTAACTGCCCTCCTTTCTGCAGTCCAACATCTCATCACTCAAGAACACAGAGGGCACAAAATTGTTATACTTAGTGACTCATTGTCTATTCTCCAAGCACTATCAAGCAAAAAACAAGACAAACTAATTGCAGATCTAAGGACCAACATTGGCTTACTCTCCAAGGAAGCAGAACTGGTCTTGCAGTCGATACCAGCCCACTGTGGTATTCAAAGAAATGAGAGAACAGATGAGTTGGCAAAAGCTGGGATTATTCTTCCACAACCTCATCCACCACACAGCTACAAGGAAACCAAAACAGCGCTAAAGCAGTCTTTCAAACGGGAGTGGAGGAGGCAGAATGGAGATTACAGACCAGAGAGTGACAGCATAAACAAACTCAACAGGAAAGAACAAACATCCATTTTTAGACTTCGGACTGGACACTGTGGTCTTCGAGCACACCTGTACAGGATAGGCATAAAAGAATCTGCTGCCTGTGATTGTGGAGCAGAAAGACAGACCCCTGAGCACATACTGCAGTACTGCCCTAACCTCTCCCAGCAAAGACTGTGGATCTGGCCCAGGGGATCCACATTGCGAGAGAAGCTATGGGGGACCTGTGTCGACCTTAAACGCACAATCCTACTCAATATTTAGCATGACTGATGTCGAACGCAGAAGAAGAAGAAATAAACTAGAAGCATTCAATAACTGGTGCCTGCGCAGAATAGAAGGAATTAAATGGTATGATAGAATAACTAATGTAGAGCTTTGGGAAATAACTAAACAGGCTCCAGTGGACCAAGAGGTGAGGAAAAGACACTGGCGTTGGATAGGACACACACTGAGAAAACAGGAGAACAGCATAACTACAATGTCTTTTCATTGGAACCCACAGGGGCATAGGAATAAAGGAAGGCAAAAAAAAAAAAAACACATGGAGAAGAGAGCTGGAGAGTGAAGTGGACAGCTGGTGAGGACATGGGGAGAGCTGCATGCAATTGCAAAGGATAGAACGACTTGGCGGGAGTTGGTTGAGGGCCTATGCTACATTGCGGGATAGAAAGGCGGAAGAAGAAGAACTAGATAGATGTCTAGAGACATTTGTTTTTGCCGACGCTTCAAAATTTGGCGAAAATGCGACACAGCATTATCATTAAATAAATTTGCAACGCGCATAGCCACTTCCTTATTAGCGTGATGTTTCTCAATGTAAGATGCAACAGTTTGCCATGCTTTCAGCATTTCTCTTATTTCGCCAGAAAATTGTTGCTTTTCTGTTACCTCCTCCTCTTCCTTCTCTGACAAGTTTTCCTCAAAAACTTCTTGCTGTGAAACACAATGCAACTCCATAAGCTCTTGGGTGGTCAGCTCTTGGCTGTGCTCTTCCACAAGCTCTTCGTTATCACTGTTATCCACCTACAATCCCATGATAGTGGCCAAAAACAGTCTCGTTGACTACAGGTTCCACAGGTACTGTCTCAAACCCCTTAAAGTCACAAATCGACAACGCTCTCCATCCGAAGCTTCTTCCAAGCAGAAGTCGATCATCTTGAGGCAGGCAACGATGTGGAAGTGATTTTTCCATAACTCTTTGAGAGTGAGGTTGGTCCCTTCAGTCACCTGAAAACAATGTTCGAAGAGTTCTTTAGTGTAGAGCTTCTTAAAGTTAGAAATAACTTGATGGTCCATGGGCTGAAGTAACGGAATAGTGTTGGGAGGCAGAAACTGGATCTTGATGAACTTAAATTCTTCAGGGAGTTCATGTTGTAGGCCTGCAGGATTCATGTACCTATAACACAATATAACACAAGTTTGAGAAAATGTGTGATCACAAGCGACACTACGATGCTACTGGAATGATTGCTAAACACAGACTGATGTAACAAGCGCACAATTCGGGACTTCCCGTCTCCTCGTCACTCGTTATGCGAAACGTCGCTCGTTAAGCGAGTCATTCTTTTAGAATTTGTTTTGCTCGTTATGCGAATTACTCGTTATGAGAGGTGCTGTCCCTCTTACCTTTCCTCTCAGTGTGTAATGTCAGTCGGATCCCTTGGTCACTACCCGCTTCACCACTCTTCATAGATCGTGATGTTTCTTTTGTGATTTTGCAGTGTTCACTCATTCCCAAAAAGAGCTTAATCACATCTCGCTTTTCATGCATCAATTTACCAGCAGATGGGGTAGAACTAGCCAATCTACCTGTTCATTTCCCAATACATTTACATATTTAGTAGATAATGTTACGGCGGTCCCAAATTCTAACATAAACACATAGTGTTTTTAAAAGTGGAGGTTGTGGTTAGGTTTAAGATTCCCGGAGTTGGGCTAAACTAGATGGCTGAGACTCAGGAGCAAATAAAATAAAGGAAGCTGCAGGAGATGCGGTAGCCTCTGCTCGTGAGTGCCAGCCATCTATTTTATCTCCGCTTCCGCGGGAGATACTATCGGCGGCGGCGGTAGTCGCCGGAAGTGCGCAAATTAGGTCGCCAGAAGCTCGTAATTTGCAGGTGACTGAAGTCCTGTTAAGGTATTTTTCGGCCTCTCGATAATTTGGGACCAGTATTCGGAGGATAGACACTATTTGCAATAATTTGGAAAGGAAGGGAGCCTGTGTTCTGAATAGTTTTCGTTTTCTTTTAATTAGCCTACAAGATAACTCCCTTGATTCAGAAACGTAAACAGTGAAGCCATAAATTGTCTCCGCTTTTTAATCGTTTGAATTTGGGATCGCCGTTCAGAGGATTGCCTAAGTACCCTGTAATCCAATGTGGTGGTGGGATGTCTGTTTTAGAAACGTTGGTTGAGATCCAATGCTTTGCTTTAAAAAATCGTCACGTTCAACCAGCATTCCCGAGGGGGGAGCTTTTGGTTATAATTGTGACTAAGTTATGTGCGCCATATACAATGGCTTAGCATTGCACCCTTCCAAGAGCCCTGGAAATTACTCCTGCAGTGTTGATGCCATCAAAGGAGACGGACCAGAATACTGTCCCGACCGGCTACGAAGTCGTCTCCCAGTGAGCCATTAGGCGACCCGGTCGCTGATAAAGCGTTGGTTGCCATGGTTATGTTTTTATTTTACCCTCTTCTCAGTTATAGCGGGAGTTATAAATTTTGCATTTAGGAACCGAAACGAAATAAATAATTTATATTCAAAACAAGAAGTGAATCATCTAGGAAGTAAACTGGAAGCCCTTGTAGGACTTTGTTCGCTTTTAATACTTTTATCAAAGAGTTATTACTAAAACGAACAAGATTTATGCAATTAAAACTGTCACGTGAACATTTCTAGCGTATACATAATGTTTGCAGTGTTTTCCATTGGATACTTTTCCCCAACATAATTTAAATTAATTATTATCAACTTGATACAACTAAAATTATTACGTTTTTTTTAAAAATATCTATATCTTGTCAACTTGTCAAGGAAACTTTTTAAATTCCAGGAACATTTTAAATAAGATTAAAACGTAACAATGGTCAACACACCAATACCACACAGCTTAAAATCGGAGGCAAAGAAAGCAGCCAAAATTCTGACTGAATTCACCGTTCCAAATGCCAAGACTGGACCAGACGGTCTTATTCCAGGTAAATAGTATAAAAAAAAACCATGTTCAACTCATTTAGTACACATCAACTTACCATGCGTTGATTTATTAGACCTTACAAGATTTACTTTTGTAAACACACAAAAAGGACATGTTCCTCATTAAGCTTTTAGGTAATCTATTATATCCCCCATTTTACTTTAACTACTTTTTCATTTTCTGATATTATTATTATTTAATATCTAGACATTTATTTATACTGCAGGTAACCTACATAGAAATCAGTACATCAAGTGATATCTGCCGGGTACTGAATGTGTTGCAAGATATTTTTAGTTCCCTTATTTTGTTAAGGTATAGTAGACACATGTGTATCAGATATTCAATGCTTTTACTTTTATCACTTTGCAAGTATTATTTTATAATAAAGAGACCAAAAACTAAAATATAGGCTATCTTCCGAATAACAGTCCCAAATTATCAAGGCCAAAAATATACCCTAACAGGGCCTCAGTCACATGTAAATTGCGGACTTCCAAGGACTGAAATTGCACACTTTCTGCGACTTCGGCCACCGCCGAGAGTGGATTGAAGCTAAACTAGAGGGCTGGGACTCACGAGCAGCAGCTACCGCATCTCCTGTAGCTTCCTTCATTTTTTTTGCTCGTAATTTCCAGCCATCTAGTTTAGCCCCCATCCACGCCGTAGGAGATACTCTCGGCGGTGGTGGAAGTCTGCAATTTACATGTGACTGAGGCCCTGTTAGGGTATATTTTTATCCTCTATAATTTAGGACCGTTATTCAGAAGATAGCCAAAATATAAGTAACATATTAATGGTTACGAATAACAGTTTGCAAAAAATTATATTCTTTCTTTCTTCTTATACTGCTTCTTCTTCTTCTTCTTCTTCTTTTTCTTCTTCTTCTTCTTCTTCTCCTTCCTTCTCTGCTTCTTGTTCTTCTTTTACTTGTTCTTCTTTTTCTCCTATTTCTTTTTCTCCTCATGCTCCTACTTCTGTTTCTTTCTGACTTTTTCTTCCACCTTCTAAAGGAACAAAGTTCCCATTCAACTCACTGCTGTCCCATCAAGAGTTACTCATGATTGTATGGATGTAAGAGATTGTATGTATACAGTATGTTTGTTCACTGAATGAACTCAAATCTGAACAATGTTTGGACAAACCAAATTTTCCCCTGTATAAGACACCCTTATGTAGAAGACAATCTTTATTTTTATAGTCCAAAATAAGGAAGAAAATTTTTTAAACAATTCCATATATAAGACCACCTTTGCGCTCTCCCCCCCCCCCCCCCCCCCCCCCCCCGCCCCTTAAAGTTTAAAGACTAAAGTCTGAGGCAAATAGGTGATGCAATGCATCCTTGAGCGGCCCAAAAAGTGAAAGTGAAATAGAGCCAAGTCAGGGCTGTAGGGAGGGTGTTCCAGTAACTCAAATGTAATCTTGTTCATGGTTTCAATAATATGATGAGCCGTGTGTGGCAGTGCATTGTCATGCAACAACAAGACTGTCTTCGACAACATACCTCGGTATTAGTTGCAAATTGCTGGCTTCTGTGTGTTTTTTCTAACAGTTCATTGTAACTGGCACTGTTGATCATAGTTTCCTTTTCCATAAACTTCCATAATGGCCCTCTAGTGTCCAAAAAAAGAAAACCCCAGTAAACATAACCTTTCATGCTGATGGTCCAGTCTTGAATTTTGTCTTCACTGCTCATTGTTTCTCTTTGGTGCAAACTTCTAATTGAGTGGCCATGAGAAGGAAGAAAAATAGCTGAATTAGGATCAAACTTGCATAGCATTATCACAGTAGTATATCAATAAAATAAGCAAGGACAGAAGTCAGTGTGGACAATGTAAGACGAGTTATGTCAACATTTGTGACTTCACCTCGTACATGGCAATTGTAGTTATGATACTGTGTTGTGATTGTCTTTATTTTCATAGCTGGAATACTGGCCAAGGCTAAAGGTCTTGCAATCATCACTGTTTTTAAGGCTGGATTCCTTGTGACAGCTCGTGGAGGTAGTGGTATAGTCATTGCTAAACTTGATCGGGAAAGCGATTCTTTTAATGAAGGTAAGGTTTATTAAAAACATACTTTCATAATCCTGAGATATCAGGTTTGTTTTAGTTGCAGAAGATTTGGCAGCAGCCAGCTTTATGTTGATTTTAACAGCAGTGTGACATTTGACCATTAGAAAGGAATGGCAGATTACTAGGGTCTGTTTTTGAAATGCAATTTTTGTTTTATGAGTGCAGCTTTTTAAAGATCACTAGGCGTCATGAGGGGGTTCATGTTTTGTGAAACATTTTACAGGTGGCCGGCCACACTGCATCCGATGAGGTAAAACGTGGTGCAGTAAAGTTGATCCTCTTAGTATTAATGTCTTATGTAGAGTGACTGGGTCTCACCGTGCTTTTTGGACAGCTTTGTTATTTTTTACTAGAAATGTATTATTGCACTCCAGGCAAGCTCAGTTGTGCTAATTCTTTCTCAGAAATTGCACTAGAGCATATAGGTACCTTGGTAATATAATGGTTAGTTTGCTTTCTTACCAAAACAACTTAACAAAGACAGGTTACCAACAAAGCTTAACAAGAAAGTTAAAAAAAAAACAACCTTCGTCAAGAACAAGAAAGCGTACCAAATAAAGCTTAAGAAGATAGCGCACCAAAATTAATAAAGCTTACCAAGAAAGTTGGGAAAAAAGCTTACTAAAAAAACTTACCAAAAAAGCTTTCCAAAAAGTTTTTAAAAAAAAGCTTACCAAGAAAGTTTATCAAGAACAAAAAAGCTTACCAAGAAAGCTTACCAAGAACAAGAAAGCTTACCAAGAACAAGAAAGCTTACCAAGAACACGAAAAGTTACCAAGAACAAGAAAGCTTATCAAGAAAGCTTACCAAGAACAAGAAAGCTTACCAAGAACAAGAAAAGCTACCAAGAACAAGAAAGCTTATCAAGAAAGCTTACCAAGAAAGCTTACCAAGAACAAGAAAGCTTACCAAGAACAAGAAAGCATATCAAAAACAAGAAAGCTTACCAAGAACAAGAAAGCTTACCAAGAACAAGAAAAGTTACCAAGACCAAGAAATCTTATCAAGAAAGCTTACCAAGAAAGCTTACCAAGAACATCAAAACTTACCAAGAACAAGAAAGCTTACCAAGAACAAGAAAGCTTACCAAGAACAAGAAAAGTTACCAAGAACAAGAAAGCTTATCAAGAAAGCTTACCAAGAAAGCATCAGCACCTCACAATTACAGCAATTCAGATAAATTTACTGTCATGGACATGCATGAATGCGAGAGTATGAACGAGCTGATTTCTTGGCTGCTAAGCAATAGCTATGGGAACACTAATAGTGGACAAAGGAGACATTGTGGAGACCATTTGTGAATTAATGCTGATAGAAGACATGAAGTTAGATACAATAACATGTCTATGAATGTGTAAATGTGTAATTAGCAGTGGATCTGAGGAGGAAGGGAATGAGGAGGTAAAATCAGTGTGCTACAGGAACACTTATCATCTGCACCTCAAGACATATGCTGCAGGAGATCAGTCAAGTGGTCTTGGTCTAGTCTCAAGCAGCTGCAGGATCAGTTAAGTTTTCTGTCTTTACATTAATGATAACAGAGGGCAAGGATAGATGGCCACATGCAATTAGATATTATAAAAATAAAAACAGAAACAGACAAATACTTGGGTGTAAATTTTGACTGCTCTAACTTACTAAAGAGAAGAAATACAATGTAGAATACAATCTGGAAATAATGTGTACTGTGCCCTACATCTACACCAAATGCCCTATCTTACAACACTAAGACTATAACATAAAATGCTGATAAAACCAAATGACCTATTTGGTTTTGAAACCAGCAGTTAGTTAGTTAGTATTTCCTCTTGGGCCTAGGTTGGGGCAAAGGGCAGAGATCACAGCTCTCCATGTTTGGCGGTTCGTTGATACCTGCTTTAGGTCTTGGGTGTTTGTTAGGCCCATGGTTGAACCTTCTCTGATGATGGTTCTACGAAGAGTTTCTCTTGGTCTTCCTCGTTTTTTTTTTCCTTCTGGTGTCCATATGAGAGCTTGATGGGAAAGTCTTGTCTTATCCATTCTGAGAGCATGACCAATGTAGTTCCAGCGGCGCTTTCTTATAAAACTGGATACAATCTTGCTTGGTCTCTTGTCTTATTTGCCTATTGGATCTAAAATCTGTCCAGTGGAGGTTGTTTGTTCTCACAACTGTCTAATTTTTTATGTGGATCTACTGGTCCTTTCCAACTCTCACATGCATCAATTAGCACTGAAATCACACAAGAGTTGAAGATCTCAAGTTTTGTGAGATTGCTGAGGGCCTTTGACTTCAAGATATTTGACTTTGAAACCAACAGTACAACTAAAAACAAGGCAAAGCCTTATTATATTTGAGAACAATGTCTTATGAGTCCTTGAAGATGCAAACAGCAGACAGTGTAGAGTGGGAACCAACAATTACATACATAATCCTTTTAAATCACCATTGATTACCAGCATCATGAGGGCTTTTAGACTACAGTGATTGGGTCATAAAAAATGCCAGATGAAAGGGACAAAAACTGCATGCAAAATATTGTTGAATGAGAGTAGACCACGAGGCAGAACAAGAAGACAGAGGAAAGATAATATACAGTCAGATATAATATACAAATACTTGACGTCACCAGTCACAGAGATGAATGGAGGTGAATGATATCTGCAGCAGTGACCCATACCGAAGAAGAAGAAGATGAGGAAGATGGAATAAAAGCGTTAGATGAAGAAGAAGAAGTCCAGTACCATACTGAGGTGGAAGATGTGGCTGGCACTGGCTTCCGCAGAAATCACATCTCTGTTGATATCAAATGTTTCTTAGTTTGTTTATTCTCCAGTTCTCATTTAGGTACAACAATAAATGTTTTATATGGCATTTGAGTGTTGTTGAGAACTGACAGCACAGCACTCCGAACATTCCCTTAAGCGCTATGTCCTCATCTTTACAGCCAGCACATAGTTCCAGTTGTGATGGTGCCAGGAGCAGTTTGATATCTGTCTTGTCTTTTCTCTGGGTATAGAGTCTCTGCCAGATCCCTTGGTCACTCCTAGCTGTATCATTCTCTCCAGACCATAATGATTTATACCTGCCTTCATATTGTTCATATGCTGCCAATGGGCTTGACCATATCTAGCTTGTCATGAATAAATTCACCATCCTTTAGTACAGAATCAGCCAATCTGTCTGCCTGTTCATTTCCTAACACTCCTGTGTATTCCAGACAAAATTTCCAAAGACAGCTGTATTGCATTTCAACATAAAATCTGTTTCCATTGAAATGGACAGCTTTTTATTGACATATAACAAATCACTTCCCTTCTTCACCACCTGTTCTTGAGACAGTCATGTCACAAGTAGATCAAGTCTGACACCTCTGTGGGTTGAACCCGCACCATTTTCTCGGCAAGCAAGCAAGCACAGTAATCACTATGCCACCACCACTGTCCTTGGGATTATCATCATCATCAATTAGTAAGGCCTTTACAGGACGTCGCTCTTGTCACTGCACGCCTAAAAGTCTCTCTTTCTTTAGCCATTTTTTCAGCCCTTTGTGCTTTCATAACCAGTGCATCTTCAGTGTCTTATATCCACTTTCACATTTCTCTGCCTTGTTTTTTCAGACACTATTCCCTTCCTCCATCACCATTTTCCCCCTAGGTCGCCACGACGTTCAACATTGCCAGAATACTGCAGCTGTCAGGATTGGATGCTGTTTATGAGCCAATTTTCCTTGATGTTCAGATCATGTAGGATGTCAGTGTTTTTATTTGGTCCATAGTCTCTTTGGGACCTAAGAAATAAAAGTAACAAATGTGTGGGACAGAAAAAGTTAAACAGAGGAGCAATTATTCTTATGTTTTTGTTTTCATACTTTAAGTAGCAGTGTTATATTCTAAATGCTGATGATTTGTTTTTGTCCAGATTGGTCTGCTCCATCTGCCATTGGATTAGCAGGATTGGGTGGAGGTTTTGAAATTGGATTGGAGGTATATTTTTGTTTTTCTTCACTGTCTCTCTGTGCTGGTTCTTTACAAAATAGATCACGTAAGAGATCATGAATCCTATATGACTAATCAATTAATCTTATGACTTGCGGTCAAAAGGGACGCCAGGCGCGGTTACTGTTTGGCATCGAGGCACATTTTTTGCTTCTGCCAGACGGTGGCCTGTGCATTTTCAATCCATTTGTAGACTGAGAGGATACAGTTTCGTCGCGCCAGCTACTAAGTTGAGTGCATGGCGCGACCCTGTGAGCTGCTGTTTTCATTTGGAATGTTTTTCGACTGTGACCAACGTGGTGTTGTGAACTGTCGATTCAGAAATGGCGCGTGGCCTGTCACCGCAATATTGGTGGTGCCCTTATGTGATTAATATTGATCGCATGCGCAACTGCTGATCTGTTGACGACTTCTGCTACCGTCGATGATGAACTGCATTTCTAATGTCAAACTGTTTGTGTTAGCACTTCTGATGGCTACCATATGCTTTTAATGCATGTGTTTGCTAGTGCATATGCTGAGACAGCAGTCTGTCAATATTTCCACAAGGGACTGCGACGAACATGCTGTGTGTTTTTTGTTTCACAGGAGCGGAGCACCTATGGGGTAACTCATTTGCTATGAAGCTGAAACTAAGATTACCAAGATGACTGATCATTTTTTTTTTTTGATAAGAAAAGTATGGGATAGAGCAGACATTGAAAACCAAACCTCATGAAAATGGGTGCCAGAAAATTTTCTATTAAGGTAAAGGGATGAGGAAAGAATTTACCATTCTTTCTGTTTTAAATTTCTTAATCTGGGCAGAAGAGCAATAAGGCAGATCCCAGATACCCGGTTCAGCCTCCAAAAAGTTATAATTAGGGCAGCCGTAACAGCCACACCAACCAGGTGTAGCCTGCATTTCTGTTTAGGTGAGGAGGTGAAATAATTACTTACTAACTTTAACATGTACACGTGCCCGGCTCTCTAGCGTTGTAGGCTCAACCGGATTGCGCGGTGACTGGGTGACGAACTCCTTGTGGTCCTGGTTCACTCCCGGGGGTAGGCAGAAAAGCCACATTTCTCCCAGATTTACAGTATTTATCATAGAATCAAGGCCGAAAGGTTGCGATATCCATAAAACCGAGCCTAAGGGTTAACAACTCATGGCTTCTGGATACAAAAACAAACAAACAAACAAACATGTACACGTATGCACACAAGGTGTCTATATTTGAACAACAGGGAAGGGGGGGGGGGGGGCTCAATGGACCCACTGGACTTCTGACAGTTATCTCTTAAAAGGTGACTAATTGGAGGTTTGTTGAAATCGGATGTATTAGTGTAAAAGGTGCAGATATCACAGCCTAGCTGTAACTCATGACTCAACAGCTGTGAACCAAGAAAAAGAATAATCGTTTTAGGAATTTGTACTGAATTTTGTCTTTAGAACAGAAGTACCTGTAATAATAATTATGTCATCTTTTTATTCTGTATCCTTGCAGGTGACCGATTTTATCATAATCTTGAACACAAAATCAGCAGTTGAAGCTTTTTCTAAGGGAGGCAATCTCACTCTCGGAGGGAATTTCACCATTGCTGCAGGCCCTTTGGGCAGGAATGTGGAAGGAGACATTGCTGTTCGCAGTGCTGCTGCAATTTATACATACTCCAAAACCAAAGGTTTATTTGCTGGGATTTCCATTGAGGGTAGTGCACTTATAGAACGGAAAGATGCAAATAAAAAGTGAGAATTTATTTATATTTTTGTTTAAAATGTTTTTTGTTTCTTGTTTCTTTCTTTGTCTTTTTTCCCCCAATGGAGCATCAGCCCCCAACCCACGCATGCCAGGTCATCCTGTTCTTTGCTTTTGAATGCAGCTTACACTATGTTCTCCCTATCTTCTTCTTCCTTTTTTCTTCTTCTTCTTCTTCTTCTTCTTTTTCTTCTTCTTCTACTTCTACTGCACCTCCATGTTCATCAGCTATAAACTCTGGTGAAAACTTCTGGTTGCTCATTCACTTCTGGACTTCAGCCTTGTTGTAGAACCTGAGTTTTGCCTTCACATCTGTTTGACAGATGTGGCTTATTCGTATGCAGACTGTTGGTTCATCCAACTTCAAAGGAAACATCCCTAATTAGTTTACTTTTACGACATGCTTGTTAGGAGGCTGTGGATCTACTCCCCCTTCCTCCCCCTCCTTCCCTCCACACTGGGGTCCTAGAACGCGCACGGAAAGTTTTCTCCATCTTTTTTCACTTTACTATCTAATTTCCTTCCCTGTGTGTTTTTGTATGTACATTTTTCCTTCTCTGACTGTGATTTCCAATGTCAGAAGACTGTTTTTGTTCTCAGTACATTATAAGGTAACTGAAGAGAGCAGGGGTTTTCATGGTGAAAGATTACAGGCTTGTTTTTGGGAACACGTAACGTTAGTCTCCCCAAGCCTCGCCCATATACAAACTAGCTCACTTCTGATTGGTGGTTCCTTTGCACAAGGTCAGACCAGCTGGCTAGCACACTTGGCTAAACCTGACTGCGCGGCGACCTGGTGACGAACTCCTTGTGGTCTGGTATCTATCATGGAATCAAGGTCAAAGGGTTGCGATATATATAGTACCGAGCCAAAGGGTTAACAACTCATGGTTTCTGGATACTTACATACATACATACACACATACATACATACACACACATGCATACATACATAATTACATACACATACATACATACATACATACATACATACATACATACATACATACATACATACATACATACATACATACATACATACATACATACATACATACATACATACATACATACATACATACAAACACACATACATACATGCATGCCATACATACATACATGCATACATACATACATACATACATACATACATACATACATACATACATACATACATACATACATACATACATACATACATACATACATACATACATACATACATACATACATACACACATACATACATACATACATACATGTATGTATGTGTGTGTGTGCCTGCGCATGCGTGTGTGCCTGCCTGTCTGCCTGCATGCATGCATGCATGCACTAAAGGGGTGTTCTGCGATGCAGTTTATATCGCGTGTTGTATAATTCAGCACGCCAGCGCTTTTAACTTACACAAAAATGGAGAAACTGACCCTAACACAACCCCTTTAGAGAGTGCTGCAACCTATGTTACAGGCATTCTCTTTCTCAGAATGAAAATGTAAATACAAGACAATACAGAAAGCAAAAAACACAGCGGGACACACCCGTAACCATCAGGAAAGTCGACAGCCCAACAAACTTGTAAATTAAAAGGGACCTACTGTTTTTGAACTGTGTTGTTTGTTACTTAGTACTGTTTTCTGAATTTAAAAACAAAATTCTTGAGCATCATGACTTGAGCTATGAACTTCCGGCTTTGCTGCGGCAAATGTTTTCCGCAGAGTTATTTTACTTGATGCATAAAACTGCTTGTTTTCAGTTTTTATGCACATACATTTTCCTCCTTACAAACAATTTGTTTTTAGGTTCATATTTTATCTTGATCATATATGTTTTGTTTATTCACATTGTGTGTAGTTAACATACTTATTGTGTCATTTACATTCAGTATTTTTCAACATAAATTTTAAACTAATTTTGGCAATATAAAATGTGTTTCATTACCACTTTCAGTACTGTTGAAAGTGCATATTCACATTTCACTTTTATTTTTTTATATTCATAGATTCTATGGAAGGGATATAAGAGCACACCAGATTCTCAGTGGGGAAGTCGACCCACCTGATGACTGCCGGGACCTGTATGAAGTGTTGAAGGAGCACCGGGAGTTTGCACTTAGAGCTGTTGCTGATCTGGCCAAGAGGCAGGCAGTGAAGCAAAAAGAGAAGCTGGAGAGCATGTCGGAGTATTCTCAGTACAGGTTTGCTGTGAGTGCTCTCTCCTTTAGTGTAGTTTTCACTGCTGCTATGTATTCTCTGAGGAGTGTTTGGCCAAACAGTGGAGAAGACTAAGCCCTCATTTGAGAGACCCAGGTTCAAATCCTTGGTATAGTTTGGGGCAAAATAAAATGCTAACCTTCTTAATCCTTGGCAGCAGCATTCCCTATGCAGCCCTAAATCCTCAGGCTCAAAGATCCCCCCAGCCACACCCACCTACACTGCAAAAGGGGTAAATACAGGCAGCAATGGCCGTCTTTTTGTTGGGGGGGGGGGGGGAGTGTTTAGAGAACAGCTTATTCTGTTGCCCCTCAAAAAGATCAAAAGCAAAAGTGGGGATGTCCTTATTAACTCCACATTTTGTTATCTTTAGATCTTTTGTCAGCTGATGTGATTTAGGGGTTCTTCTTCTTTTTCTTCTTCTACTTCTTCTCCGTGTTTGCCAGCTGTAAACTCCAGCAGAAAAATCCAGTTGTTCACCCACTTCTGAACTTGAGTTTTGCTTGCATATCTGTTTTACAGATCTGGCTTACTTGTATGCAGATTGTTGGTTCCTTGCCCCCTAGGCAGTTGCACTCCAAATGAAACCCCTAATTGCATTTGGGAACAAATTAGGAATTCCCTGAGGCCCTACAGATTGTAAGGCCCTAGCCAGTAATGAAATGGCACAAATAGATAATTACGGTCTGAGGGGAATGGCGCTGCGGGGAATTACCAAGGGATCTGGTCGACGCTCGACACTCAAGCGAAAGGCGAGAAGGATGTATAGACAGAGAGTTACTGATACCATCAGAATTGGAACTCTTCGCTTGCTGCTGCTGAAGATGGGGACAGAGCGCTTATGGGAGTGACCCAAGTGCTATGATGTCCATTCTTAATTCAACATTCAACAGTAATGAATTTAATTCTTTCTATCTTGAGACATTCTAGAAGCTAATGCTTGAGTCCATGGAAGTTAAAACAGTAGTACCATGTGACAAGGAACGTGTCAGATAGAATGAGTTAATGGACCAGTTGTCTGAGGTTGAAGATTCGGACATGTGTTTGGTCTTTAAACTGACTTATGGACATATAATGAAATGTGTGGCATAAAAAGACCTAGTACTGATGTATTTTTAGCTCACTCGCCTGCAGGTCCAAAGGTGGTGAGTCCAAATGTGTATAGTTGCGAATTTGTTTCAAAGAAACGACCTTGGCTCTCAAATCCACCCAGCCTAAAATGGGTACCTTCAAGACTCTTTAACCTGGGAAATGATCCAGACATACAGCATAGATCTACAGCCTAACTATGCAGTCATTAAAAACAGATCCAGACATACAACATAGATCTAGAGCCTAACTATGCAGTCATAAAAACAATCTCAGGCATAGGCAGAACGGCTGAAGAATGTGAGCTAGTACTGCAGGCAATAATCCTTAAACATGTCTCAACTCTTACCCAAAAGCTGAATGGACATGTGTATACACAAATGGATCATTGGAGGAAGCAGCAAAAGATGGAGGAGCTGGTTTGGTAATCATGCTGCAAGATGGGACTACAGTGGAAACCTCTTGAGCCTCTGGGGAATCTCACAAACTTTATAGCAAAGCAGCAAGCAGTTATTAATACAACCAAAGTTTTTAAGGGAAGAAAAATTTAAAAAACAGCAAAATTGTTTTCCTGTGTGACTGCATGTCAGTCCTCCAGGTAACTCAGAGGGATCCACAAGACAGCATGGAGAGAACTGACCTGCCAGCTAAAGAGACTCTCTGAAAACCAATCAAATCGTTCTCCAGTGGATCCTGGCTTACTGCGGCATACCAGGAAATGATTAGCAGACAGACTTGCAAAAAACAGCACACCCATTCATTGTATTACCAAAAATCAAAACACTTATCAAGGAAAAATACAAGGAATTGTGAAGAGAAACATCCACAAGACCCCACCAGAAGACTCAACAAAAAACAAAACATACAACAATTTTTACCATCTAAGAACAGTACGAGGAAGGCCAAGGAGAAGATGGGTGCAGGATGTGGCAGATGATCTCCAGATGGGTGTATCAGACGCAGGACATCTTGCTCATGATAGGAAGGTTTTCCGGAGGGTTGTTATGGCAGCGAGGTTCCGCGAGGGACATGCTACTGAATGAATGAATGATGAACAGTACATTGCAGGCTCAACTACCACATGCATAAAATAAAGACTACAGTCCCCTCAGTGTGCATGTCAGACAGGACCACAAACACCTGAGCACTTTCTGTAGACCTGCCCACTCTAGCTATAACTTTGAAAAGAAGTGTGCAGAGCAAGCTGTAGCGAACCATAAAAGACCTGCAGTTGACAAACGAAAGAAGAAGAAGAAAATGAGTACCAGGTAAAAGTTCTGGGAGTAAAGGTGGTTGGTGTGATGTTGACCACATTGCACACTGTGTGCTGAATGATCTATAAAATATAGGTCTTGCACTACATACCCAATACGCCCAATTGTATGGAAAAGGGTTCTTTTATTGGTGTATTCTGTATAGGAATTGACCTCGGCTCCCAGGTCAAACTAGCTTAAAGGGTGAAGTAACAGAGAGTGGCATCATGTTGACCATACACCCTCAAGAGTCAACAAGTCAACAATTTAACAGGGTTAATTTTTGTTTGAAATATAGAGATCAAAGTCAACAAAATCAAACCATTCTTCTGGGAACCAGCCTACTCGGTCAAGCTCTGAACTTGTCCTTTCAGAGAAGGCAACCACATCATCACCATCATCTCGGAGGAAAGACTCCTGGACTGACTACCCTGTTCGTTCTCAGTCAAAAAGCTCTCTAAACCAAGGTGATTAATAATCTTCTTTCATCTTCTTCCTATTCTTCTCCTCCTCCTGCTCCTCCTCCTGAGCCCTTGAAATTCATTGCTACAGGTATCACCCACCTTCATTAAGCTCTGTTATAATGCCTTCTCTCTCCACTTGGTGACTCCATGTGTTTGTAGATCTGCCAGTATATTATCATCTCTCTGCTATCTTCTTGTTCTGCCTCATGGTCTGTTCCTAGTCAGCTAGTGTGTGCATGTGCTTTTTTTACCCTCTATGTTCTGCCATTCTCTCTGCATGCCCTATCCACTGAAGTCTGCTAGCCCTCTTTTTCTATTTTTGTAGTCGCCCTTAAAAGTTGGTTGGCACATTGTTTTGTGTTGTACAGTTAAGTTGCAGTATCAGTGCCTTCAGCCTAACATACCATATTTCAGCCTAACATACCAGATTTCAGCCTAACATACCAGTTTCAGCCTAACATACTAGATTTCAGCCTAACATACCAGATTTCAGCCTAACAAAGCATATTTCAGCCTAACATACCAGATTTCAGCCTAACATACCAGATTTCTGCAAAATCCTAATTAGTCACCTTTTACAACATACTTGGGGGGGGGGGGGGTGTCAGTGTGTCTTTTCTTCCCCACCCACAATTGGGGCCCCTGGAGCATACACAGGGATTGTTCCTGTGATTTGAACAGATCATGCAATCTAGGCACACTCATGTGTACATTAATTCCCTTCAATCTTCAGTCACTCACATGACATCATGAGCCATCTCCACAATGTAGGTTGGCTGCAGTTATCTCCAACACACTCTGCTGTTGTACATTCTCTCATATGGCTGTTTGTCCTTCTCTTGAATCTTGTCCTCTTACTTGAATCATTGTCTACCTCTTGCTCTCTTGATTGCGACCTTTCCCTTTATTATGTTTTTTAACAGTGTTTTGTCTTTTAATGTGACCAAAATGTTTCAATCGTCTCCTTTTAAATTGTTTTCAGCAACTCTCCTTTCCTTCTCTAATGTCTTCAGAACCTCTGTATTTGATTTTCTTCTGTTGCCAGAGTGGAAAGACCCGTATAACAGGCCCTGTGCCTCAGACTGTTCCATGTCCTCTTTGTCCTGGATCTTTCTGGGCCCTCTTGTGCTTCTAAGTCACCCCCAGATTCACAGAACTCAACTATTGTTTCATAACGGATGAAAGAAAGAGTGGTCCTCACTTATGATGGACGAACAATATCTGCCATGAAATAGGACCTATTCTTCTGTATGTCCACATCTGCAGAGACTTATTTTTGATGTAAAGTAAATGCAGGTACTACTGCTTGGGTGCAAAGTGTTGGGTCTTCACGTATACTAGGTCTTGACATTTTAAGAAAGGTGAAGTTGAGTATGCCCCATGCAGAGTGGCAAGCATCACTTCAGAATAGTGTCCCTTTGAATATTTTATGAAGGGTATGCAAGTATATTGGGAAGCTAAAAGGCAGTGAGACTGGCTGGTTCTGCACAAGTTGGTAGTAAATTGATGAATGACAGGCTAGGTGTTGTGAATGTCCTTTAGGAGCAAGTGAATAGTGGAGAGACAAATAGACCATCACAGCCTGAGGAGAATGGTGCAGAGGAGAGGGATCAAGGAATCTGGCTGATGCTTAACACTCAGGGCAGGGGAGAGACAGACATACAGTCAGACTGTTACTGGTACCAGCAGAATTGGAACTCTTCACTGGCTGCTGAAGTTTGCACTTATGAGAATGTCCTGAGGGCTGTTTAGTTGATTCATAAATCAGCTCAATTCCCCATAGGAGGTTGTTTAGAATTTCTTCTGTCTTGACTGTGAAGACAGCATAAACAAGCTTCACCAGGTTTTACTGCCAGGTCATCTAGTTGGGTTAGTGTCTGAGACTGAGATTTTGAGTACATCCCCTTCCAGCAACATAGATACACTTGTGTTTCATAAAAAAGATATCTATTTTTTTTTTAAAGATCCTTGGAAAGACATAGATATGCCTGCATTTAAAGGAGCTATGGCCTCACCAGTGGGGGCAAGTAGAAGTTCATTATCAAACACTGTGTGGGCTGTTGCAGATTTTACATTCCAAGCTCAGTTGGATTGTGACCTGTCTTTCCATGCTGGTAAGTTTTGCTTATGTGTGAATGTGTGTGTGTGTTTTTTTTTTACTGAATATTATATTAGTAGTTCCGGGATCTCATTCGGGAAGTGGGGGGGGGGGGGGGGGGGGGGGGGGGGGGACAGACCTACTGCCTGCCCGACAAGTATGTCTAAAGATTTAGTTGGCTTATTAGGTGTTTTCTTCAAAGTTGGGGGATTCGCCGCTACGTAGCGGCTAGACGTTCGCGTGCAGATCGGAGGGTCGTGGGTTCACTTCCTGGAGTAGCCAGACTTTTTTCATCATCTTCATGCAGTGAATGTTTATATACTGTTCCTACTTCTTTTTATTTTTGTTGCCTTTTACCCCTCACTGAAGCAGAGACCCTCAACCAACTCACGACAAGTCTTCCGATTTTTTGCTGTCGCATGCAGCTCATCCCATATCTTCTTTCTATTTTTCTTATTTCCCCATCTTGTTCCCTTCTCGGTGGTTTTTTTTTTTTTTGGTTCACCTTTTTTTCTTTACCCCTGAGGGTTTTAGGTAAAGCTATTCTAGTCACAGTGTTCTTTGGTTTTCTCAACCTGTTTTCTATCCAATGCCAGCATCTTTTCTTCACCTCTTGATTCACCAGATTTGTTTAGTTCTCTCCCAAAAGTCCACATTAGTGATTCTGTCATACCATTTAATTTTGTGTATTCTGCTATACTATTGGCTCTCAACCTTCCTAGTGCCATGACCCTTTATTTTTTTCTTTTCTAATTCACAACTTGCCTGAATATTCGATTTCCGATGGTCTTAGGCCACGCCTATGAAAGGGTCAATTGGCCTACAAAGGGGTCACCACCCACAGGTTGAGAACCAATGTGCTATAATTTTTGTTATAACAAAATAATTCCTAGTAAGGAACCATAGTGGTCATGTATTTTAATCCCCATTGCGTCTTAGATTGTTAAAAAGTACATTAGAAGACCAGGTTAAACCAGAGGCAGAGGGAGACAGAGAGAATAGATGCTGGAAAGTTTGACATCATTGCATGGAGGATCGTCTGTGTCAGAGTTGATTGAAAGTGCATGAGACAGAAGGTTGTTGAGAGACATGACTACCAATGCCATACGGCATGGACTTTAAGAAGAAGAAGAAGCAGCAGCAGCAACAGCAGGAGTCACTTGTAATGTTGTGACATTTGATTCAAAGAATAAACTGTCACATACATTTGTTTTTATTACGGTGTTTGGTTATGTGGGCCGCAGGAGTCAAAAAGGTTGAGGTGCCCTGCTGTAAAGTGCATAGAACTAACTGTTAACAAATGAGTTTTCGAATGTTCAATTAGGAATCAACATCATAGCGCTTAGGATACCCCCATGCGCACTCCATCCCCATCTTCAGCAGCAAGCGAAGAGTTTCAATTCTGATGGTACTAGTAACTTTCTGACTGTACGTCCATCTCACCTTTCCCTTGAGTGTTGAGCGCCGGCCAGATCCCCTGGTAACTCCCCACTGTGCCATTCTCCTCTTACCATAATGATCTTTTTGTGCCTCCGCACTGTTCACTCGCTCCCAAAGGGCCCTCACAACATCAAGCTTGTTATACATCAATTTATCACCAAGTGGTACCGAACAGGGGAGTCTATCTGCCTGCTTCTTTCACACCACACCAGAGTGACCTGGAGAAAATATCCAAAGGATGCTAACTAACTATCAAATGAGCTTTTGACATATAATTACTTGTAATATTTTAAAATAACGCTCTATACACTTTAAAAAAAATGTTTTTTGCCCTTTGATAGGTGACAGAATCAAGGTAACCACACGCACAAAATCTCAGCAGGATTGGTGGGAAGGGATCGACAGTGCCGGAGAGCAGGGAATATTCCCGGCAAACTTTGTTCATATTGTTTCTTAGCAGACAGCTTCAACCAATCAGGTTCTGTTTACTTCATGTTCCCTGTTCTTATTGTTGTGAAAGTTTGTCAGCAATCACTGCTAATAGTGTCTGATATCAAGCGTGCTCATTCAGAAATGTGGGTTGAAAGCAGAAAATATAGTATATTTGTGAGATTCCCGAGTTTCTAAGTGTTTGTTTAAAAATAATATGGCCGCCAAGCACTGTTCTACGTGCATGCCAACATGATTTACTAAAATGTAATTACTAAAGCAAATATTTGCTGCAGCTGAATTCTATAATTATTCCACAACAATCCCTGGTCACTTTGATGTATAATATGTGTATGTTGCGCATCAACTGAATTAGTAGGGTCTGTTTTAATGTGTTGCACTTGTGAAATTAAAATAAAAAATTGCATTATCACCCCTTGGACCTTTGATGCTAACCCCCTGGGACTCAAAGAGTTGAAAGATAAAATATTGTTTTTTTGCTTCTCCTCCTCCTGGTTCTTCTTTCTCTTTATTTGCTTTTAAAAGTTCAGTTGGTCTGTTATGTTCACATTTACAGTTAAGCTGAGTATCTGCACTTTTTAGAATCCAAACACATCTGATTTCACCAAACCCTCAATTAGCCGCCTTTTGTTTTTTTTACAGGCTTGTTAAGTGACAGTGGATCTACTCTTGTTCAGTTAAAAATGGAGTCCCAAAAACCTATATGGGGATGGATAATTCTATATCACATTCTGTCCTTAGACTGCAAATTTAGATCTTTTGTGTTTGGCGTCCCTGCATCTGTTTTCCCTGTCTAGATAAAAGAACATTCTAGCTGCACTATTATCAGGTTTTCTCACTGTTCTCAATTCAGTTTAAGAGTCTTTTTGTTACCTGTGGTTTGTTTAGTCTGTTACTATACATAGAAACCTAGAAAATACTATAGATAGAAACCTAGAAAATACTATAGATAAAAACCTAAAAAATACTATAGTTAGAAACCTAGAAAATACTATAGATAGAAACCTAGAAAATACTATGGAAAGAAACCTAGAAAATCTATCAATAGAAACCTTGAAAATACTATCGATAGAAACCTAGAAAATACTATAGATAGAAATCTAGAAAATACTATACATAGAAACCTAGAAAATACTATAGATAGAAACCTAGAAAATACTATAGATAGAAAAATACTTTGGATAGAAACCTAGAAAATACTATAGATAGAAACTTAGAAAATACTATAGATAGAAACCTAGAAACACTGTACTGGTTTATGACTTAACTCTCAGTTAATTTCATTATCAGTGGCTCAAATATGCTGCTACAGCATGCATGATTTTAAACATATCACTTTATATTGCATCTTAATTTAATCATAAACATTTGCATATTCAGTATTCAACTTCAGGATACATATTTTTGTTGTTGTTGCTTTCCTGTTACTTTTCATCTAGACACATAGGAAAATACTTTATTTTTATATCAAAACATTTGTAACGTGACTTAACTTTATTACTTTTTTATTGTTATTTCCAAATGTCTCTGTTTGAAGTTATCAGTGGTGCTGCGTTTTGTGCCTTTACTCTGCAAGTACATTTAATGCCATTTTGAGACTTTTAAGTTCTTATTTTATGTGATTATATAAATATTCGTTTTCAAATCAGCGGTTTATATTTTTCTAACAACCTATCTGTATTATATATTTGTATGCATTTTCAGCCATTGACACATCTACATAATTCCAAATGAATTGTACAGATGTTAATGAAATCTTGAATCATTTGTAATTGCACATTTCACATATACTGATGCATAATTATCATCATCATCAGTAAGTCTTTGAAAGCTGGGCTGGACGATCATGCATCTTCAGAGCTTCCATTCTTTAGCAGAATTTATCAAATCATCTATGACCTGGGGTAGTTCATTGACTGGCGACTGGCCTGCTGACTGTGTTTTCATCTGTTGAAATCTCTATCAAGGTAGGGATTTCATTTTATTTTTTTAAATACCTAGATTGCCAAGTTAACCCAGCCTCTAGTTGATTCCAGGAAAGTGTCTGGAAGCCAGCTTAAAATTGATCATATCACTCAATGAATGCTCCCTGTTTGCTTTTGGGGTGGGGGGGAAAGGGGGCTTTTTGTGGGGAAGAAAAGAGCAAACGAACTGCCTCCCTAACAAGCATGTCGTAAGAGTCGATAATGAGTTTTCTTCGAAGTGAAAGCGCATCTGCTTGAAAGGCAAGGAACCAACAGTCTGCCTACAAGTAAGCCAGATCAGTATTATGGATGTGCATGTGGAACGTAAGTTCTGAAACAAGATTCAAGTCTGAAAGCGGACGAACAATCAGAACTGTCCCCCCGGGTTTACAGGCGGTGAGCGCTTAAGGAAATTAGATATACTGAGTGCTGATTTTTCATTAAAAAATGCAATTATAGTAACCTAAACTGGGCACATTTCACTGCAAGAAAAAGTGTCATTCACTTTTACTTGCTTCTAGCTGGTGTGGGCGATCATGTAGCTTCACAACTCTCTGGCAAAGTCTATAAAATCTGGTGCTGGTAGCTTTCCAAGGCATAGCTGTGTAGAACATTATCTTGCTAGATTCTTGTGTCAATTTTTTTCGTGTTAATGCTGCCATTTGTTACATGTCTGTTTTCCTTTTCATAATGTGGAAATAAAATATTGACTGCTGTCTGTGAGTTTCCTTTTTTTTTTTTTTTCTTAGACACGTCCTTGGTCCCCACGTGGGTTTCAGGGCACATTTGTAGGCAGAAAAAATAATACACCCACTGCCGCTCTCCCCCGACCAACTAGCATACCGTAAACGTCTACTAATTTTGGATGTTTCCTTCTAAGTTTAAATGTATCTGCCTGAGACGTGAGGAACCTACAGTCTGCATACAAATAAGCCAGATCTGTTAAACAGATGTGCATGCAAACTCAAATTCTGAGACAAGACTAAAATCTAGAAGCAAATCAACAACCAGAACTTAATGCCAGAGTCTACAGCTGGTGAATGCAAAGGACGGGGGGGGGGGGGGGGGGGGGGGGATCTTGAGCCTGAGGATTTGGGGCTGCATGGTTAGTGCTGTCACTGTCAACTGAGCAGATAAGAATGCTTATTTTTGCCACACTATATTTTTACCGAGGATCGTAAATCTTGAAACATGGATTTTTTTTTAAAATTCAGAAAAAGAAAAATGTGTCTTCTTCTTCTTCGCGTTCACCAGCTGTACACTCTGGTGGAAGGTTCTGGTTGCTCGTCCACTACTGAACTGCAGTCCTGCTCCAGAACCTGAGTGTTGCGTGTGCATCAGTTTTACAGATCTCATTCTCTTGAATACAGACTGTTGGTTCTTGCCTCTCCGGTAGATGCACTCCGACTTCAAAGGAAGCTCCCCAAAAAGTCGACTCTTACGACATGCTTTTGGGGAGGCAGTGGGTCTATTCTTGTTTTCCCCACAATGGGGCCCCGGAACCCACACGGGGGGAAAAATGTGTCAATCTTAAAGAATGTACCACATGTGTTTAGTTATTGTCCTACTATATCAAACAATATTCTGTATATTCACGTATCTTTTACGTTTGGTCTGAGTTTACAGAAGAAGTAGGGGGAAGATATTTTAAAATGTTCCATTAGTGTCTGTTCATCCTTGAAACTAAAACACTGGTGTTTTTCCCATTGTTCTTTTTGCCCTCTTGGATTATCTGCTGGTAAAACTTCTGGGAATGAAAGAGTTAATTTTAAAGACGTTAATTTAAAAAAAAAAAAAAAATTTTATAATCGCTTTGCGCCATAACAAACCTCCTAATGCTGCAAGCGAGAAAGAAAGGAGGTAAGAATGAAGAAAAGACAGAGAGTAATACGTAGAAAAGGAAAAACAGAAAGAAAAGGAACCAATAAAGTCAGGAAGAAAAGAAAGAAAGAAAAAATACAGACAGAAGGGACAAGAAAAAGAAAAAGTGAAAGGAGAAAAGAAAGAAAACTATACATATAATTAAAAGTCATTATCATTTGAAATTTTATTTTAATAGAGTAACTATTGTCTGGAGCTGAAATAAGATCAATACATTGGAGAGCATTTATGGCTTGCTCCATAGAATTCTTGTTGTGTATGGTTTCAACACTGCAGTGGGAGGGCATTAGAAGTGTCACCAGTCTGACAGACACAGAAAAGTTCACTGGGCAAGAAAAGTAGGGCAGTCGTGGAGTCTTGATGATGGAGTTTTTCAGTGGTTGATGTCGGCAGGAGCTGGGCCTTCCTGGCAACATAAAGTGAAAATAATGTTAGTGGTTATAGGACACATTATCAAACAGCAAAATTGTTGTCAATATGGTCTTTGTCCTTTTCTCTTCTTCGTCCTCTTTTGTTTCTTCTCCCGAGAAATGACTTACTGATCATAATATAACAGGTTTTCTTAATATATACTTTCTTCTTCTCCTCCTCCAACTCCTTCTTCATCTCTTCTCCTCCTCCTCCTGAGAATTGTCTTTCCAGTCATACTATTAACAGGTTTTCTTAATGTATATTTTTCTTCTCCTTGTTTTTCTTCTTCTTCTTCTTCTTTTTCATCATCATTATCATCTCTTCTCCTCCTCTTCCAGAGAAATCTTTCTAGTCATACTATTAATAGGATTTCTGTCTTCTTTTCTTTCTTTCTTTATTTTTTCTTTCCTTTTTCTTCCTTTTCTTACATCTTTTGTTAGAATAACACAAGATTGGTGACGCTGCACACAACTTGTGATAATTGATCCCCTCTATCTAAATGATTGAAAAACCTGCTCAGCCTCTTTACAACTCGGTAATACATTCATAAGCATGGGTAACCTATGCTAGCAGGCATACTTAATAGAGGGAGGCAGAGTACATGTCGGATCAAGAACAAGATGGACAGACAGCATCAGAGACACTCTACAACAGTACAATGTGTCTATGATGAAGGCGGCCAGAAGACACTTCTTGACCTTCCTCAACATTTAGAGCAATATGCGAATGTTCTTTGGAACCAACGGGGTAGAAGAAATAGAGGGTTATCTAAAAGGGAATAATATGGACAAGAAGTTGCAGAAGATGGTCCAAGATAGAATAACGGCATGGAGATCAACAGGATAATGGTGAGAATGTTCTCATATAAAGCAGACGAAGGCCACGTCAAAAGACTTGATTGGTCAATAAACTTCAAGCCATAAAAGAAACCACTTGCAAACTGTAAAGCCGGCGGTTGCTGTTGGCTTGGCGTCAGATGGATCATCTATGGTCATTACGTTGCCAAGTCAACGTTTACAGGGATCCTACCGCCCAACATTTGGCGTTAACAGAAAACAGGTAGTACCAATTACAGTGATATTCTGAATGGTAAATATAATAATATGTTTGGCATAGAGTGATACGTAATCAAAAACTTTTGAAAAGGTAATTTGTATACATTGTTGAATAAAGCGCGCGGGGGGGGGGGGGGGGGGGGGGTAGTCCACTTATTTCTCGTGTGGGTTGGGGGGGGGGGGGAATATATCCCATGCCTCAAAGCAAGCGTGTCGGAGAAGTCGACTATATGGGAGCATCCTTAGAAGTCGGAGTGCATCTGCTTCAGCGGCAAGGAACCAACAGTGTCCATACGAATAAGCTAGATCCGCGTGACTCTGACGGATGTGCAAGCAACACTCTGGAGGTTCTGGAACAAAACTCAAGTCCGGAGGTGGACGGACATCCAAAACATTCCACAGGAGTTTACAGCCATGGAACGCAAAGAAGAAGTGTTCTTACAAATTTGTTGGGGGGAAAGGTCTTAGTGTCTTAGCCTCCAAGTTCCACGGCCCTGTTGATAAACAATAGCACTGATAATAATATTATTGTAGCCATAAAAGTCGTCCCCATGTGGATTGTAATCTTTTTGTTAATTGAAGCCCCACCCTGGCTTCTGCCGGGGGCCCTGAATATAACTGGAGCATAAATATGGTCTAGCCATAGATATGGCCTAACGGCTGAAAGGGGTTTCTGGGACCTCTCCACGGGTGATCCTCATCCGCATGGTAGCACTTTGTGTCACTGGGTGTTTATCGCCCGTGTGATGTCCTGACGGGGTACAACTACCAACCAATAATATTAATAACATCTGTTAATTCATACCCAGAACTCTTTAACCCTTTTCCGCACGACAGAGAACTCTGAAGGAATTTTGGTGAAAAAGAGAGGGTTGTCTTCCCTGTCCATTTCGGTCAGTAGCGTCCACAAGAAGGTATCACGTAGAAAGCCCAGCTCACATTCGTCAACGTAACATGGCATTCGGTGAAACTGAGGATGAAATTAATCGAATATAGATAGTATCAAGGCATACGGGAGTAACCCACATGTGCTCCGTTCTTCTTCTAACTCAAGCCT
>CAJHNH020008457.1:20000-47500 GCA_905116865.2 Candidula unifasciata | reverse complement strand
GACCACAAACACCTGAGCATATTTTACAGACCTGCCTACTCTACCTACAACTTCGAAAAGACACCTGACCTCAAGGGCAAAGTGTGCAGAGCAAGCTGTGGGGAACCATGAAGGACCTGCTGCTGACATGCGAGTTCATAGAGGCAACCCACCTGATGGTCTCATCTGAGCATACGAAACCGAACGCAAAGAAGAAAAAGAAGAACTCCCATACGGAGCATGCACAATGTGCAGATCATCGTGTGTCTGGCGGATGCTTGATGACACAATCTTTTCCTAATGATAATGTCAATACATTCCACAGATGAGTAGAACCAGCAGAAAATTAATACAGATGCTGAACAGATTCGATTTACAGACTGTAGAAAACCTTCTACTGCTTTTACTCCTACCAAGTTAAGGCTATTTCCAGCAACACTCACTGAGTTGACGAATTGGCATTTGAGTACTTTCTTATTAGCCGACCACAAACACAGAACAGTCACATTTTTCAGGTTGTACATTAAGCGTATAGTTTTTGTTAGGTTAGGGTTAGCGTTAGAGTGAGGGTTAGGGTTACGTTACCGCGTGAAAACCTTGAACTTGGAAGAAACGCGCTAAAGCAAAGAAAACACGAAAAAAACCTGTTCTTACCACTCTTTTCAATATTGGACTGTCCCGTGACGTCATCTGTGGTCGGCTAAAAAAGAAAGCACCTCTATTTGCAATCCAGTATATGGTCCAGAAGATTTGAGGCACTGTCGTATGACTTGCCACGACAGTTTGATAGTGGCATTTTGTTCTCAATAAGAAAATACACAACAGTATCTGTTAGATTCTTTGCTCCATGAGAGAAGATGGGCATGGACACTAAGAAACGTTCCACAGGCCTTTAATGTATGGGGCAGTAACTGTTAGTTGGTCAGTGTGTGAAAATCTGAACTGACCGAATAATACTTTGACGTTTTTAACTTCTTTAAGGATGATACAAGAAAACCTGTTTTTCTATTAATTCAATAAAGTCCTCATGTGTATTATTGACTGATAAATATGGCAGATTGCCATTTCCAGAATTCCCATATATCTTGAAATGTTCTTCCAAGAAATGGTCTTATTCACTCAGCAACTTTGGTATACTGAAATAGGTGCCATTTTGTGCTGATCCAGTAATCTGATTTTCTTCGTGAAATGGCAAACCTCTGGAGGCAAAGAAATTGAATTACAGGAGCCACACGTGTCAAAACTTGATACCCATAGTCCTGCTCTAAGCAATGTCGCTTAAGCAACAAAGAATCGACACTTCCAGTTACTTTGCAATGCTTTATCAAATATCCTATCTGATATACTTACTTGTTATCTCCAGCTATATGCTATCTGATATACTTACGTGATATCTCCAGCTATGTTCTACAACAATGTCGCTGCGTTTCCAGACACACTAAATCCCGATGTAGCAAAGCGAGATTCTTCCTTGGGCAATATGCAAATTACAAAGCGATGAAAATATGCCTCGTGTTGGTGAACAGAGTCAACATTCACGTTTTACAAACTCGTCATTCCCCAATTCACGTTTGCACGCATCGGGTCAACAAATTAAGATTATCCTCAGTAAACCCTGCTATATAACTTTTGATATAACCTACACAAAAAAAAGAATTAACGTAGTTTATTCTTACTGAATTAGTACTTACCGGAGCATCTAGTTGATATATATATATATATATATATATATATATATATATATATATATATATATATATATATATCACACACCACACGTATATATATATATATATATATATATATATATATATATATATCTCACACACACACGTATATATATATATATATATATATATATATATATATATATATATATATATATATACATACGTGAGAGAGAGAGAGAGAGAGAGAGAGAGAGAGAGAGAGAGAGAGAGAGAGAGAGAGAGAATGGAAAATATAATTTCGGTTTTACATTGCATACAATTAATTTTAAATGTCTAATAAATTTTATTTATGGCAAATCATGGTTTTTAGTTTTATTTTTTCCCCCTATCTCAGGACTTTGAGATTTCGTATCGAAATGTAGGTAAAGCCCTCTACTAAGTGGGTGGGAGTGGGTAGGTTAAGGTTAGTTTTAGCTGGTGTTTATTTCACACATTAACACCCTTATACTAGTGGATTTTTCCAGGAATTTCCTACGAAATATTGTAGTCCCCGAGAAGGGGTAAAAGAAAAGAAAAGAACCCAAATTACTGTTGCCGTGCAACGACGAATTTAACTTGATTTTAGTTTCTTCCCGCTAACACATTACTTTATATTCACAGATCAGCTGGGGAGCCCTATGTCCATGGGGTTTCCAGGCAAGTGTCCATGGAGCTCATGCGTTAGAATGACCCTGACTGAGACGAGGCTTGCGCCTCCGTACCGTCTAAAAACGTGTTAGGAGTTTAAGCTCCCCGAATGTTTTATGCTGGTGCCCCTGATTCAGACACACTGGGTTAATATAACATTTATCTGGGTCAAATAACAGTAGGAATGCTATTGTTTTTTGAACGACCTAGTAACGTACAGTAGTAGTAGTGTCAGTATTACTGAAAAAAAAAGTATTTACTAATAGTTTACAACTTAATTACCCACCTGTTCTCGGAAGCCACATGACCGCACACACTGCATCGTGTCATCGAGAGATGCAAGAGGGTGCGACACAACAAGTGTCGCAGTTATTGAAAAAGTAGCCAAGCACACAAAAGGCCAGCTTGGTGGCAAAGAAAATACGGCCATGGAGATAGCTGGCCACTGGCTAAGACAGAACTGGAATTCTGAAAGTAGCTGGAATCTGAAGCAAAATAAACAGTTGGGATAGTTCTTAGAGAAGTTGGTCTGCAGCAAAAATGAAAGCTTTCAGCGAAGTTTTCTAAATTGTCTTGATGTTTTTTTGGGTTGAACTTGCTGCTAATTCTTGTCCGTATTGTATCTGAAATTCAACAAAAGAAAACATAATCAGTGTTGAGCTTTATACTAGAAGCCTGAGCTCGCAATATTCTATTGGATGTCTTCTTCATCTATGCTTGCATTCAACAAGGCGGCTGGCAATGTTATGTTGTGGTTCGTATACACACTGATATATTTACATCTTTCGACCCAAAACATCTTATTTACAGCAAATCCTGAAATTACATGCCTTTTACGTCATGCTTGTAAGGAATCAGTGGGTCAACTCGTTTATCTTTTATAAAAATAAAGCCATAGAGCTGACATGTGGGGTTTGGGGGTGTTAATAGTGCCCGTTCCAAACAATAAAATTTTGTGGGAGATACGATATACTATATGTGTCATACAGATTATAGAACTATCACTTGTCTACCCACATACCTTCTTATCTGCCTACTCATTTACCTATCTGCATACATAAGGATCTACTTAACAACATACACACAACAGTTCAGAATTGTCATGAGCATCGTCCTGTAAAACTACGTGTCGTTATCACCAGGTGCTGTTGACTCCTTCCACCTGTGACGGTCAGATGCGATGGACTTCATGGTTGCATGCCTAAGATCTGTCCAGTCAGTCAAGTTCAGTATCCAGGTCTTCCTTGGTCTGCCACTTGTCCTCTTCCCCTCTACTGAGCCTGTAGCATTGTTTCTGAGAGACAGTTAGATCTTACTACATGTCCTTACCATTGCATGTTCCGTATTTTCAGTGCAGTTAAAAATGGCTTGTAGCTACCAAAGTGCTAGCTAACTGATCGGGCGAACCTCATAACTTATGAAAAAAAATTTTGGATAGAAATCTCATTTCAAATGATTGTATCTTCTTATCGAGTTAAGCTGCTAAGGCTCATGTTTCATATCCATATGTGAACATACTAATAGCTTGTGCTACATGTTGTATTTAAGTATTCAACACCCATTCGCTCGCTGTAAATGACAAGTGGTTATTTGTGTTTTGCATTCTCAAAAGGGATATTATGCTTTTGCGATTCTTGTTCTAATCTCTTAAATGTATTTTTATTCAAATATTTGTGTATGTTTGATATTTGCTTTATAATTACTATTCTGTGAATTAGATTAGACTGCACTCAAATACAAGTATCAGGAAAACTGAAGTTAAGATGTTGCTATTACAATTTTATTTGGGACCTCTTTTGATAACCAAACATCTCAGTTAATTGAGATAACAGTTTTTTTTCGCAATATAAATTTCTGCCTGTTTTTCTAACTATATCTATACTCTCACTCAGTCAGTCGCGTGTCCTCTTCAGATCGTGCTCAAATAACAACCCTCCGAAAAACTTTTCGATCACAAGCAAGATGTCCCGCGTCCGATACACCCATTTGGAGATCATCTGCCACATCCTGAACCCATCTTCTCTTTGGCCCTTCTCTTCCTCTCTTCCCAGGCATTTACCCGTTTAAAGTGACCAGAGTATTTTAATTTTCTGTGTTTTATCATCTTTAACAGCCAACCTTCTTCAATATTCAGTTCTTGAAGTATGGCTGCATTTGTTCTTTTCTTTACCCATGATATTCTCACTAGCATTACACATTTCTCAATGAGCATAAATTTTGAAACACTTGGAAAAAAAACATGTCTTTCTTCTTGTTTTTTTTTTCAAAAGAATCTCCAAAGAGTTAAACAAAAAAATATTCGAACTACTCATGTCCATTTGTCCAGTATCTGCGGATCTGGTTGCTTCTAGAGGAAAATTTTTATTGGAATTACATAATTTCCTGTATACGGTCCACAGTATTGCGGCATTGTAGCCACACGGAAGATGCAGGTGAAGCTGTAGGCTTCTTAACTGACACCGGGTTAGATCAGCGGTTAGGCAGGCAGTCCGTTAGTCTTTAAGTGTTGTTTAAGTAGTCTTAAATACTGGAGCTTCAGGATATCGCCAAGTCCTAGACAGCATGGTAAACACAGCCATTGAAGACAGGTCTTCTTCCTTTCTTCTTCTTCTTCTTCTTCTTCTTCTTCTTCCGTTCTTCTTCTTCTTCTTCTTCTTCTTCTTCTTCTTCTTCTTCTTCTTCTTCTTCTTCTTCTTCTTCTTCTTCTTCTTCTTCTTCTTCTTCTTCTTCTTCTTCTTCTTTTTCATCTTCTTCTTCTTCATCTTCTTCTTCTTCTTCTTCTTCATCTTCTTCTTCTTCTTCTTCTTCTTCTTCTTCTTCTTCTTCTTCTTCTTCTTCTTCTTCTTCTTCTTCTTCTTCTTCTTCTTCTTCTTCTTCTTCTTCTTCTTTCTTCTTCTTCTTCTTCTTCTTCTTCTTCTTCTTCTTCTTCATCTTCTTCTTCTTCTTCTTCTTCTTCTTCTTCTTCTTCTTCTTCTTCTTCTTCTTCTTCTTCTTCTTCTTCTTCTTCTTCTTCTTCTTCTTCTTCTTCTTCTTCTTCTTCTTCTTCTTCTTCTTCTTCTTCTTCTTTTTGGTCATAGAAAGGGCTGTTGGTATGCTACGTTGAAGATTACAGCTGGACTGTGATATATGCGTCTCACAGCCCTTCACACCCAATCTCAGCAAAACCGTATTCAGTCGCACCTTACGACATGCAGTGGGTCTATCTTCCCTCCCCCCTCCAAAATAAAGCCCTGGCACCACCATGGAGATGTTAAGACAGTTCAATCGTAGCCATCGACAGTATAGGCCCTGAGACTCGACTGGTGACGTCACTTCCCGAGGCAAACAAAATGGATGTATCAGTGTATGTTCGATTTTATTTTTCTTGTGAAAGTTTTTAATGTGGTTTAATTTTCACGTCTGATTCACCTATAAGCGGTATTTCAGGGAGTAGATTTAGTAAGCAGTTTCTGCAATTTACGTTGGATTTATCGTCAGTGTGTTGGTTTTCGAGGAACTATGCCTGCTAAATGTTCTGTACCCGAGTGTCGTTCAAATTATGACCTTTCTAGTGGATATGTAAGTTCAGATTCCCTTCGAATTCTCTTTTAAGAGACAAATGGCTGAAACATATTCCACGGAAAAATTGGACTCCTGGGAAAACCAGTGTAGTATGTATAAAACATTTTCGTACGTCAGATATTATTGTGTCTGATAAATATACAGACAAATCAGGAATCGAGCATATACTTCCAAGAAAGAATCCCGCTTTAAAAAATGATGCTTATCCAACTATTTTTCCAGATCTTCCATCCTATTTATCGGTGAAAGTACCTGCCTCTCGCAAAACTCCAGAGGAACGTGTATCACATATTAATCGTAATTATGATCAAAAAGTAAATGATTGGCTGTCCTCAGATATTATTACAGATTTCCAAGATCTGGAGTCACAGATAGGAAACAAACTGAAAGGACACTTTGAAAAAAATTGGAAATACACTTCTGTAGATGGAGCTTTAGCATGCATTGTTTTGTATGTCATTACCATACAGTCAGACTCTGCACCATCCATAGGTGTCAGCATAAAGGTGTTACTTGATATGACTATACAAGTCTTTGTTCAAAATAAAAAAGTTAAAGACAAAAACCTTAAATGGATTGTAGACAACAATAAACTTGTGAGATGGTCACAGCTTGAAAATCTTGTAATTCATTACAATGCCTGGGATTATAGTAAAATTCAAAGCCAAAATAGCTTCATAGATTTAGTGGGAGAAGCAGGAAGTATTTTGAAGAGTGCCGCAGAGCAACAGTGGACTCCTAATGGGACAGCTGATGAAGTAACTGACACACAAGTAAACTTTCTTGCAGAGCAGCTGCAACTTTTAACCGTGTTAAAAAACAGAAGGCGTTACAGTTGTAGCACATTATGTTTCGCTTTCATGCTGTTCATTAAATCTCCAGCATGCTACCGGTTTATAAGAAAATCTCGTATGTTGTGCCTGCCTCATCAAAGAACACTGCACAATTTAACTTCACAGTTGTCATTGTCTACTCATACTGGCAGCATTTCACAGTACTTGAAATTGAAACAAGACAAACTGACAGAGCTAGAAAAGATTGTAGTGGTTCAGATGGATGAAATATATGTTAAATCTGCAATTACTTACTCTGGGGGCAAAATATTTGGCAATGCAGACAATGCAAAAGAAGCAGCAACAACAGTGCAGGCTTTCCTCATATCTTCAGTTTTTGGAAGCTACCAGGAAATTATAGAACTTTCACCTGTGAACAGAATGACATCTCAGGATCTACGTTTGAAATTACTCCACTGTATCCACTTTGTACAGGAGTGTGGTTTCACAGTAGTTGCTGTAATTGCAGATAATAGTGCTGTCAATCGCAGAGTTTACAGTGATCTCCTGAAACCAAGCCAAACTTTTATTGAGAACCCAGATTTTGCTAATAAAAAAAATATTTTTACAGCATGATTCTGTGCACTTGCTAAAATGCATGTGGAGGAACTGGATCAACCAGAAGGACACAAACCAGACATTTACTTATCCTTTAATAACTGGACAAATGCTAAACGCCTGTGATACTGATAGAGCTGCAGAAGCTAACTTTTCTCATTTAAAGAAACTGTATTATAGTGAGCAAAAGAATATTGCAAAACTGACACCTAAACTTTCCCACAAAGCCATCTATCCCTCCAGCAAGGACAGACAGAATGTTCCTCTTGCTTTGGCAATTTTTAATGAATACAATGTTGCTGCTCTGCGTCTAGTAGGCAGTAATGAAACAGCAGATTTTATTAAGGCCATCCTTAGATGGTGGCATATTGTTAATGTAAAAAGTAAATTTGTAGGTAAAAAGACACTGAACTCATTCTCAAATCCTGTATTGTCAAATGATGATGAACAAGTGCATTATCTTGAACAGTTTGCTGAATGGCTAAGAAAATGGGACAAGCTGCCTGGCTGTCAAGGAAAACTGACCAAGGAAACACATAGTGCACTGCTGCATACAGTGACCGCAGTGCTTTCTCTAATCAAATATCTATTTGCAACCACAGAAGCCAGTTTTATACTTCTTGGAAAGTTACAGACTGACAACTTAGAAGCTCGGTTTGGTGAATATCGGCAGTTGTCAGGAGCAAACTACCTAGTATCTGTGCAGCAAGTTTTAGAAGCAGAAAAGAAACTTAAAGTTTACTCACTGTTAAGTATGTCCTCATCGACTTATGGAGATTTTCCTATCCGTGACCTCTTATAGTTTCTTAGCAGCAAAGAAGATGAAACTGGGGGTGACATAATGACTGATGCTGTTCAGCTGGACGTGAACAAGGTTTTTTTTCAAATAAACCCAAATGACTGTGAATTGTTGGTTTCGGAAGGTTCAGAGGAGTCACTGGTGTATATTGCTGGATTTGTCTCAAGTAAGCTGAACAAAAAAATTAGATGTGCTGCCTGCAAGACTTTATTGCAGATGGACAGGCCATTATAAAATGATGTTGACTCAGGTGCAATGTCAACAGACTATATACAGCTGCTTGACCGTGGAGGTTTGAAATACCCTTCAAAATTAATAAGTGTACTAACATTTGTCACATATGCAGCTATGCAGAAGCTTATATCAGCTGAGTTGGAAACACAATTTCTAGCCTGCAAACATCACAAAAAATTGCTTATGCATATTGTTTCATGCAGTTTACAAACATATTTCAAGGATGAAATAGGTGGTGTCTCTGCTGAGGGTTGTTCTAAAATAAACATTGCTTCCAAAGCGCTGCCATCTCTGGCAAATGTTTTTATGAACAATTATAGAAAAATCAAAACCGACACATCCTTGCTGGATAAATCATCTAAGAAAAGAAAACTGACCAAATTCACCCAGTAATGGATTTCATGGATTATGTAACTTCAATTTGGACAGCTACATGGTAAGTAGTTTCTGTTGTGCTTTTAGTTTCAATGTCATATTGTGAATAGTTTCTGTTGTGCTTTTAGTTTCTATGTCATATTGTGAATATGTGAGTAGTTTCTGTTGTGCTTTCTGTTTCTATGTCATATTGTGAATATGTGAGGAGTTTCTTTGGTGCTTTCTGTTTCTATGTTATATTGTGAATATGTGAGTAGTTTCTGTTGTGTTTTGTTTCTATGTCTTATTGTCAATACCTATATCCAGGGCTGTTCAATTAAGTCAATTTAGGTTAACTCAGAAGCCGACATTGTGAAATTAGGGATCGTTATGGGCCAGCAGTCCGAGTCCCAGCTTAGAAAAACCATTTTTTCATCGCAACCAGCAGTGATCCGCGGGCCACTCGCTAGGCATCAGCGGGCCAAATTTGGTCCGCGGGCTGACTGTTGAATAGCCATGAGCTTACTGCTATACTTTTTGTGGGCTAGTACTCAGGGGACGGCCAGGAACAACAAAAAAAAAAACAGGTACTGTCTGAGTGAAAAAGTAACATAACGTTAGCCAGCGGCGGTGACGTCACGTCCCGCTGATGACGTCAGTAGCTAGGCCTGTACTAAAGTTTGGCTATGGTTCAATAAAGACGAAGTTGAAGAAATGCTTCCCCGTCGCCGATGAAGCGGTCAATAGATTCGCAGAGGACAGTTTCCTGTGCGTCGAACAATGTTGGCGCGAAAATAAAGCGAATTAGAATAACTCAGAAAGATTGGGTTACTGCTCTCTCATGGCAATACATGGTCTCTTTTTCTTGGGGTTGTGTTACTCAGGCCAAACTGTCCGTTGGGTTGCCTCTATGAACTATAATACCAATTGCAAGTCCTTCGTGGTTCACAATAGCTTGCTCTGCACACTTTTCGCTCAAGGCCAGGATTGTCTTCGTATTAGTAAGTACAGTAGGTATGCCTGGAGAATGTGCTCAGATGTTTGTGGTCCTGTCTGACATGCACACTGTGGGAACTGTAGTCTTTATTTTATGCATATGGTAGCCGAGCGTGCTGTCAGCTGTTCTTTTACGGAAACTGGTTGTATGTTGTTTTCTGTTGAGTCTGCTAATGGATTATAATGGATGTTTACTGTTGGTTTGTTGTTTCTCCAATCATTTGGATTACCCCGTCCCGCCTTTTGAGAAGTTATTTGATTTTTGAAATTGAAAGAGGTAATATTTGTAAAGCGGTCGATCATCACCAGGTGCCTTGCCGGCTGGCGTGGCCGATCCTGCCTCTCCATAATCTGCGATCTCCTGCAGCATGTATTAGTTCGTGTGCCGACACACTTCCATGCCATGCAGCAAGACTGTCAAGCATCTTCTGTCGTTGTCTTCCTCCGTCCACACAGATCTTTCCAGTGTTCACAACATGTTAAAGCGGTCCATATAACTTTTAATAAAATCACACGTATGGGACACTTTCCTGGACGTCAAACAATGCTGTCGCCAAAACGCAGCGAATTAGAAAAAATCAATAAGATATGGCTTCGGCCGTCTAAGAGTTATATGTGATCTAAATAAATCAACAGAGGATATGTTCCTAGTCTCGGTTCCCTGGTTCCTCTATGGGAGGAGGGGGAGGGGGCGAGAGATTACATCCACTGTCCCTCTAACACACATGTCGTAAAAACTGACTAATTAGGGGAGTTTCCCAGGCAGTCGGAGTGTGGAGTGTATCTGTCTCGGAGACAAGGAACTAACAGTCTGCATACAAATGAACCAGCCAGACCTGTAACCGGAAGGTGTAAACCGTTTTGGGCATGCAAAGCTGTTAATAATCATATCCTTCTCAGAATATTTGTTGATGTAAACAAACATAAATTTTTAACTGTACCTTACTTGCGGTGTATGGAGAGAGAGAAAATAAACAGATACCGAGTCAAAACAAACATTCAGAACGCTTACAGACTTGAATAAAAGGAACGTTTTTAAAACATCATACTGGGTCAGTCTCAGGTGGTCATCTCCAATATTAGCCTCGCTGTGTAATATGAACTATTATTTTTTATTGTATGCGGGATCTCCGCGGCACATATGACCTTACAAAACACGTTCCACGCGTGTGGTTTTAATTTTAAAAAAATGTGTCCGTTACAGAATATTCTAGTTTTTAGGGGTTTAAAAATGATTAATCCGATAAAGATCAAAGAGATTCTCTGCTTTAAGAAAACTGCAGCACCATTGCAATTGTAAGATATAAAATCATAAGGACATGGGAAACCTAAAACAAAATGAAAACAGAAATCGTACTGATCCGTACGGGAGTTTTCGAGATATTTGTCAAAGTTTAAGGTCAAGACTTTGGAAACAAACTATAGAACTTTCCGTTGGAGTTTGTAGCCAGAGAACGCAAAACAGAAGACGAGCAATTGTGAAGTTGTGGCAGACATGTGTCTAGTTAAAGGTTAACTTGGAGAGAATCGACTTCATTGCATCGGGTTTTTATCTCATATGGCTCGGTCTCTATTCGCAGAACGGCTAGCCGCCTGACGAGAGCGCCGGACAGAACACAAACTCTGTAGCTTCGGCGACGATCTCCAGGGACCTTAGTAAAAATTACCCTTGTGAACTAAAGGGCGCAGATGTGGAGCGAACCCACGACCTTTAGAGCGCAAAGGCAAACGGCTTGACCACTTCTCCACGTAAACACCCCCCCCCCCCCCCAAAAAAAAAAAATCTGTCTAGTACGTCTGTCTTTGTGGTCAGTGTATTAGAATCTGCACTGGTCCAGAAAATTTTATTTTTGTATTTGAAATCTGCATAAATTAGCGTAGCGGATATACTCATCCCGAAGACAAGAAATATCCTGGAAAGTAAAGGCGGCCAGAATGGGTTAACAGCATCAGTTATTGAGTGCCGATTGGTCTAGGGCTAGAGCTATACTAGATGGGCATAAGCGATTTCTTTTTTTTTTAAATATCCAGGAACCTTTGGCTTGGTACTAGGGATATCGCAACCCTTCGGCCTTGATTCCATGATAAATACTGTAAATCTGGAAGAAATGTGGCTTTTCTGCCTAACCCGGGGCGTGAACCCGGACCACAAGGAGTTCGTCACCCGGTTGTTGTTGTTGTTATTGATCCAGTGGCTCATGAGCTTTCGCCCTTTGGCCCAACGCTATGTAGTGGAATTTACATGTTTTCACAAGCCGTTCTTTTCCTCCGTGCAAGGTGTTCCACTTGTCTGGTCTTGGAGGGAGTGGCATTCTTCGTCACCCGGTCGTCGCAAAGTCAGGTTTAGCCAACTACGCTAGCAAACAGGGCGCATAAGGCGTTAAATTGGGGTCCTTTGGCTGTATTGTATGTGTGTGTGTTTATGTATATATGTTGTAAGTATGTGTGACTGTATATGAGTGTATGTGTGATTGTGGGTATGTGTGTACATAATGTAGGCAAGTATGTATGTATGCATGAGTGTATGTATGTATGTGAGTATCTCTATGGGTGATTGTGGGTATGTATGTAATGTGTGTCGGCATGTATGTGGGTGTGTGTATGTATGCATGTTTGTGGATGTGTGTATGCATTTGTAGATGTACAAGTATGTGGGTGTACGTGTGTCTATTTAGGTATGTATGCAAGTATGCATGTATGTGTGTAAAGATGTAGGCGTATGTATTGATGTGTGTATGTATGTATGTATGTATGTATGTATGTATGTATGTATGTATGTATGTATGTATGTATGTATGTATGTATGTATGTATGTATGTATGTATGTATGTATGTATGTATGTATGTGTGTGTATGTATGTATGTTTGTATGTATGTTTACATGTGAGTGTAAATGTGTGGTTGTGGATGTTTGTACATGTAATTGTATGTGTATGTATGCATTCATGCATGCATGTGTAGGTGTGTATGTATGGAATGTGTGTGTGCATATATATCCATATATGTATGTGTGTGTCTTTTCTGTTTGTGTATATATTTAGATGCGTTTATGTTTGTATGTATGTATTAGATATGTCTAGCGGCGTCCGTGGCTAAGGCGTTGCGAGTCCGACTCGTAAGCCAGCATACCGCGATCGAAACCCACTGCAGGCTGCGTGGATTTTTATCGTGGTATGGAACGTCGCAGGTCGACCCAGCCTAGAATGGGTACCAGGATGGGATGCCCTGGGAAAGTAAAGACAGCCGGCGTAATGCTGACCACATTACCCACAGTGCTGATGGTCTGTAAAAAAAGGGACGCTCTTCCCATATGCCCGATGCGCCGAAAGGCGGGAAAAGGGTTCTTTACTTTTTTTTACTTTACTTATTAGATATGTCTGTATATGAGTGTGCATGTATGAGAATGTGATAGTATATATATGTGTGTGTGAGTGTGTAAGACTGTGTACACATGATGTGTGTATGCATTATTCTATAATGTATATTTTTATTCTATATCCATAACATTCATTTTAGATAACAGGCATTGGTACTCTGAAAAACGAGTGCTTAGAAGGGCCGAATGTCAGACGGGCCTGCGTGCCCAATTTGTAACCCTTTGAAAATAAAGTTTGTTCGTTCGTTCGTTCGTTCGTTCGTATTGCCTAAATTTGGATAGAGAAAATGTTTTGCAAACTAAAGTTCCAGTATCCGCCATGCCAGTAAGAGTAGGCGGTTATCTTTCACCATAACGCAGGATCTTCAGAATCGAGGGTAAGGTATCTGTTCTTGACCATTCTTCTTCGACGATCAACGTTTGCTACGTATCCATTTCTACACAGGTCATTTTTTTAAATTTTTTTTAACTACTATTACTACAACTACTACTACTACTACTACTACTACTACTACTACTACTACTACTACTACTACTACTACTACTACTACTACTACTACTACTACTACTACTACTACTACTAATACTATACTACTACTACTACTACTACTACTTATAATAATACTACTGCTGCTACTGTTGTTGCTGCTACTGCAACTATTACTGCTACTGCTGTTGCTGCTGCTGCTACTACTACTACTACTACTACTACTACTACTACTACTACTACTTCTACTACTACTACTACTACTACTACTACTACTACTACTACTACTACTACTACTACTACTACTACTACTAATACTACTGCTGCTACTGCTGTTGCTGCTACTGCAACTATTACTGCTACTGCTGTTGCTGCTGCTGCTGCTACTACTACTACTACTACTGCTGCTGCTGCTGCTGCTACTACTACTACTGCTGCTGCTGTTACTGCTGGTGGTGATGGTAGAAGTATTATTTTCATTTCTTTATATGATCTTATATCTCTTCGTTTACCGGCTGTAAACTCTGGTTGGAAGTTCTGGTTGTTCGTCCACTTCTCGACCCCAGAGTTGTTTTTTTGTTCCATAACTTCAGTTTTTGTGTGCACATCCGTTTTAAAGATCTGGCTTATTTGTATGCAGACTGTTCGGTCCTCGCCCCTCAAGCAGTTGCACTCCGACTTAAGAGGAAACATCCCTAATGTGCCTACATTCTTATCTCTGACTGGCAAAGTTCGGGGGGCATTTGAAAGATAAGCTCCGGATATTGATTTGGTACACCTAAACCACACATGGTAAAGACCATAGTAAGTGTTCTTTGGCTAAACACACCAGGTGGATGGATATCCAGGTAACCGTTTCAGCCCCAACTCAATCCCACTCCTAATAAACTGGGGATGATGGTGGTTCAAGGTATACGAGCTCCTATGTTTAGGCGCCCCTGGAGTGTCTTGTGGAATTCTGAAGAATACGAGGAATAGCTTCATGGTTTCGGGAAGAAAGTGTCCACTTTTACCAGTGGCTCTCAACCTTCCTAATGCGGCGACCTTTTTTTTAATACAGTTCCTCGTGTTGTGGCGTCTTCCAGCCATACAATTATTTTCGTTGCCTCTTCATAACTTCAATGAATATATGTTTCCCGACCCCCAAAAGTATTACGACCCATAGGTTGAGAACCGTTGACTTACACCGACATACCCTGCACAAAAGAACCACTTTTGCTTTCGTCAGCCTGATTGGCTGTAAAACAGAAAAAAACCCGACTGACAGTTTCGGAGCGTCGTTTGAATGAATTAATTAGCCGTTTCAGTCTCCAGCACCTGCTACTTTAACGTCTATTCCGAACAAAAAACCTACCAAAGCTTAACAGAATTAAAAACTTTGGTCTAAAGGATCTTGCTCAGCAGAGGTACTTGTGGACATAAATAGCTAAATTGGTAACAGTTGTACGAGGAAACGTCAAATGAAAACCTTAAAGTGTGAAAATTACAACAACAAAACCAGTCTTGTAACATGACAGTTTAGTTGTTGAGGATGTCAAGAGTGTTCAGCACGTAGCATCACCATGCAGGCGAACGAGATGACATCATAATGACAGTTTAAAGATGCTCGCCCCCCCCCCCACCCCCCCCCCCCCCTTCAAAATTCCCAACTTCTAACATGTGTCAAAGAAGTATTTATTTGTTAATCAGTCAAGGGATGAAAGGTGTAGTGTGCTGGAGGTTCCGGGTTCAGGCGGCGATGAAGGCTGGGATTTTTTTTTTCACGTGGACTTCTAGTAATTTTCCCTGGTCTCTAGGGTGGTAAGATCGGATGCCCGTGTGTACCGTTGGCAGTTGGAAATCGAAACAGATTAGCTTAACGGAGCTACCAGGGCAAAATTTGTAGTTAAAAATCTACCCAAAGTTTTCAGGATCCTTGCCGGTGCTACGGAGTCCATGCACTCCGCTGAGAGTCATCGGACTCAGGCTTGAGTTAGAAGTAAATCGCAGCACTTATGGGTTACTGCCCTTGTGTCATTATGTTGATCCATTGTATGAACCTAAACTTTTTTTTTCGGGAGGAAGGGGGGGGGGGTGGGGGGGGGGGGGGGTCACGGAACCCACATTGGGAGATTCTATCTCCAAAGCTGTGGATTTTGTGTTTAGACATTCTGGACTCCCGCATTCAAATAAATGCACTATGAGGCACAAAGAGGTGGAGTAATATGTGTGATAAAATAGGTTAGAGAAGTTTCTAAATGTAGCACTGGATTAGTACGTTGCTAGACTCAATAGGCCTTCAGTGTGTTGCGATCACTATCAGACCGGCCGCTTTTTCTCTCTTCTCGTCTGCCTTTCTATCCCCCAATGGAGCATAGGCCTTCAACCAACTCACGCCAAGTTGTTCTATCCTTCGCCATTACATAGAGCTCTCCCCATGTCCTCCTCATCTTTCTAACTTTATTCTCCAGCTCTTTTTTTTTCCCCATGTGTTTTTGGCCTTCCTTTATTTCTATGCCCCTGTGAGTTCCAATGCAAAGACATTCTAGTTATGCTGTTCTCCTGTTTTCTCAGTGTGTGTCCTATCCAACGCCAGCGTCTTTTCCTCACCTCTTGGCCCACTGGAGCATGGTTAGTTCTCTCCAAAAGCTCTACTACACAGAAAACTACCAGGTATCTATTTTTACGCTGTGCAGAATAAGGAACTGAGCAAAAATTATGTAAGCAGTAACCAAGAAACGAAAACCCAGTTGCTGGGAACCAGATAAGTTATGCCAGCAACAACAACAAAATTTACTGCTGAATCGATTGTAAACATGGACAATGATGAAACCTTCTTTCTTTGTATGGAATTGGTGGCATGAATCCAGAGGTGTCAGATGATGCGAGTCACGTGGATATTTTGCTCGTGTATGGGAACTAGCAGGAAGATAGGATGAACTGGCCCCACTAGTGTGCAAGGCAGAGGTGATCTGTCTGTCTGTCTGTCTGTCTGTCTGTCTGTCTATCTGTCTGTCTGTCTGTCTGTCTGTCTGTCTGTCTGTCTGTCTGTCTGTCTGTCTGTCTGTCTGTCTGTCTGTCTGTCTGTCTGTCTGTCTGTCTGTCTGTCTGTCTGTCTGTCTGTCTCTGTATGTCTGTCAGTCTCCTGTCTGTCTGTCTGTCTGTCTGTCTGTCTGTCTGTCTGTCTGTCTGTCTGTCTGTCTGTCTGTCTGTCTGTCTGTCTGTCTGTCTGTCTGTCTGTCTGTCTGTCTGTCTGTCTGTCTGTCTGTCTGTCTGTCTGTCTGTCTGTCTGTCTGTCTGTCTGTGTCTCTCTCTCCTGATGGACGAAGTAAAATGTAAGATATCGAGCACCTGTATCTCGAGAGAGTGGTGCGACGGGTAGTGTCTGCGGGCTCTGGACGGCACTTGAGACTAGGCCGGGGGTGACGGGGGGTGAGGGGTGTGTATCAAGACGAGCACTTGACTAAATGACAACGGGCACCACCAATAGAAAGAGGCTTCGCTGGCTGTTGAGGAGAGTGACGGAGGATGGGCTTGCCTTGATTGCTGTTAAGTCGAATCCCTACCGAGACGAACCCAGGTGAATGGCTAAAACAAGTAATAAATAAACTATAAACATTAATTAAGTTGCCTTTGGAAAAAAAGAACACTAAAATGGTAATGATATCTGTATAATATGATAAAAGGTCAGGAAGTGACGTCAGTTAATTGATGGCCATATATTCTGCATTAAGGATGAGATGACGAATAAGTAGAGGAAGGAGGACAAAAGATACACCCTGCAACAACAAGACAACTAACAGAAGAAGAAGAGTGAGGAGGAGGATGAGGAGGAGGAGGAGGAGCAAGAAGAAGAAGAGAAGGTAGAAAAAGAATGATGGTGATGGCGATATGTTGATTATGATGATGAAAATGATGATAAGGATGATAATGATAAAGGCGACGATGAACTGCATCTCAAAGGTCGTTTGCATTTAGTTAGTCTGATTCAATTAGAGTTTTTACTCAATATTTGCCGCTCTCGTACTTTTCAAAACAGTACACAAATCTTACCCTAGCCGCCCTCTCCAGGGAATTCCTGATACAAAACGTTTATTCTTATTTGGTCCCCCACAAGTCTTATTATATACATCCAACCCCCCCCCCCCCTTTTTTTTTTCCACACACAATTAATATGATATTTTTCCGCCTTCCATTCGAAAGTTAACATTTCTATGCCGTTCAGTTTCCCAGCTTCTTCCCTCTTCCTGGGATTTATATATTACCGTTCGTTTTAAGAGGATTAGTAAATATGTTTCGGCAGTCAACACTCCACACACCTGCTCCTTCTCAATTTAGACCCGTCTAACAAACAGTTGGTCTTGTCAATTTTTCTCTCAGAAAAAAATCATTAATGAAACTGAAACCGGTTTTTTTTTAAAAGGAACAATGTCTAGAATATTATAATCTTTCCTACTTGTCCCCTTTGTCTGCAGTTGTTTTGTTTACGTCTACGAAGGTCTGAGAAAAAAGGAGAAAAGGGGGAAGGGGGCGAGGGGCTGGTTGAGCTCCTCCTCTTCTTCTTCGTTCTTCGCGTTCACCAGCTGTAAACTCTGGCGGAAGGTTCTGGTTGCTCGTCCACTACTGAACTGCAGTCCTGCTCCAGAACCTGAGTGTTGCGTGTGCATCAGTTTTACAGATCTCATTCTCTTGAATACAGACTACTGGTTCCTTGTCTCTCCGGCAGATGCACTCCGACTTCAAAGGAAGCTCCCCAATTAGTCGACTCTTACGGCATGCTTTTAGGGAGGCAGTGGGTTTATTCTTGTTTTCCCCATAATGGGAGCCCCGAACCCACACGGTTTTTTTAAATGATTCCTGCGGTTTTATCTGTTGATAAAGACTTTGGTCTAAACGCTCGGTTATATTTAGTTACGTGTTTTCTTTTCATCCGTTGAGCTCTGGTCACTATCTGGGTTGTTAAAGCTACTTCTGCCAGTCATCGGCGTTCTTACAACGAGACAAGCAGCCGGCGTGCAAAGTGGAGAAACGAATCTATTTGTTTCCTGAATTACATTAAACGTTGTAGTTAGTGAGTGTACCCACAAGATACCAGCAGACATTTCGTTGTCAAGTGTAACATTGATCGAATGCCAAGTCTCCATGGACTCGGTTCTTCTGATAAGTCTTTTAGAATTCCTCACCGCCTTCCTTGCCCTCTGCTTCCACAGAGTCAAGACCAACTTCTTCGTAGTCCTTTTCCAGGGCTGCCAGATCCTCGCGTGCTTCCGAGAACTCGCCCTCCTCCATCCCCTCGCCCACGTACCAATGAACGAATGCTCTCTTAGCATACAACAGGTGAAACTTGTGGTCCAGTCGTGCCCAGGCTTCCGCGATAGCTGTTGTGTTGGCCATCATACACACTGACCTCTGCACTTTAGCCAGATCACCACCAGGGACAACAGTTGGCGGCTGATAGTTGATGCCCACTTTGAATGAGCTCCTCTAAATTTGTGTACAGTTGCTGAGCTCCCCCCCCCCCCTCCCCCATCGCCGCCCCCTTTTCCCCACGAACCATCCATAGAAGCGCTCTTTTCAAATGTGTTTGCTTGAAAGAATTAGAATAACTCAGAAAGATTGGGTTACATATATTTTTTTTTCAAATATATTGCAACACTTTTTTGCCATTCAGCACATGTTTATTGTCATCATAATTAATTTTAAGCACTTAATGAGGACCCCTTCAGAGAATGGGAAGGGGGATTCCCCCCTTCCCTAACCCCCACCCTCACCAAAATGTTTATTTGTGCCCTCGCCTCTGTTGGTTGATATATTGCAAAATCTTCATGAGATTCAAATCCATGTATAGATCTTGGCCATCAGGCACGCCGCTACAAAGAAATCTTTGCGAGAGTGAGTGAGTTAGTGAGTGAGTGAGTGAATGAGTGAGTGAGTGAGTGAGTGAGTGAGTGAGTGAGTGAGTGAGTGAGTGAGTGAGTGAGTGAGTGAGTGAGTGAGTGAGTGAGTGAGTGAGTGAGTAAGTCAGTCAGTCAGTGGCTGATTAAGTGAGTGAGTCAGTCAGTCAGTCAGTCAATCAGTGATAAATGTCACTCACTCACTCACTCACTCACTCACTCACTCACTCACTCACTCACTCACTCACTCACTCACTCACTCACTCAGTCAGTCAGTCAATCAGTGAGTGAGTGAGTGAGTGAGTGAGTGAGTGAGTGAGTGAGTGAGTGAGTGAGTGAGTGAGTGAGTGAGTGAGTGAGTGAGTGAGTGAGTGAGTGAGTGAGTGAGTGAGTGAGTGAGTGAGTGAGTGAGTGAGTGAGTGAGTGAGTGAGTGAGTGAGTGAGTGAGTGAGTGAGTGAGTGAGTGAGTGAGTGAGTGAGTGACATTAAACACCACCAGGACCACTGAAAACGATAAATACCCGGTTACACAAAGTGCCACCATTCGGATGTTTAGTGGAGGGGGAAACAACCCTCATAGAATATTCTATGGAGCGTAGCTCGAGGGCCTAATCCCTTTATAAGTGCGCAATATTAACAATAATTACTATTGCTGTTGTATGTTCAGTGGCTAAATAGACAGAGAGATGTAAACGAGAATCCAACAAGCCAACAAAATCAAGTACCAGCTTGCTCCAATTCTATAACACCCTGCTATCCTAATAGAAACACAAACGACAGATTATAAATACAATATTTATACCGACTTTAGGTTACAATATCAGACTTGGACATTGTCAAAAGAACACGAGAGAAAACTAACCACCTATATGATGAGTTTTTTTTAGAATAGCTGTGAATAAAACCAGAAGAGATCGAGTGAGAAACGACGTGATCACTAGAACTGTTGAAACAACACATGTCGTCAAATTTATTAAAAAACAAAGAATGAAAGGGTTTGGCAATCTAGTGAGAATGAACCAACGATGCCAGCAGTACGAGCGTACAACCTGAAAATCGAAACACTAAGAGGCAGGGGAAGACAGTGAAGAAGACGGATTGAAGAAGTCACTGACACCTTGAGACTTCGGCATATCACGGCATATCAAGCAACTTAGTGCGCCCTGGCACCCCTGCCGATCGTCTGATGAACTGCGACACCTAGCGGCATAAGCGGATATTGACAAAAGAAGAAGAAGAATGGCAAATGTATAGATCACCGTATACAAACCCTCCCACGAGAGTACTGCAACCTATGTCACAGGCATTGTCTTTCTTGGAATGCAAATGTAAATTGAAGACAACGCAGAAAGTTTCTCGAATAAACAGTACAGCGGGACACCCCCGTAATCTGCAGCAAAGTTGACGAGCCTAAGCAAGCACTAATCAAAATTTACCTAGTGTGTAAATAGGCGGAGCTAACCCAGATTGGGGAGATTTCCGTAATATTTATTTTAAAAAAAGTTTAACAGAATTGCAAGATTAATTAGAGAGTATTGCCAATGATGATGGGAACCGTGGTAGCCTAAATCCGGTTCCGATTTTAGACAAAAGAAGAAAAAAATCACCCATAGCTTCGCTTACAATAGAGGTTATAGCCCACTCCAAAAGTTGTGCCCAATAATAATTTTTAAAAAAAACACCGATTCAAAGCACATAGTTAGCATGTTTACAGTAACTGGCTTAAGGCGAAGTTGGCGAAACATCTAATTGCCGGCGTTTCGGGGGAATCCGGACGATAAACTAGGGCTCGCTTATTGTGAATAATGAAGTGGATACGCCATGTACTGCCATAATGCTTCTTGGTTGGCGCATTAAAATTAAATGCTTTGTGGCAATGAAATCTGCGACCACATGCACAAAATATATGCTGATCCGTACAGGAAGATATGCGTTATACTTTGAGGCCACGCATTTTGCTGGCCCAAAGTCTTAATGTCTAATATGCAACGAATCCAACTGTTTCAAATTTTATTGGTTGACCCAGTATACATTTAGTACTAGGAAATATCAAGGAAATATCAAGGGACGTTGAAGCAGCCATTGTGATGTTGACCATATCATACATCGAGTACTGACTGGTCTATTCAAATACGTGTCTAGCCAGAACTTGATTTTGTTTTTCCCTTTTGAAAAAGAAGGGCCGGTACCCAGGACATAGTGTATCACAAAAAGTGCCTGTACTGCACATAAAGTGTCTCTTACATTAATGCTGGAAAAAAGTGATGCCTGAAAAAGGTGCTTTCTCCGTTGCGTGCTGTGGGGGGGGGGGGGGGAGGTCGGGGGTCCTGGGTCTAGCACTTGACTGTTTTCGAGCGTCCTTACCTGCAGGTTATCCAGGTCACATCTGGCTACTGTAGCCATTACATTTGTCATAATTATAACTTATCTGGAGGTTGAACAGGGTATCTGGGATCTGCTCTTTTTTGGTTTGCTGTCTAGATAGAGATTTTTTTTTAAATTTTTTTATGCTATGGTAAACCTTTAGGTAGCACCTCGGAGGGAGCAGCCCGATCGATGGGTATACTGCTAAGCCCTGTCCTGAAGTAGACCTGGCTCCTAAAAAAGTTGTTGAAGTATGGAAGGGGTTAAGAGAACCAGAACTAAGACGCAATCTTTCTCTTAATAACAAAATTACACAATATATAAGTTCCCATTACGCTCCTATTGCAAAGATTCCGTTTACCTGACTCATCTTTTCACGTCTGCCAAGGTTTACAAAAACTCGAAGAAACAACAGAGGGGAATTGAAAGAGAATCAAATACTTTGACAGAAACAAAAGACAGAACAAAAACAAAAAAAGCTACCGAGTGCGAAATTGAGCGAAAGAATTAATGACATCTTTTATTTGGAGAAGAAAATAAGAAAAACGCACGAAGTAATTGAGTTTGACCAGATAGAGTGAAGATCGTCTAAAGGGGACAAACGAACAATGCTCCAAGGAGCGACATTTGATACTGTTAGGTTGTCAATTCGATTAGCATGGCCAAAAATGTGTGGACACTAGTGATCTCAAGTTAGCCGTCAAGGCAGTACTGCTTTCTGTGTGGTAGTATTGTGTACATGTGGTAGTCTTTTCGTTTCCTTCAGAAATTGTGGCTTGCTTGGTGTCGGAACAGCTCCCTTTGGAATATATTGATTTCGGGTCGGTTTATAGAATAACCTCACAAGCAAAAGTTCCTGGTTTATATACAGAATAACCCTCACTGTATTGCGTTTTGAGTTTGATATATGAAATAATATCTACGGGACATTATGTCCTAACCGATATCAAAAATAATCCTCGTAGAAGATCGTGTGCTGATTGTTTAGAATAATCGCTGCCGGACATAGTGTCGTGGCTTATATATAAAAGAATATTTGTAGGACAGTCTCCTGATTGCTGTTAAGAATAGACTCTGTATGACATTGTGTCCGTGCTGATATATAGAATAATTCCTCTGGGATACAGTGTCCGTGCCGATATTATATAATAATCCTAGAGGGATACGGTGTCCATGCTTATATTATAGAATAATTATAGAGAGATATGCTGTCCTGGCTTATGAACACAACCATCCCTGGAATCCACTGTCCTGATTGATATATAGAATAATCACTTTGTGAAATAGTGTTCTCACATACACACATACACACACACACATATATGTATATATATATAAACCCTGTAGGACATAGTCCTGACTGACAAGTGGAAAAGTCATACTGGGTATCATGTCTGGTGGATTTATAGAATATCCTATCCAGAATATAGTCCTAGCTGATATTATAGAATAATCAAAGAGGGATATTGTGTCTTCTAACATGCGTCGAATAAGCATCTGAGATGTAGCGTCAAGATTTATGTTAGGATCGTTCATTTATATACCAATGGTTTTATTACAAAAGCATGACCGCTGGAGTGAAAGAATTAAACAAAGCATTCATTTAAATGAATTATGCACCATAAGTGGGTCAGGAAAATCGCCGTAAGCATTAAGGCGATCAACCCATTAGGTAGGCGAACAATGTCGCTCGAAAAAAAAAGGATTGGGGCTGGTCACCGAACCAAATGTTTACGACATATATCCCCGTCGGCATTTTTGTGAACTTGTTCAACCTGAAATCTTTCTTTTTAATGTTCCAAACAAATACAAATGGTGACAAATTCAGACTATATGCTGGATGTTGCAAAATTCCCAGCCTCTTCCATGCTAACGCTTTCTACACAATCTTTGCAGCGTGCAGACGAGTCTTATTGTGCAACAAAATCTCTCCGCGAGAAAGCATACCCGACGTTTATTTTTGATGACGTTATGGATCTTGTCTTGTGCCCAGCCTGACACTGTTGTCTTTGACACACATTTGTTTGTGTACGCTGTTGGCATTCTATGATAAATGTCTACTGGTTGGTATCCTTCAACTAAAAGAAACTAAATCACGGCTCTTTGAGCTTCTTCGGACAAAATTTAGATCAACCCCGCCATTTGCTTAACGGTCGAAAACAGAACTTGTGCACCATGGAATGATAAGCACTTAATCTTTTATTCATTGTAATTACTTGTAATTACTTCAGCGCATGTAATTAAGCTTGGTGTGGTAATAGCCGGTTTTAAATGAACGTTTCTAATATTTAGTATTAGGTTTAAGCAAAGTTCTCATTTTAAATGAATTATACACCATGGGTTAGTCAAATTTGAAAAAAAGGTCTCTGTAGGTATTCAGACAAGTATTCCATTGCTTAGGTAGGCTACGAATGTCGTCCGTAAAGAAAAGGTTATTGCGGTACTGTCCTAGCGTATCTTGCCATTCTAGGCTGGAAAGGTTGTTAAAGTGTTTGTATGGACCTAATACTTGTAAAAGTATAATTTTATTGTTACGGTCCATATACTAAATGACTGTGGTAGCAGGAATGCTATAATTCCTATAAGGCTGCCTTGTCAAGCAAGCCTAAAGTCATCATTATCATCATCATAATTGTCATTAAGATAAGAGCGTCACACAAAACACACACAAACATCATAGTTCTGGCGACGATCTTCTGGTGTCACCATAATAACTGCACTCGCTAACAGAAATAAACCCACGACCTCCAGCACGCGAGGCATAAGGTTTGATCCCTTCGCCACAGAGACAGCATTGTCCTTTGATGAAATTATATCTCACAAAGGGCTCACGGTCTATTCCTTCATTCCGTTTTATCCTGCCCGACAAGCATGGGTACCAAGACATATCCTGATGACTGAAGGCTGCCTGTGTCAAATGAATCTCATACTCCACTTGACTGACTGGACAGGCCTTTGGTATACAACCCCCCCCCCCTTTTTTTTTATGGGTTCCGGGGCCCCATTGTGGGGAAAACAAGAATAGACCCACTGCCTCCAAAAAAGCATGTGGTAAGAGTCGACTAATTGGGGAGCTTCCTTTGAAGTCGGAGTGCATCTGCTGGAGAGGCAAGGAACCAACAGTCTGTATTCAAGAGAATGAAATCTGTAAAACTGATGAACACGCAACACTCAGGTTTTGGAGCAGGACTGCAGTTCAGTAGTGGACGAGCAACCAGAACTTTCCGCCAAAGTGCACAGCTGGTGAACGCGAAGAAGAAGAAGAAGGTATACAACCATGAAGTCCATTGCATCTGACCGTCAAAGGTGGAAGGAGCAGATCAGACAGTCAACAGCAACTGGTGACCAAACGACACGTAGTGTTACGGGATGTTGATGAATTTGGGGGTAGAGGGGTACTTATTACTTAGTGAGGTGTATTCTCTTTCTTGGTATGACTCTTGTACTACTCACACTCTTCGAATGGGTTCCGGGGCCCCATTATGAGGAAAACAAGAAAAGACCCACTGCCTAACCAAAAACATGTCGTAATACTCGACTAACTGGGAGCTTCCTTCGAAGTCGGGGTACATCTGCCTAAGAGCCAAGGAACCAACAGTCTGCACACAGATTAGTCAGATGTGTAAACGGATGCGCACGAAACACTCAGGTTCTGAAACAGGGCTGCAATCCAGAAGTGGACGAACAACCAGAACTTTCCGCTAGAGTTTAAAGCCGGTGAACGCGAAGAAGAAGAAGTACTACTCACTTAAAACTGCAGAAATCTAGCCCTTATACTCGAGGATCATAAAATCGTTAAACGTATTCACTAAGCCTTAGGGCATGAGGCTACACGAGTGCCCGCTGGACAATAACATTTATTTAAGGCACTATATTCTCGATGGGCCACTCGGGTGGAAGTCTTTTACTTGTAATGCCAGACAACTATAAGCGTAGCTTTTTTTAAAAAAAAAATTTTTGTTTAAAGTATACATGCAATTATTACTTACAAATCAGGAGGAGAGTCAGCACAGAACCAATACTTGACTTTATAAGTAGACAACAAATGAAATGGTTTGGCCATGTAACAAGATTGGCATTAGACAGGGCACATAAGAGAGCAACGTTATACAGATGCAGCGGTAACAGTCCAGAGGTCGACCACGTAGAAGATGGACCTCAGAAATATCAGAGGCACTGAAAAGTACTTTATAGGAAGCGAACAGAAGAGCCCGTTCCAGAGATCTCTGACACCGTGAGGCATTCCAGGAGTAGAGAAAAAGAAGAAAGAAGAAGAATTGTTATTTGACACTAACAAATGTTAGCACTACACGAGTTCCATTATTAACAATGTTAGTTAAGACAAAGAAGATTGCGCTAAACTGGACACATCCTGGGAGGAAACTTGCAGAGAAGCGCCAAACAGGCACCGAAGTGGGGAACAAATGGGCAGAGGAAACGAAGAAGTCCAGCAGAACCCCTAAAGCCAACGGTGATTAGAGAAGCTAAAGTTACTGAGCTGGACTCTAACCATGATAACGAAAGGACTACAAGGACTAGACTGCGATCTCTATGGATGATGATGATTGTGGGGAGGAGCCTGGTGGGGTCGAAAGTCAATCAGTCAGTCACGCTGATTTAAGAAAAACCATATGTCTAGAGAGACCAATAGAAGCATGTAAATCCTTGGTACTAAAAATATTATTACTTCAAAATATCTTGGTAAGTTGGGAGCAGATGTTCATAAGCAAAGTTGACATAAAATCGCAACTGTAGACATCTTTGACTTAGTTAAACCTTTGCGATCCCGGAGACAATGTTGAAACCCAAGGGAGATCATTACTGCGGCTCGAAAGTTGGTACAGGCGAATGCCGTGTTTAGTTGGTACAATTTGTTCCACCTTTCTACAAAAACTACTCATTAAAATGACTGATCCATCTCCGTAGTGTCGAGCATCAATCAGTTTTTTTTTCATTTTACTTATTTGTGTATTTAAAATTATAAACTTTAGAGACTTGTTATTTCTTTGTTTGCTTGAGAATGTCAGTTTGCTGGGCGGAAATAATCTCTTGTGATGATGTATTGAAAGGGATTTCATTCAGAAGTAATGAGACTTCTTGTTTTGCAACTGTAGGCATCATCTATATTATAAAGTCTCATCTGTCAGTCTGTCGGTACATCAATCGGTCTGTAGTAGTACAAGCAGTAACAGTAGTGGTAGAAGTAGCATTAGCAGTAGCAGCTATAGCAGTAAAAGATACGATAGCAGTAGTAGTACTAGTAGCAGCATCAGCAAAAGTGGCAGTAGAAGCTTTAAAGGCTCAACAACAGCAGCAGTGTCTCTGCAGCAGCAGCATCTTTGCAGCAGCAGCAGCAGCAGCAGCAGCAGCTTTATTAGTAATAGTAGTATCTGTAGTAATAGCAGTAGTTATTGTTGTTGTAATAGTAGAAGTAATAGGGGTGGGTGGTGGTGGTGTTAGTAGTAATAGTAGGAGTAGTGGTGGTGATGTCAGTAGTAATAGTAGGAGTGGTGGTGGTGGTGTTAGTAGTAATAGTAGTAGTAGTGGTGGTGGTGATGTAAGTAGTAATAGTAGGAGTAGTGGTGGTGATGTCAGTAGTAATAGTAGGAGTGGTGGTAGTGGTGTTGGTAATAATAGTAGTAGTGGTGGTGGTGATGTTAGTAGCAATAGTAGGAGTAGTGGTGGTGATGTTAGTAGTAATAGTAGGAGTGGTGGTGGTGGTGTTAGTA
>CAJHNH020008457.1:15000-17500 GCA_905116865.2 Candidula unifasciata | reverse complement strand
CGTGCGTGCGTGCGTGCGTGCGTGCGTGCATGCGTGTGTGTGTTTGTGCGTGCGTGCGTGCGTGTGTGTGTGCGTGTGTGCGTGTGTGTGTGTGAAAAGGCGTCCTTTAATTTACCTTAATGTCCATTGCTTACACTGAAACAGACGGATTAGCGAGATTTATTTTGATTAAACATAGATGAGATATAAATGGGTGATTAAGAAAATTTCTAAGACTTATCAATTCTTTTTTTTTTAAATCAGTACAGTAAAACTTAAATAAACCGTCACTTCTTTAACCATCAGTTTCTGTTATCTGTCATCTATTAACAACAAAGGAAACTAAATGCGTGCGTGTCATTATGAAGATAACTAAGTTAGCCATTAGAAAATAGAGTAATAATAAAATATTTAATAAATATTTAGCAGATTAAACTGTAGTTTGATCTGCAGTAGAAGATTGACAAAATCGTTAACGACGGACCTGTAGTGAAATATGAAAAAATGTGGCACAAGATGGATAAAACGCGGTGAAATGAGGCAATGTGTCTTGAAAGATGAACTAAATGTATAAAAAAAAAAGGAGAATATGTGGAACATTGATGGCAGTGTTGTTTATAAAAGTTTCGGCACATCTTGTCTGCAGATGAATGCCTATAATTTGTGTCACACCCTGTTGCATTACATCTGATCTGTTACTTACTAAATTTAATTGCTTTGATTCCCCGTGTGGGTTCCGGGGCCCTATTGTGGGGGAAACAAGAATAGACCCACTGCCTATCCAAAAGCCTGTTGTAAGAGTTGACTAACTGGGCGCTTCCTTCGATGTCGGATTGCGTCTACCTGAGAGGCAAGGAACCAACAGTCTGCATACAAATGAGTCAGATCTGTAAAACGGATGCACATGCAACACAGGTTCTGGAACACGACTGCAGTCCTGAAGTAAATAACCAACTAGAACTTTCCGCCAGAGTTTACAGCTGGTGAACGCAAAGACGAAAAAGAGGAAGAAGAATTGCTTTGATTTCAACTCTCAGTCAAGGAGAGAAAAGCTAATTAGGGAAAACCAAATGCAACAAGGCTGGAACCCTATTTGTAGAGTTGAGAGAAGCGGGTTGACGGTCAGCAAACTACTGCTGCTGCTTCTTCTTGTATGTATGTATGTATGTATGTATGTATGTATGTATGTATGTATGTATGTATGTATGTATGTATGTATGTATGTATGTATGTATGTATGTATGTATGTATGTATGTATGTATGTATGTATGTATGTCTGTCTGCCTGTCTGCCTGCCCGCCTGCCCGCCCGCCCGCTCGAAACCGCTCGCCCGCCCGCCCGAAACCGCTCGCCCGCCCGCGTGCGTGCGTGCGTGCGTGCGTGCGTACGTGCGTGCGTGCGTGCGTGCGTGCGTGCATGCGTGTGTGTGTTTGTGCGTGCGTGCGTGCGTGTGTGTGTGCGTGTGTGCGTGTGTGTGTGTGAAAAGGCGTCCTTTAATTTACCTTAATGTCCATTGCTTACACTGAAACAGACGGATTAGCGAGATTTATTTTGATTAAACATAGATGAGATATAAATGGGTGATTAAGAAAATTTCTAAGACTTATCAATTCTTTTTTTTTTAAATCAGTACAGTAAAACTTAAATAAACCGTCACTTCTTTAACCATCAGTTTCTGTTATCTGTCATCTATTAACAACAAAGGAAACTAAATGCGTGCGTGTCATTATGAAGATAACTAAGTTAGCCATTAGAAAATAGAGTAATAATAAAATATTTAATAAAATATTTAGCAGATTAAACTGTAGTTTGATCTGCAGTAGAAGATTGACAAAATCGTTAACGACGGACCTGTAGTGAAATATGAAAAAATGTGGCACAAGATGGATAAAACGCGGTGAAATGAGGCAATGTGTCTTGAAAGATGAACTAAATGTATAAAAAAAAAAGGAGAATATGTGGAACATTGATGGCAGTGTTGTTTATAAAAGTTTCGGCACATCTTGTCTGCAGATGAATGCCTATAATTTGTGTCACACCCTGTTGCATTACATCTGATCTGTTACTTACTAAATTTAATTGCTTTGATTCCCCGTGTGGGTTCCGGGGCCCTATTGTGGGGGAAACAAGAATAGACCCACTGCCTATCCAAAAGCCTGTTGTAAGAGTTGACTAACTGGGCGCTTCCTTCGATGTCGGATTGCGTCTACCTGAGAGGCAAGGAACCAACAGTCTGCATACAAATGAGTCAGATCTGTAAAACGGATGCACATGCAACACAGGTTCTGGAACACGACTGCAGTCCTGAAGTAAATAACCAACTAGAACTTTCCGCCAGAGTTTACAGCTGGTGAACGCAAAGACGAAAAAGAGGAAGAAGAATTGCTTTGATAGCATTCCGGAATTGTTCAGCTGTCTATAGTTCCAGACGAACATTAAAGAAGCCAGTTGTAATACTTAAAGAAGCTTAAAAATTCAGAAGAAACGCAGACAGGCAATGTTAATAATTAGGGTCTAGAC
>CAJHNH020008457.1:0-10000 GCA_905116865.2 Candidula unifasciata | reverse complement strand
TGACTGGGCCCCGAAGTGCCAGCGTCCCTGTTATGAATGCCTATCAATACATGATAATTTGTTTACTGTGTTGGACGAATAATCACGGAGGCTTCCCTGGGACTTATAGTGCTCCTGGGCTTCTGGATGGAGATGCGGAGAATAAGGTCGATAGATCTTCACTGTATCACAGGTTTATGAAATAGGTATGTTTCTGTCTGAAGTGATCGGAGACTTGCTATCGCAAATAGATTTGGTATTTCGATCACTGGGTTGATTTGCTTCTTCCGCAAAATTATTATTTTTTATTTTTTATTTTAACTCTTTGGTTACCAAGCAAGTAACTATACGTTTCTTGAAGACTAGACAAAGACAACATATGCTGTTCTTTGTCTCCGCAATAACTGGTAATTGCTACATTAACTCTTTGTATCCCAACTATAAAGTCTAATGTCTACAGCAGAGGTTCTCAACCTGCCGGTAGCGACCTTTTTTTAGGGGATGAGGGGGACGACCATTTCACAGGTGTCACCTAAGACCGTAGGAAAACATATATTCATTAAAGTTATAAAGGAATATAATTGTTTCGGTGTTGCCACAACATGAGGGAACTGTATTAAAGGGTCGCCACAACATGAGGGAACTGTATTAAAGCTTCCATACACAACGTCTTTTGGACCAACATTTATTGTTTTAAAATTTTGAGTATTTTAATTTTGCCAAAAATTACTGAAAACAGTTTTTGAATTTGAATAGTTCCGAAATATGAAAATTGTCCGCGTGTGACCATAGTGGTCTTATAGTTGTCTTCATGTAATATGAACGGGTTAGTCATGTAATGGATATATGTGTGAGAGTTTATGTGGAGCCTTAAGCGGGTCCAGTCGTCATTTGTTATTACGTGATCGGGTTGTGTTGACAGCTAAGATCCGGTGTAGGTAAATACCATATAACCGGAGCATCCAGCTCACGCTTTGAGATCCAAATGTTCGGCGATGAGAATTGCTGTGGCATGTTGGGTAACGAACTCAAGTGCTCTCTGTGAGAGAGAACTAATTGTCCACATCAGAAAGAGGCAGTCCACATTCTTTACATCGTGACGGCGGGAAAGTTGAAGGGGAAACGATGCAGAGGGTGACTGAGGCAGAATATGCTGGACAGTATGACACCATTGTATGGGAGACCATCTGTATCATAAATTACTGAAAAGTAGAAAAGACAGAAGATTGTGAATATATATGTCTACCGACGGACATGCATGGACTATAAGATAAGAAGAAGGTCAACTCGACCAGTGACATGTTCTACAATATCACCCTTTAAAAGCCGATTAGTCTATTAAACAATATAGATCTAGCTCCAGCATTATAGCTCAAAGGTGTAAAAGGGATCATTTCTGCACTAACTTTTCACCGAATGATGAGAATACCCTGGACCCGTTAAAGAAAAAATACAAATGAATAGAACTGATTGTCCACATCAGAAGGAGACAATCTACATTTGTTGGTCATGTCATGAGAAAGAGTAAAGTGGAGTTCATCGTGAAAGTTGGAAAGTTGGAGGGGAGAAGAGGCAGAGTGAGAACAAGAGAAAAGTTACCTGGCAGTTTGACATCATGGCATGGAAGATCATCTGTATCAGAGTTTATTAAAAGTACACGAGACAGAAGGTTGTGGATGGAAATGACTACCAATGCCACCCGGCATGGACTTTAAGAAGAAGACTTTTCGACGGCTTTTAACATAAACACACCAAGTCTCAATCAGCAGTCACAAACAGCCACTTGACACTTTACATATTTTATGAACCAAAAAGTGCATCTTTCCTTTGCGTGTGCTGAGTCTTTAACTCGTGTAGTGGAGTCAACTAGGACCGTAAATTACTGCAACAAAAAAGGGCAGGGTGGATGACCTGGTATGACCTGGCTGCACAATGAATTTCAGTGAGGAAACAACTTATAAAAATTGTAACGTTTGGGAAGCCGTAAAGAACAAAACATTTGAGAAGCCTCACAGAGCAAACGAAACTGAAACTTCGGATTCGGTTGAATTTTAATAGAATGTTTTGCTTTTTTCTATCATTACTCTTCAGTTAAATCTCTTCCAATATATTCTTCTTCTTCTTATTTTTCTTCTTCTTCTTCTTCTTCTTCTTCTTCTTCTTCTTCTTCTTCTTCTTCTTCTTCTTCTTCTTCTTCTTCTTCTTCTTCTTCTTCTTCTTCTTCTTCTTCTTCTTCTTCTTCTTCTTCTTCTTCTTCTTCTTCTTCTTCTTCTTCTTCTTCTTCTTCTTCGTCTTCTTCTACTTCTTCTTCTTCTACTTCTTCTTCTTCTACTTCTTCTTTTTCTTCTACTGCTGCTGCTGCTATTAATACTAACACCACTAATAATAATACAACAACCACCACCAACGCTACTTCTTCTTCTTCTTCCTCTTCTTCTTCTTCTTTCCTTTTCTTCTCCTTCTTCTTTCTCTTCTTCTTCTTCTTCTTCTTCTTCTTCTTCTTCTATTTCTTCTTCTTCTTCTTCTTCTTCTTCTTCTTCTTCTTCTTCTTCTTCTTCTTCTTCTTCTTCTTCTTCTTCTTCTTCTTCTTCTTCTTCTTCTTCTTCTCCTTTTTGTTCTTCATCTTCTTCATCTTCTTTTTCTGCTTCATCTTCTTCTACTTATTCTTCTTCTGCAACTTTTTTTTTTTTTTTTTGGGTGGTCTTCTGTTCCATTTAACTTAGAGTTACCGTTCGTCACTAATTTTCAGGCCCAGTCCCAGAATCAAATCCTATATCTTTGATTATTTTTTACCGCTTAATTTACTCTTGAAAGGATTTTTCTTGAAAACATCCAATGGAAAAGGGACGTACGTTTATACACCGTGTGTCCGTAAAGTAGCAACGCAAAATCTTGATCAAATGAGAGGAAAACTCTCCAAGTTGCTTACCTATTCATTGCAGTTCATTTTATTGCGTCATCGGCTGTGTGCGCATACGACACTAAAACATCTAGCATGAAAATGGGAGCGGTAAATGCAGCTCTCCGGTGGCTAGAGAACAAGATGCATACACATGTAGTCATTGTAACAGTAGGTATAGCAATCGGTCGTTTTGTTTCGTTTATTTTGCTATACATTTTCGTCGGTAACTACAGACGCGACTGCGTCCCGAAAATGCAACCCGAATTGTCCGTTATTGAGAAATTATTTTTCTCTGCTCTTTACGTGAAAGATAAAATCAGAAAAATTATTAGGAGTTATTGGAGAGATGCCAGGCTTTGTCATGAGATGGTTTTGACGCGTATAAAATAATTCGAAAATTTTTTTTTTTGCAGCACGTAGTGAATTAACGGTAAGTAATTTCGTAAATATCTTCTTAATTAGCCAGATTACCGCAATGTGTGGTGTATTTTTGAATTATGCGTTAATTTTTATATAAGTGTGGGAAATTTCACAAAGATTGGCAATACCACAGATGTTTAAAAAAATTGTTTAGTGGCATTACTATTTTCGCCTTAAATCCAGTAACGGTTAGTAATTTCGTAAATATGGCAATAAGAAAACGCACGTGTCTAATACAATCATTGTCTGCTCAGATATAGAGATAGTCTTTGATCCCCGCCCACCACCACAACTAAATCCACCTACTACTATCTCCCTCATCAAAGGTTTTTGGAAAAGAAAGACAATGGAAATCGCACGTGTCTAATACAGTTAATGTCGCAATCATTCTCTGCACGGATATAGCGATAGTCTGGTTTTCCAACTTTAGAACACGCACCTTATAATTGTGTCTTTATATTAGTGGTCGTTTAAATGGTGTTATTAGCACAGTAACAAAAATGGTTATTTGGTTATCACATGCTAAAGCTGTTTGTATTTTTATAGGGTACGGAAGTAAAGCTACAACTGTACTTGTGAATAACAAAGTAAGTCGTAAAAAATAGAAAAGCGGAGGTAGCGTTAGTAAAATATAAACAAATTAGGCAATGAAAACTTGAAAGTCAAGTGTAAAGCTCTTTAATTTCTCTTAAATTTAAGTCATTACCCCCTCCCCTCTTCCACCGACTACTGCTCTCTCCCTCTTCGAAGGATTTTAAAATCACTAACTGACGATATTTTGTTGTTGCTGTAACTGACATTGACATCCCTGTCCATCTGGACTAAAATAGGGAGCAGGAATTGTAAAAGGTAGTGAATGGGGCTAGTGTAATATTTACCACATCATCCTTCAAGTACCAGTACAACTACTAAAATAATGTCACTGCTATCTGTGTTACCATTGGAGTAGACAGAAAGTCGTGAGCCAAAAGATTTGGTTCCGCATGGCTAGTGCTGTCGCCACAGACTGGTCAGGTTAGGATGTATAATTTCACTTGCCGACAGAAGAACGCCATAACCTTACCGGCGGTCTTCACATGAGAGCACTATGGTGTAACAGCCCTGGTGTAACAACTATTACTGCTGCTGCTACTTTAAGTGGGTAAAGCAGTTACTGTGACTTGAAGCTCTCTCAGTTAATAATTTGCCCCCCCCCCCCCTCCCTCCAAATTCACCGACAACTCTTTCCCTCATTGAAGTAGTTGGGAGAAAAAAAAACACTTGAAAAGCAAACGAACACAGGAAAAAAACACCATAATTAGGAAATGAACGCCATTGTAAACAGCACAGCTTAAAATTCCAACACAGATGAAATTACTAAATCTAAATGAAAATAAATGAAAATCTATAAAATTTCAGCGTAACCATGCAATCGAAAAGTTTAACATTGCAATCATAAGTATGCGAAATGGTCAAATTTAATTATCAAATGGTTTACCCATTTACTCGCTCGTTTTTTTTTTTTTTAAGATGAGGATATTATTTTAGTCCAGGGTAAAAAAAAAAAATTTAACGACTGCGGATTCGAACCCAGGTTTACCGTACATGAACCCAGTGTTCTAACCATTCGACCAAGCAGCCACTTAATCGGAACAACGAAAAGCGAACTCAACTATTAGACATGTGAGTCTCTACTACTGTGTCGCAGGCAATTGTTTTCTCGTAGACAGATACTCTAGATATATTAATGAAATAGAATTATTTTAATTTTTAAAAATTTTATCAACAACCATTGTAGCATTTGTTTACGCATATGTCATTATTTAGAACTCTGCGTATTTTTTGTTGGATATATTTTTTCCCGATCACCCCTAAATCCCAATAATTAATTTCGGCCATCATTGCCCATTTTCTAAGATGATTCTTTAGCAATTAACTTCAGATACTTAGTAAATGAATAATGTTAAGTGAGCTACTTTTTAAACATCTACAACTCTTGTAGCATTTTTTTTTAATGCGTCTGTTATTATTCAGAATCCATGGAATTTTCTGTCGAAATTGGTAAATCTAAGTGGTCGAGAAACAACAGCAGCGCTGACCGCGTTCCTGTCCATCAGGCCTGCCAGTACTTGGGCTTTTCCCCAATAATTGGGTTTTTATACGACACCTTGAGTTGAGATTTTTTTTAACATACATATCCTTATATAAAAGTGGGTAAATGTTTCATTTCGTAACTATAACATATGTACTATTTATCAATTTTGGGTTTTTTCCTTTTTTTTTTTTTTTTTTTTTGCTTATATATATTGCTTTGTTTCTTGGTCAGCTTAGCTTAGGGTTTGACAAAAATCCTATCGGCAACCCTCCCATGCTTGGCTGTCCGCGTGTGGCTGCTATAGATCCATTTCTTACATTTAATGCTGGGTGGACATGGGAGCCAAGGTCATTTTTGAAAGAAAAGAAAATCCGGCCTGACCTGATTCCCAGAAATGAACACACCTGTTGTGTTAGCCCTGTTGTTAACACTGTCACCGACCCATTATGAAAACAGGGCGTGTACTACCAGTGGGCTCATGTTTTCTTCTACCATACAGAACGGAGAGTTTGGGGGAAGGGGAGTAGAAGATTGAGAGAAAGTTGAGAAAGAGAGGGAGCAGGAGGAGGAGAGGGGAAAAAAAGAGACTAAGAAAAGAAAGTCAACACTGAGACATTGGGAAAAAAGGAAAGGAAAAAGAAAGAAAGAAGAGGAGAGATACCAGGGGAAGAAGGTAGCAGGAAGAGGGCGCGGCCACCCCGGTATCATCACTGTGGGGGGGGGGTGGAACCACCCTTGGTGTCATTACTGTGCGGAGATACGACCACCCCGGTGACATCGCTGTTGCGGGGAGGGGGAGGGGGAGGGTCCGGTATTTGTTAATTAGGTCACGTCAACTGACATTGGCACATTTATATGATCTTTATGTTCACTTTGCCAGGACACACAATATGATATGTATTAAGCCAGGCTCGTTGGCAGACAACTGTAAATGTATAAAGTTTTTGATCAAAAATAATCAGCCTACGGACATTTTCATATGTTAAATAGGCGCATATCGTAGTGTATGTAATTGAGACATGCATAAACGGTTAGGTCTCACTGTCCCGATTCTAGCAATATGCGGTTGCTAAGGGATTCGTTCAGAAACAAAAAAGTTATGGCCGTAAAATGCAAACATTGAGTCATTTCATCTTACTGGGTCGCAGCCGGGAATCCATGTTTTATTTATTCCACTGTAATTTTTCTGTGGTGGTATCCGCCACTAAAATGTTAATATCTCCGCTTAGAATTGACTTACAGGCTTAAATAAGGTACCATTGGATTTGTAATTTTAATCTTTATCTAGCTGTCGTGATTTCGTAAATAAAAACCCAAAATATAAAACTTCACTAGCATCCCTAGTAACAGAATCTGAAGGGATGATGAGACACTAAAGGTTGAGTTGCATTAGGGCACCCGGCAACAGTCAGGGTGGGTCGATGAAACCGCAAAATTTTGCGTCCAACATTAAAATAGCGGGGCAAAAAAGGTAATAGTAGTACATTTTACCCCATCAGGACATCTCACAAGCGATAAACACCCGATGACACAAAGTGCCACCACGCGGATGAGGATCACCCGTGGAGAGATCCCGGAAACCGCATTCAGCCATAATGTATGGCTGGGCTATATTGCGGCCCTGGCAAGAGTCAGGGTGGGGTTTCACAATAACGAAGAATTGCATCCCACAAGGGAATAAGTAATTACCGAAAAATAAGGCACTTTTTACTACAACTACAGCGACTACAAACAAAATCAAGAAATAAAATACTCACCTAAAAATAGACAAAAAGTTGTATCTATGCTGTCATTAAGTAGACTTAGGACTTTGAATATGTCTGATCTTTGATGCTACCAAGGGTAGGTCCTAACTGCAGGGAAATGCTTGCAACCCTGTGCCCACTTTCGACTGTGAGCTCCACACACAAACCGTTAGTGAGTTTTTATAGAAGAGTTACTTCCTTTTCCAAATTGCGTAAGGTTATTACATCGATTACTTCCCCTTGTGTGTCTCGCGGCACTGAAACGACGAGAGAGAGAGAAAGAGTGAGATAAAAGGGTTGGGCAGGAACAGAGAGCATTTAGCATTGAGCCCGCCATTTATCATCTCGTCCACCCATCACTAAAGATGCACACTTCACACCTTCTCTTACATTGATTCTCCTTCATGAACACAGAAATAGAAGCTGTATGTAAACTTTAGATTTGTAATGGGATCTAGAATTGTAGCTCACGTTTGTCATTTACTTGTTAGATTAGACTTCTAGACTCTTCAAAAAATGTCTTAAAAGGTGCCAGTACTCACCACAATGTTTTCATTCAGTACCTCTGAACAAACTGTCAAATAGAAGTAAACAGTATTGTCAGACAAAAGCCATGCTGTATACCGAAAATTACGGCGTACAATTGGACCTTGCCTACTATTCGACCTCAAAATTTGTAGCTCGAAATTCTGAGCTGGGACTATACCTACCTAAGTTAATTTATATCCGCCATATAAGTCGACGCCTTGTTTTCCCTAGGTTTGTTAAGGCGTGAAAACCATACTTACATATCACAGTTTACGGTACACTTCTTCTTCTTCTGGTCAAATACGGAGGACTAGGTATGGTAGCAAATTGGGCTTCTACGAAATGTCTCTTCCGACAGCGCTTTGCTAATGCAGTTTCCACATATGGACGGAAGTCTACGGTTTCGCTGCCTGAGCTACTGCTTATTTAAGCACTGTGATCTGTGTTTTTCCTGTGGAATGCCTGTCATTTGTGCAGAGGTTGTGTCGTGGTATTCAATGTTGCCGGTAGCCAGTTTACGTATGGGCTGGAGAAATACCTTATGAAATAATTGTACGTGTCTGTAGCCAACTTATTGTGACCAATTCTTTCCATCAACTCTAAACTACATTCCTGGTGGCGCCTGTTGACTCTAGCAGCTGCCATATGCATTTACTGCGTGTGCATGTCTGCTTCTGCTGCTGCAGCTGCTGCTGGTACTACTACTACTACTACTGCTACTACTACTACTACTACTACTACTACTACTACTACTACTACTACTACTACTACTACTACTACTACTACTACTACTACTACTACTACTACTACTACTACTACTACTACTTGACTTTTGCCTTGTTCCAGAATTTGAGTTTTACGCGCACATCTGTTTTACAGATTTGTCCTATCTGTGTCCACACTGTTGGCTTCTCACCTCTCAGATAGATGCACGCTGACTCCGAAGGAAAACCACTAAATAATAGTCTTTTACGACATACTTATCAAGAAACAGCGTTTCCCCCTCCCACCCTCCAAAGCCCAAGATGTGGCTTCGGAACCCAACGAGAAACTAACTGATGGTATTTCCAGTGGGGGGGGGGGGAATGACTTTTTTCTTTTAAATATTAAAACTCATGTATTCCTTTTAAATCTGCTTTTTCGCGTTTACCGACTGTAAACTCCAGCGGGCAAATCCGGTTGTTCCTCTACTGCTGGAGTTAAAGCTTTTTCCAGAACCGAAGTGTTGCATGCACATCCGCTTTACAGATCTGACTTATTTGTATGCAGACTGTTGGTTCCTTACCTTTCAGGAAGATGCACCCGGACTTCTAAGGCAGTCCCCTTCATCCTTCTCTCAAAATCTCTCTATTTTTTACGTTCTATCTTTCTCTCTCTCTCTCTCTCTCTCTCTCTCTCTCTCTCCTTATCCCGTTCAGACACGCTCTATTTTCCTCTGGCGTACATACCTATGTCCCCATTATTTTTTATGTCCTCTCTCGGTCTCCCCTTTCTTTTGCTTACTCTCTGTCTCACATACTACTATATTACCTCTCCCTATATCTCTGCCAAATACACTACTATCATACATCTGGCTCTCTCACACACTAGTGACTTACCTCTCTGTCTGTGTGTGTGTCTCCCTCTCTCTCTTTCTTTCTCTCTGTCTCTTTCTCTCTGTCTCTTTCTCTCTGTCTGTCTCTCTCTGTCTCTCTCTCTCTCTCTCTCTCTAAATGACTCTCTATTTCCGTGTGATTGTGTGCATGTGTTAATGTAATTATCACATTATGTTATGGCGCGTTGAGGTAACGACGGCAATTAGTCGATATGTTTCTGCTGCCTTGTCTTGTCTGATTATGTTGCTGTGTGTATGTTTTCGATTATGTCGTTCTCCTAGCTGTTCTGTTTTACCCCTGCACTGATAACTTAGATCATCTCACATCCGCTGAAAACAGCTATTGACAACAGTCTTCCTCTTCGTTCGCCACTTGAAAGGTGGTTGACACCTTGAAGCATGATTTACAGCTAGGCTGCGATATCTGCACCTTTTGACCAAAATCATCCCATTTTAGTAAACCCCTTATTAGTCGTCTTTCACGACATGCTTTTTAGGGGGACAGTGGGTACCCCCCCCCCCCACACACACAACCCCGCCCCTCCTCCTCCCCCCAACATAAACTGGAGTCTGAAAAACTGCACATTTACTATATATTTTATTACTACTACTACTATTATGATTATTACCAGGGATGATTCTACACACACACACACACACACACACACACGCACGCACGCACGCACGCACGCACACACGCACACACGCACGCACACGCGCGCACGCACACGCACACACACACACACACACGCGCACGC
>CAJHNH020008456.1:362500-368968 GCA_905116865.2 Candidula unifasciata | reverse complement strand
AGTTAATAACTTGATCAACGGGGCCCAACAAGGTTTTGGCGCTGGTTTTTTGGTTTGCTTTTTGGTGGAAACAAAAAAAGCAATAAGGTTATGGGCCCATGGGGTCAAAAAGGCTGAAATAAGAGGATGGTCCATGGTGGTAAAAAAGTTTGCAATAAGAGTTAAGTTATGTTTGGTCAACAAAAACTGCAAAAAGTTAGGGTGCATTGTGGCCAACAAAAACGCAATAAGATTGGCTGCCCGTGTGGCAACAAAGACTGAAAAAATAAGATTAGGCTGTCATTGTGGCAACAAAAACTCAATAAGAGTTAGGCGTCAGGTGGGTCAAAAAAGGCTGAAATAAGGGGTTTATGGCTGCCATGTGTGGAAAACAAAGACTAAATAAGATTCTGTTTTGGGGGTCAACAAAAAAACTGCAAAAAGAGTTATGGCTGTAGTGTCCCCAAAAAAAAACGAAAAAAAGAGTTATGGTTTTGTCACGTGTGTAAACAAAGCTGCGAAGAGTTAGGCGCCATTTTGGGTAAACAAAGTAATCAATGGGTATGGGCTGCCATGTGGGCCAAAAAAGATTGAAATAAATTTATAGCTGCCATGTGTGGCCAACAAGACCAAAAAGAGTTTAGCTTTATGTTTGGGTAAACCCAAAAGGCTGCAATGGGAGTTATGGCTGTCATGTGTGGTCAACAAAAAACTGCGGGGTAAGATTATGGCTGTCATGTGGGCCAACAAAGACTGCAAAAGGTTATGGCTGTTTTTTTGGGGCCCCAACAAGATTCAATAAATTATAGCGTCAGGTTTGGGCCAAAAAAAAAGACGAAAAAAGGGTATGGCTGCCACGTTGGTCAACAAAGAATGAGTAAGAGTTTGGCTTTTAGTTATCTTTATCGTGTTTGTCCTTTTATCATAGAAGAGTCAGAAGTAAAAGGAGATTAAAGGGGTTTGCCCTTTTTCCCATGATTTTGATCTTTTTCCCTAAAACCAAAACCTGAACCTAAACTATTTTTAAAATAGCATTGAAAATTTAAATTTTGGTTGGGCCGTGCAAAGAGACAGTACGTTCAAAGAGACAGTACTTCAACGAGGCCAGTCTCGGATCGGGCCGTGCAAAGAGACAGTACTTCAACGAGGCCAGTCTTTGGGCCGTGCAAAGAGACGTTCCTTCAACGAGCCAGTCTTGGTTGGGCCGTGCAGAGACAGCACTTCAACGAGGCCTTGGTTGGGCCGTGCAGAGACAGTACTTCAACGAGGCCCGTATTGGTTGGCTGTGCAGAGACAGTACTTCAACGAGGCCAGTCTCGGATCGGCCGTGCAAAGAGACAGTACATCAACGAGGCCAGTCTTGGTTGGGCCGTGCAAAGAGACAGTACTTCAACGAGGCCAGTCTTGGTTGGGCAGTGCAGAGACAGTACTTCAACGAGGCCAGTCTTGATTGGGCCGTGCAGAGACAGTACTTCAACGAGGCCAGTCTTGGTTGTGCCGTGCAGAGACAGTACTTCAACGAGGCCAGTCTTGGTTGGGCCGTGCAGAGACAGTACTTCAACGAGGCCAGTCTTGGTTGGGCCGTGCAGAGACAGTACTTCAACAGGTGATTTCCTTTTAAGACATAAACCATGGAGAGTAACGGATACCCATACCAGATGAATACAACAGTACTTTGTGGTAGTAATCTTTCCACTGATCTTTCCAGTTGTCACGATGTTCTCTAATGTCTCTCTTCCTATTATGTGGCCATAGAACAGTGTTTGTCTCCTGCTTTTTTGTTGTATATAGAGATCTACTTTCATTAGCTTCTTTCAAACAACCGTTGTTAGTTACTCTGGCCGTTCAATTTGTCTCAGAAACCACATCTCTGTTCCTTACAAATTCTCCTTATTTGCTCGCTGACATTCCAAGATTCGCTGTCATACAGAAGAACAGTTTCTTTATAACATTTTAGCAGCCTCATTCTGATAAATAGGCGATTTATTATATAAGATATTTTTCATTTTCTGAAATACTGCCTTTGCCTGACCAATTCTAGTTAGGTCAATTCAAGGCCGTTGTCTCAAGCTTCTGCCATCTGAGATTGTACAAATCTCCTTCTGGACAAGTCAAATCTTGGACACATCATTACAGTGCCCACAAAAGTTTGTGTTTGCTGGAGCCTAGGCCTGCATCAGCCTGCAGGAGCGTGAAGTTCCGTGGTGTATCAGTGTCTGAGGCATATCTTTATCTGTGGTTATAATGTGTGTGTTGTATGACTTGTATAAGAGTGGTGTCTCAATGTCTGAGGCATATCTTTATCTGTGGCTACAATGTGTGTGTGTTGTATGACTTGTATAAGAGTGGTGTCTGAGACATTATCTGTGGTTATAATGTGTGTGTTGTATGACTTGTATAAGAGTGGTGTCTCATTGTCAGAGGCATAGCTTTATCTGTGCTTATAATGTGTGTGTTGTATGACTTGTATAAGAGTGGTGTCCCATTGTCTGAGGCATATCTTTATCTGTGGTTATAATGTGTGTGTTGTATGACTTGTATAAGAGTGGTGTCTGAGGCATATCTTTATCTGTGGTTATAATGTGTGTGTTGTATGACTTGTATAAGAGTGGTGTCTCATTGTCAGAGGCATAGCTTTATCTGTGCTTATAATGTGTGTGTTGTATGACTTGTATAAGAGTGGTGTCTCATTGTCAGAGGCATAGCTTTATCTGTGCTTATAATGTGTGTGTTGTATGACTTGTAAAAGAGTGGTGTCTCATTGTCAGAGACATAGCTTTATCTGTGCTTATAATGTGTGTGTTGTATGACTTGTATAAGAGTGGTGTCTCATTGTCAGAGGCATAGCTTTATCTGTGCTTATAATGTGTGTGTTGTATGACTTGTATAAGAGTGGTGTCAGAGGCATAGCTTTATCTGTGCTTATAATGTGTGTGTTGTATGACTTGTATAGGAGTAGTGTCTCAATGTCTGAGGCATATCTTTATCTGTGGTTATAATGTGTGTGTGTTGTATGACTTGTATAAGAGTGGTGTCTGAGACATAGCTTTATCTGTGGTTATAATGTGTGTGTGTTGTATGACTTGTATAAGAGTGGTGTCTGAGGCATATCTTTATCTGTGGTTATAATGTGTGTGTTGTATGACTTGTAAAAGAGTGGTTTCTATCTGAGGCATATCTTTATCTGCTGTTATAATGTGTGTGTTGTATGACTTGTATAAGAGTATTGTCTGAGACATATCTTTTTTCTTCTGTTACAATTTGTGTGATTTATGACTTGTATAATTGTAGTGTCTGTCTGTGGCATAGCTTTATCTGTGGTTATAATTTGTGTTGTATGACTTGTATCTTCTTCTTCTTCTTGTGTTCGCTTTCTGATTTACACCGACAGACAGGTTCTTGTGATAAACTTGACTGTTTTAATGAGTTCATTTTTAGTCCCATACAACTTTGTGTACAGTGGTGACTCACTGGGCCAGTATTCCTTTCCTAATGGGCTGAACAAGGGACAGTCTTGCAGGACATGTTCTGTAGTCTGCACACATAGCCCACAAGGACAAAAAGGTGAACTACTTAGACGAAGCCTGTGCATATGCTGGTTAAGTTTGTTATGTCCTGTCCTGAGACGTAGGACAATGACCTGCCCATGCCGGTCAAGTAAGTGGTAGTCATCTCTGGCCAGACTCTGTTCACTTCTGATAGCCTGGATGGCCCTTTTCTTCTCATAGTATGTTACTGCATTCTCTTCTTGGTCACATTCTGCCCCTTTTTTAGCAAGTTTATCTGCGGTTTCGTTTCCTGGTATACCAGCACTGAAAGCGCATCTGTGAATATAACCACTTGGTGGCAGTCAGAACTGGTGTTGTGTAACATTTCGGCAGCCTGCTCTAGTGCTACAATCTCTGCTGTGTAGTTGGAACAGAATTTACCAGTGGGTATCCACTTTGTGTGGCGGTGGTTGCCTGGGTATGTAATAAAGACTCCAGCACCCCCATTTTTAACCGCGCTGGTTGCTGATCCATCTGTGTAAATATGTATCCATGACTGTTCGGGATAGTTTTCATGAATCATGCTAAGAGCAGCTGTTCGTTTTTGAAGATCATTGGACTCATCTCCAGTTGTGAATCCATTGACTGAAGTCATTATCTGTATTGTATCACTGACTTGCTCCCAAGGTACAGGGTATAGGGTAGGTTTCAGCGGTGTTGTTCTAATAGGTAGATCAGCTTGGTACTGTCTTCTAAGTCTTTTCCCCCGATGGACAAAGCTGCTACGTTTGAGACGCCCTAATGCCAGATCATCTAACCTTTTATTCATTGGGTGTGACTGCATACTATTAAACTTCTCCATCTGGATCATAGTTTTATTATGACTTGTATAAGAGTGGTGTCTGAGGCATATCTTTTTCTGCGGCTATAATTTGTGTGTTGTATGACTTGTATAACAGTGGTGTCTGAGACATATCTTTATCTGTGGTTATAATGTGTGTGTTGTATGACATGTATAAGAGTGGCGTCTGAGGCAAATCTTTTTCTGCGGTTAAAATTTGTGTTGTATGACTTGTATAAGAGTGGTGTCTGAGACATATCTTTATCTGCTGTTTTAATGTGTGTGTTGTATGACTTGTATAAGAGTGGTGTCTGAGACATATCTTTATTTGCAAACCAAGAATTGGGACAGCTAGCTCCCCTCTTACAGCATAAGAGAATCCCAATCAGCACAAAGAGACATCTTATTCAAAGCATATTTATTCCAACTCTGTGCTACCAGTGCCAGACATGGTCACTCACAACAAACCATAAAAGAAAATTAGTAACCACGGAAATGAGATGTCTGAGAAGGGCTGTAGGAGTGACCATAAGAGATAAGATCAGGAATGAGATCAGGAGAGAAAAAGTCGGCGCAGAACTAATTCTGGATTACATACGAAGACAGCAAGTAAAATGGTTTTCCCACTTAGAGAAAATGCTTTGTGACACCATACCATACAAAGCATACATGGAAAGAGAAAAAAGACGCAGAGCACGAGGTAGACCAAAAACAATATGGAAGGATAACATCAGAGAAACTCTACAACAGCACGATGTGCCTATGGTCGAGGCGGCCAGAAGAGCTAGAAACAGAACCTTTTATCTCCCTCGACACCCACAGCGGTAACAGAGGAAGTGAAGAAGAAGAAGAATTATAACTTCCAAAATAAAGAACCCACTAATCAAGGCCAGAAAAATTACTTATAATCTTACCAGTTGTCCACGAGAGGCACACACACAGATACACACACACACAGAGAGAGAGAGAGAGAGAGAGAGAGAGAGAGAGAGAGAGAGAGAGAGAGAGAGAGAGAGAAACGAACGAACGAATGAACAAACTTTATTTTCAAAGGGTTACAATTTGGGCACGCAGGCCCGTCTGACATTTGGCCCTTCTAAGTACTCATTTTTCAGAGTACCAATACCTGTTATCAATAATGCATGTTATAGAATTAATAAAGAAATATAAATTATAGTATAATGCAAACACACATCATGTGTACACAATCGTACCCACTCACACACACACGTATACATGCTCCTATGTTCTCATACATGCGAACTCATATACAGACATACATGATACATACACACATGCATCCATATACATATACAAATACATAGACATAAATGCACAAACAGAAAACACATACATTTATGGATATACATGCACACACACATTCCATACATACACATCTATACATGCACCCATGCATACACACATTTACAATCACATGTACAGACACCAACATATGCCCAAAACCACACATTTACACTTATATGAAAACATACACCCAATTACATGTATACATATATTCCCACATACATACATACATACATACATACATACATACATACATACATACATACATACATACATACATACATACATACATACATACATACATACATACATACATACATACATACATACATACATACATACATACATACATACATACATACATACATACATACATACATACATACATACATACATACATACATACATACATACATACATACATACATACATACATACATACATACATACATACATACATACATACATACATACATACATACATACATACATACATACATACATACATACATACATACATACATACATACATACATACATACATACATACATACATACATACATACATACATACATACATACATACATACATACATACATACATACATACATACATACATACATACATACATAAACATACATACATACATACATACATACATACATACATACATACATACATACATACATACATACATACATACATACATACATACATACATACATACATACATACATACATACATACATACATACATACATACATACATACATACATACATACATACATACATACATACATACATACATACATACATACATACATACATACATACATACATACATACATACATA
>CAJHNH020008456.1:352500-357500 GCA_905116865.2 Candidula unifasciata | reverse complement strand
CAAGTACCAGTTTTCTTCGTGACATCTAGTGTCTAGGTGGCTTCACTTCTGTTGTGTGGTCCACAAGTGCCAGTTTTCTTCGTGACATCTAGTGTCTAGGTGGCTTCACTTTTGTTGTGCGGTCCACAAGTGCTAGTTTTTTTCATGACATCTAGTGTCTAGGTGGCTTCACTTCTGTTGTGTGGTCCACAAGTGCCAGTTTTCTTCGTAACATCTAGTGTCTAGGTGGCTTCACTTCTGTTGTGTGGTCCACAAGTGCCAGTTTTCTTCCTGACATCTAGTGTTTAGGTGGCTTCACTTTTGTTGTGTGGTCCACAAATGCCAGCTTTCTTCATGACATCTAGTGTCTAGGTAGCTTCACTCTTGTTGTGTGGTCCACAAGTGCCAGGTTTCTTTCTGACATCTAGTGTTTAGGTGGCTTCACTTTTGTTGTGCGGTCCACAAGTGCTAGTTTTCTTCATGACATCTAGTGTCTAGGTGGCTTCACTTTTGTTGTGTGGTCCACAAGTGCCAGTTTTCTTCGTGACATCTAGTGTCTAGGTGGCTTCACTTCTGTTGTGTGGTCCACAAGTGCCAGTTTTCTTCGTGACATCTAGTGTCTAGGTGGCTTCACTTTTGTTGTGTGGTCCACAAGTGCCAGTTTGATTCGTGACATCTAGTGTCTAGGTGGCTTCACTTGTGTTGTGTGGTCCACAAGTGCCAGTTTGATTCGTGACATCTAGTGTCAAGGTGGCTTCACTTCTGTTGTGTGGTCCACAAGTGCCAGTTTTCTTCATGACATCTAGTGTCTAGGTGGCTTCACTTTTGTTGTGTGGTCCACAAGTGCCAGCTTTCTTCATGACATCTAGTGTTTAGGTGGCTTTACTTTTGTTGTGTGGTCCTTCTTCTTCTTCTTCTTGTTCACCGGCTGTGAATTCCGGCGGTAAGTCGCGGTTGTTCGTCCAAATAGACTTTTGGCTTTTACCATGACCTGAGTTTTGCGTGTACATCCGTTTTACTGGCCTATTTGTTTGCAGTTCTCGTTCCCCGCCTCTCCGGCAGATGTACTCCGACTTCGAGGGAAGACGTCAAGCCTATTTCTAGGTTGACTGTGGCCATTGTTTTGTGTGGGTCGAGATGTTTCCTCATTTGTGTGGTGTCCTCTTTGACCTTTAACAGGTGTGGCCCCCGGAACATCGTCCTTAAGGCAGCCCTAGGTAGAATTGTCAGCCCTCAAGGAAAGGCAGGGGCAGATAATGGGCATTCCCCGCCATCCAAGGAGGCTTCCTTAAATGCAGAGCCGACACATGATGCTCTGGTTCTGGGCTCACCCAAGGAATCGTCACGTCCTGCCCATGACTGCTTAACCTCACAACCGTGTATTGAGCTTCCCGCGCTACAAGGCTGCACTCTTCGGAGATCAGCGGGGAGCAGCCCGCAGGTCCAGGACTTTTGTGGCCACACAAATAGGTACATTATTTTTCATCGCACGTTAGACACCTTTAACGTTGTTTCAGTTGTGCCCTTAGCACGACAGAATGGGGAAGCAAAATGCGTCAGGCGTGGCTTCACCTGTTTGGTTCCAACACTCGGGCGAGTGTGACCAGTGGATACGGACATTTGGACTTTTTCCTAATCGGTACGAATTATGATCGTCGGACTTTGAGCTTGCATGTGTGCCGTGGGGTATAACTTTGTCGGACATTATTTCCTAGCCAGCATATGAAAAGTTGCTGCCGTGGTGTACCTCAGCGCGGTTACGACGTCACTGAGGATTGACAGAGGATGTACGTAGGTAGGATCTTGCTGCGAGAAGTCGCCCACAAGAGATGTTACTCGTCTTAGCTGCGGGTAAATCTCTCGGTCAGGGTTGAGTCTCAGCAGCACAGTTTTCCATTCGCTCCCGAATTTTAACCGAGAGTTGTCATTTGATGGTACATTTAGCAAGCAATCCTTGAGTTTTGTTAGACTTTTCGCCCATGCGTTTGGAGGCGGGCTGGTGAGAGCCAGGAAGGACACTACACCTCTAGGGGCCGCCAGCTCCGAGATCCCCTGCCAACTCTGTTAATGCTCATTTGAGACATTATCCGTGGCGCACGACGGGGAAGTGCAGCAGGAGTCTTGCATGAGGTTCCGTAAAACCAGAACAGTGAAGGACTGGCGCCCGAGTGGGGTACGGAGTATCTCCTTATACACATCACATTAGACTTAACTTTGCCTCATGTCTGTGACCGAAATCACCGCGCCACGTTGTGTGGTCCACAAGTGCCAGTTTTGTTCATGACATCTAGTGTTTGGGTGGCTTCACTTTTGTTGTGCGGTCCACAAGTGCCAGTTTTCTTAATGACATTTTGTGTCTAGGTGGCTTCACTTTTGTTGTGTGGTCCACAGGTGCCAGTTTTCTTCATGACATCTAGTGTCTAGGTGGCTTCACATTTGTTGTGTGGTCCACGAGTGCCAGTTTTCTTTATGACATCTAGTGTCTAGGTGGCTTTACATTTGTTGTGTGGTCCACAAGTGCCAGGTTTCTCTGTCAAATCTAAAGTCTAGTTACATTCCATTTTGTTGTTGAGTTTTTAAAGTTTACTAGTTAAATATCCGGAGTGTGTCCACTTGTTTTCCTTTTGAGGCCACTGTATGTTTTTATCGGTTGTGGTTCCACTGGTTGTACCTAAAGGTTATAGCTCTGTTATTTACTTATACTGATCTGAAACACACACACACCCACTACACCCACACACACACATATATCCACACACACAATTCATTAATGAAAGTTACTCCAATTTTTAGTTTGAAAATAGTTTATCTCTTGGTCTGCTTGTGGCTCTGTTCCCCCTAACTTCTGCACCACTGACTCCATTGTATCTTTTCTCATAATATCTCAGCAGAAATTGGGCTGATTTTGTTTCTTCTTTTGATGAGGGTTAAAATGCATATATATATATATATATATATATATATAATATATATATATATATATATATATATATATATATATATATATATATATGTGTGTCATACGTATTGTATCATTTTTTAAATATTTTTATATTTTTTAAATTCACTAGGATCATTATTATTATTTATTAGTATTATTATTGTATTCTGAAACAAGGCTTTATACATTTGATTTCTCCCCCCCCCCCCCTCCCCAAAGGGCTTAGAAATATGTCAGGGGTCACTGTGTCGGCGCCTGTCTGGGTTAACTAAACTATGAACGCGTGTGGGAGTCGCCGTGGTGGGGCGGCTAGACGCTCGCCTGTGGATCAGAAGGTCCTGGGTTCGCTCCCTGGCGAAGCCGGACTTTTCTTTTCTCAAAAATTACCGACCCGCCCTTGAATGGATACCGGGTGCAGTCCCGGGAAGTAAATGCAGCCAGCTTTGTGCTGACCACATCACCCATCTTGTGCCGATTGTTCTATAAAATATAGGTCTAGCCCTATGTGCCCTATATGCCCTGTACGCCTAAAGGCGTGGAAAAGGGTCCTTTACTTTTTTTTACCTACCTAATGAACGCGTAGGGTTAAAACAATGTATGTGACAAAAAGAATAAAAATACCAAGTGTAATGTTGATTTAGCCATCTATTTCTAGCCTAAACTCGAAAGGCACAACAAAGATTGTGTAAGAAAACAAAAACGTTTCACAACAAAGATTGTGGTAAGAAAACGAAAACGTTTCACAACAAAGATTGTAGTAAGAAAACGAAAACGATTCACAACAAAGATTGAGGTAAGAAAACGAAAACGATTCACAACAAAGATTGAGGTAAGAAAACGAAAACGATTCACAACAAAGATTGTGGTAAGAAAACGAAAACGATTCACAACAAAGATTGTGGTAAGAAAACGAAAACGTTTCACAACAAAGATTGTGGTAAGAAAATGAAAACGATTCACAACAAAGATTGTGGTAAGAAAACGAAAACGATTCACAACAAAGATTGTGGTAAGAAAACGAAAACGATTCCCAACAAAGATTGTGGTAAGAAAACGAAAACGATTCAGAACAAAGATTGTGGTAAGAAAACGAAAACGATTCCCAACAAAGATTGTGGTAAGAAAACGAAAACGATTCCCAACAAAGATTGTGGTAAGAAAACGAAAACGATTCACAACAAAGATTGTGGTAAGAAAACGAAAACGATTCCCAACAAAGATTGTGGTAAGAAAACGAAAACGATTCCCAACAAAGATTGTGGTAAGAAAACGAAAACGATTCACAACAAAGATTGTGGTAAGAAAACGAAAGCGTTTCACAACAAAGATTGTGGTAAGAAAACGAAAACGATTCACAACAAAGATTGTGGTAAGAAAACGAAAACGATTCCCAACAAAGATTGTGGTAAGAAAACGAAAACGATTCCCAACAAAGATTGTGGTAAGAAAACGAAAACGATTCACAACAAAGATTGTGGTAAGAAAACGAAAACGATTCATCAGACTTGCTCAACCACCATATATACACGTTATAGGCGGAACATGAGCTGCAGCTTGCATTAGAGTCTTCCCTCAGCTTCCGTTCTGCCTTGATTCAGTTACCGATGCAATGAATCAGGTTAACATAGACAGTGTTCTTTGAATGGGAGGCGGACGGTTGCATACTCAAACCTGTAACACAATCTTTTCAATCTAATTATTGCTACCTCTGCAGAATACATCTGACCCATAAGATAATTGGCTCCCGACTTACCAGTAACGCTTAGATTAAAAGTAACAGTTCCCATTCAATGTCTTTCTTCTCCATTGTCCTCTGCTCCAAAGTCTCGAGAAACTTGAGACAGGAGTCAGAGTCTAATCCTTGTTTGAGCAGGAAGTTGAGCGTTCTCGAAATTAACGTGTCGATTAATTTCAGTTGACTGTGTCCTCCCAATAGCAGGCAATGATCTAGTCAAGAACACATCAGATGATGAACATTTCTGCCATCAGGTCTGGCCTACATATACGTTTTTTAATAACAGGCTAATTATTTTCGTAGATAATTGTCCAGTTGTGAATCGAATGCCACTAGCCAAGTAGA
>CAJHNH020008456.1:295000-347500 GCA_905116865.2 Candidula unifasciata | reverse complement strand
AGAGTAATCTGCAGGATTGTCTCAACATGAAAGTCTTCCGCCACGGAAAGAAAACTTGAGAAACGTTGCTTTGTTGCTTGAGTTTAAAGAACATTTTCTATGTCTCTGTGAAGAAGGCCCGAATCTGCTTTGATCTTTCCAACTAGGAACCCCTCAAAGAACGAAATCCACTTCTCACTGTGTCCTATACACCGATTTTGAACAGACGCCCCTTCATAACTCTAATCCTTTTGTACTTCGTCCCCTAAAAAATAGTTCAGTGAGAAAGAGAAGAGCGTCAAAATGTGTATACGCTGACTCAATTAGTGTGAAGTAGACGCTGTCTCCAATGTCCAACTTGTGATTGGCTGTTTCTCGGGCTCTCCATTATGAATGTACATCAAGAACTCAAACATCAAGCGTATTGGATTTGTCAGATGTAGACCGGCGCTGCACGACAAATTCTCCGCCATTTCTAAACGGTTATTGTAGTGGCTTTCTGCGGTTTCAGGTAGGTGGGATTTCGCTGGCTCGTGCTCAAGTGGACTTCATTCACAAAAGCGCGGTGGAGAATAATTAGCTGCAATTTGTTTGTTTGCTACGTGGCCGCTGTTTGATTAAGGGTCGTCCGGACGGCGGCATCTATGTATCTTTGCGTGCAGCGTCAGTTGAATCTTCCGTTGTGTGTACACGGAAAGGACAATATGAAATGGAAGGTTAGAAAGGATGATGTTTCCTCCAGAAACGCTCGGAGCTGCAGAACATGAATCTGATGCAGCCACGAGAAACTGTCAATGAAACGGAATGCAGTTTCGCTTGTTAGTGTTCTTTATATAACTTCCTTAACTCATGCTATCTGAGATTTTACAACAGATGCTTCAACTAAACAGTCGCATTGAATACAACAGTGGTACATTATTTTCACAGAGATGAAACCAGTGGATAAGTAAAAAATACTAAGGCGATGTATAAAAGCGAACCAAATTATTGGACAAATTGTATAAATATTGAACAGTAAACACGTTTTAATTTAAAATAAATAAATTGTTAGAGAAAATAAATATTCTTTATAATACAATCTTCTGACTTGCTCTATGCTATTATTGGCACATTAAGACAATGGCAAGGAAAACAGGAAACAATATTACGTAGATAAGATTCATCAGAAGAGCGCTTGAGATCAGAAGGGGAAAATTTATAAAATCAGTAAGAAACAAAATGAAGGTGCTTAACAGCCTATATTTTATTTTAGAAAACAACTGAAATGGTTCGGTCATTTAACTTGGCTGCCAACAGAGAGTGCACAATGACAAGCAATGATGTGCAGAACAAGCCGAGGTCCAACAGAGAGTGCACGATAACAAGCAATGATGTGCAGAACAAGCCGAGATCCAACAGAGAGTGCACGATAACAAGCAATGATGTGCACAACAAGCCGAGATCCAACAGAGAGTGCACGATAACAAGCAATGATGTGTACAACAAGCCGAGATCCAACAGAGAGTGCACGATAACAAGCAATGATGTGCAGAACAAGCCGAGATCCAACAGAGAGTGCACGATAACAAGCAATGATGTGCAGAACAAGCCGAGATCCAACAGAGAGTGCACGATAACAAGCAATGATGTGTACAACAAGCCGAGATCCAACAGAGAGTGCACGATAACAAGCAATGATGTGCAGAACAAGCCGAGATCCAACAGAGAGTGCACGATAACAAGCAATGATGTGCAGAACAAGCTAAGATCCAACAGAGAGTGCACAATAACAAGCAATGATGAGCAGAACAAGCTAAGATCCAACAGAGAGTGCACAATAACAAGCAATGATGAGCAGAACAAGCTAAGATCCAACAGAGAGTGCACGATAACAAGCAATGATGAGCAGAACAAGCCGAGATCCAACAGAGAGTGCACGATAACAAGCAATGATGTGCAGAACAAGCCGAGGTCCAACAGAGAGTGCACGATAACAAGCAATGATGTGCAGAACAAGCCGACATCCAACAGAGAGTGCACGATAACAAGCAATGATGTGCACAACAAGCCGAGATCCAACAGAGAGTGCACGATAACAAGCAATGATGTGTACAACAAGCCGAGATCCAACAGAGAGTGCACGATAACAAGCAATGATGTGCAGAACAAGCCGAGATCCAACAGAGAGTGCACGATAACAAGCAATGATGTGCAGAACAAGCTAAGATCCAACAGAGAGTGCACAATAACAAGCAATGATGAGCAGAACAAGCTAAGATCCAACAGAGAGTGCACGATAACAAGCAATGATGAGCAGAACAAGCCGAGATCAAACAGAGAGTGCACGATAACAAGCAATGATGAGCATAACAAGCCGAGATCCAAAAGACAATGCACGATAACAAGTAATGATGTGCAGAACAAGCCGAGATCCAACAGAGAGTGCACGACAACAAGCAATGATGTGCAGAACAAGCTAAGATCCAACAGAGAGTGCACAATAACAAGCAATGATGAGCAGAACAAGCTAAGATCCAACAGAGAGTGCACGATAACAAACAATGATGAGCAGAACAAGCCGAGATCAAACAGAGAGTGCACGATAACAAGCAATGATGAGCAGAACAAGCCGAGATCAAACAGAGAGTGCACGATAACAAGCAATGATGAGCATAACAAGCCGAGATCCAAAAGACAATGCACGATAACAAGTAATGATGTGCAGAACATGCCGAGATCCAAAAGAGAGTGCACGATAACGAGCAATGATGTGCAGAACAAGCCGAGATCCAAAAGAGAGTGCACGATAACGAGCAATGATGAGCAGAACATGCCGAGATCCAAAAGACAATGCACGATAACAAGCCATGATGTGCAGAACAAGCCGAGATCCAAAAGACAATGCACGATAACAAGCAATGGTGTGCAGAACAAGCCGAGATCCAAAAGACAATGCACGATAACAAGTAATGGTGTGCAGAACAAGCCGAGATCCAAAAGACAATGCACGATAACAAGTAATGGTGTGCAGAACAAGCCGAGATCCAAAAGACAATGCACGATAACAAGTAATGGTGTGCAGAACAAGCCGAGATCCAAAAGACAATGCACGATAACAAGCAATGGTGTGCAGAACAAGCCGAGATCCAAAAGACAATGCACGATAACAAGTAATGGTGTGCAGAACAAGCTGAGATCCAAAAGACAATGCACGATAACAAGTAATGGTGTGCAGAACATGCCGAGATCCGACAGAGAGGCTCACCTTGCAAACAATAGACAGAGGGGGAAAACAGACGTCATTAGGAATCCCAATTCCAGTCTCGCTGTTGGTATTCCACATCAACGACGCAAGCTGTAAGGGAATCTAGAGGGGAGAGCATATTATGTTGCATCTTAAACCATTGAGTTGTTTTGTTTCTGTTCTTGGTCACGCAGCTGCGAAGGCTTCAATAATTAACTCACTGCCACAAAAGGGGTGAAGTCAGGGCTGCCGAACGTTGACCCGCCGCTGGCAAAAGGTCGGCTAATCATTTTGGCTCGTCCTGGCCAGAAAACTGTAGTCGGCACTCGACATTCGTTAACAAGTTAAAGGTGACAACATCACCAATGCAAACAGCATCGCCTCACTACAGAGATCACTAGTCTTCACTGTTAAAAGTTAGTTGCAGATCCTTTACAGGACGGTGCAGAACCAACCCCAGTATTTTGTGGCTGTTGTGATTTTCTATGAAAATGTTACGTTTAGTAGTTTGCCATTGCCTCCTAACGGTTAGTATCTCAAAACCACTGCCGAAACCAACGCTAGACAAATCGTGTGCATCTGGGTTCGAACCCGGCACCCCAGCATTCTTAGTTCTATTCTGGGCAATGTTTAATATCATGGAGGGAAAGCTAGTCCAGCAGCTTTGGCCTCTCTTATCAGCATTAATTTTAGGGTTTCCTTTGGGCGTCGTCGACTCCCTTATCCCTTTTTTCCCTTTTCAATAGCTGTTTGTGATTCTATGCTGGCATCTTCTCCACGATCTGTCCAGTACAGCGCCGTCATTAGTAGTAGTAGTAGTAGTAGTAGTAGTAGTAGTAGTAGCAGTAGCAGTAGCAGTAGTAGTAGTAGTAGTAGTAGTAGTAGTAGATTTTTACCCCACCAGGACATCACACAAGCGATAAACACCCGATGACACAAAGTACCACCATGTGGATTAGGATCACCCGTGGAGAGGTCCTAGAAACCGCGTTCAGAAATTAGACCATATTTTTGGCCGGGCTATATTGCGGCCCCTGGCAAGAGCCAGGGTGAGGCTTCAAAACTGCATCTCGTAAGGAGATGGCTGGATATGTTCAGCACCGTCATTGATTGCGGTGCTTTATATAGTGTATGTTAGAATCAGTTATGTGGACAAACCGCTTCACCTGTGGTTTGCTAATGAAATCTAGCGCTGCTAACACTATCATTTTATTGACACTGTCCCTGGTTGATATTTTGATTCTCTCCTGTCAGGTGTAATTTTTCTCTCCTCCTGTACTCTCATACTCCATGACCGGAATTAACAGCATTAAATTAGTAGGGAGATTATGTTATAGAGTCCTCTTTTCAAATTATAATACACATTTGTGTTCTCAGTAAAAGTGTTCTCAGTATTAGTGTTCTCAGTATTTGTGTTCTCAGTATTTGTGTTCTCAGTATTTGTGTTCTCAGTATTTGTGTTCTCAGTATTTGTGTTCTCAGTATTAGTTTTCTCAGTATTAGTGTTCTCAGTATTAGTTTTCTCAGTATTAGTGTTCTCAGTATTTGTGTTCTCAGTATTAGTGTTCTCAGTATTTGTGTTCTCAGTATTTGTGTTTTCAGTATTTGTGTTCTGAGTATTTGTGTTCTCAGTATTTGTGTTCTCAGTATTTGTGTTCTCAGTATTAGTGTTCTCAGTATTTGTGTTCTCAGTATTTGTGTTCTCAGTATTTGTGTTCTCAGTATTTGTGTTCTCAGTATTTGTGTTCTCAGTATTTGTGTTCTCAGTATTTGTGTTCTCAGTATTTGTGTTCTCAGTATTTGTGTTCTCAGTATTTGTGGTCTCAGTATTTGTGGTCTCAGTATTTGTGTTTTCAGTATTAGTGTTCTCAGTATTTGTGTTCTCAGTATTTGTGGTCTCAGTATTTGTGTTCTCAGTATTTGTGTTTTCAGTATTAGTGTTCTCAGTATTTGTGTTCTCGGTATTTGTGTTCTCAGTATTAGTGTTCTCAGTATTAGTGTTCTCAGTATTTGTGTTCTCAGTATTTGTGTTCTCAGTATTTGTGTTCTCAGTAATAGTGTTCTCAGTATTTGTGTTCTCAATATCTGTGTTCTCAGTAATAGTGTTCTCAGTAATAGTGTTCTCAGTATTTGTGTTCTCAGTATTTGTGTTCTCAGTAATAGTGTTCTCAGTATTTGTGTTCTCAGTAATAGTGTTCTCAGTATTTGTGTTCTCAGTAATAGTGTTCTCAGTATTTGTGTTCTCAGTAATAGTGTTCTCAGTATTTGTGTTCTCAGTAATAGTGTTCTCAGTATTTGTGTTCTCATTAATAGTGTTCTCAGTATTTGTGTTCTCAATATCTGTGTTCTCAGTATTTGTGTTCTCAGTATCTGTGTTCTCAGTATTTGTGTTCTCAGTATCTGTGTTCTCAGTATTAGTGTTCTCAGTATCTGTGTTCTCAGTATTTATGTTCTCAGTATCTGTGTTCTCAGTATTTGTGTTCTCAGTATCTGTGTTCTCAGTATTAGTGTTCTCAGTATTTGTGTTCTCAGTATTTGTGTTCTCAGTATTTGTGTTCTCAGTAATAGTGTTCTCAGTATTTGTGTTCTCAATATCTGTGTTCTCAGTAATAGTGTTCTCAGTAATAGTGTTCTCAGTATTTGTGTTCTCAGTATTTGTGTTCTCAGTAATAGTGTTCTCAGTATTTGTGTTCTCAGTAATAGTGTTCTCAGTATTTGTGTTCTCAGTAATAGTGTTCTCAGTATTTGTGTTCTCAGTAATAGTGTTCTCAGTATTTGTGTTCTCAGTAATAGTGTTCTCAGTATTTGTGTTCTCATTAATAGTGTTCTCAGTATTTGTGTTCTCAATATCTGTGTTCTCAGTATTTGTGTTCTCAGTATCTGTGTTCTCAGTATTTGTGTTCTCAGTATCTGTGTTCTCAGTATTAGTCTTCTTCTTCTTCTTCGCGTTCACCAGCTGTAAACTCTGGCGGAAGGTTCTGGTTGCTCGTCCACTACTGAACTGCAGTCCTGCTCCAGAACCTGAGTGTTGCGTGTGCATCAGTTTTACAGATCTCATTCTCTTGAATACAGACTGTTGGTTCCTTGCCTCTCCGGCAGATGCACTCCGACTTCAAAGGAAGCTCCCCAATTAGTCGACTCTTACGACATGCTTTTGGGGAGGCAGTGGGTCTATTCTTGTTTTCCCCACAATGGGGCCCCGGAACCCACACGGGGGTCAGTATTAGTGTTCTCAGTATCTGTGTTCTCAGTATTTGTGTTCTCAGTATCTGTGTTCTCAGTATTAGTGTTCTCAGTATCTGTGTTCTCAGTATTTGTGTTCTCAGTATCTGTGTTCTCAGTATTTGTGTTCTCAGTATCTGTGTTCTCAGTATTTGTGTTCTCAGTATCTGTGTTCTCAGTATTTGTGTTCTCAATATTAGTGTTTTCAGTGTTAGCGTTCTGAGTATTTGTGTTCTCAGTATTTGTGTTCTCAGTATTTGTGTTCTCAGTATTTGTGTTCTCAGTATTTGTGTTCTCAGTATTTGTGTTCTCAGTATTTGTGTTCTCAGTATTTGTGTTCTCAGTATTTGTGTTCTCAGTATTTGTGTTCTTGGTAATTGTGTTCTCGGTATTTGTGTTCTCAGTATTTGTGTTCTCGGTATTTGTGTTCTCAGTATTTGTGTTCTCAGTATTTGTGTTCTCAGTATTTGTGTTCTCAATATTAGTGTTTTCAGTGTTAGCGTTCTGAGTATTTGTGTTCTCAGTATTTGTGTTCTCAGTATTTGTGTTCTCAGTATTTGTGTTCTCAGTATTTGTGTTCTCAGTATTTGTGTTCTCAGTATTTGTGTTCTCAGTATTTGTGTTCTCAGTATTTGTGTTCTCGGTAATTGTGTTCTCGGTATTTGTGTTCTCAGTAATAGTGTTCTCAGTATTTGTGTTCTCGGTAATAGTGTTCTCGGTATTTGTGTTCTCAGTATTTGTGTTCTCAGTATTTGTGTTCTCAGTATTTGTGTTCTCAGTATTTGTGTTCTCAGTATTTGTGTTCTCAGTATTTGTGTTCTCGGTAATAGTGTTCTCAGTATTTGTGTTCTCAGTATCTGTGTTCTCGGTAATTGTGTTCTCAGTATTTGTGTTCTCATTAATAGTGTTATCAGTATTAGTGTTCTCAGTATGTGTGTTCTCAGTATTTGTGTTCTTAAAATAAGTGTTCTCAATAATAGTGTTCTCAGTATTTGTGTTCTTAAAATAAGTGTTCTCAAAAATAGTGTTCTCAGTAATAGTGTTCTCAGTATTTGTGTTCTCAGTAATAGTGTTCTCAGTATTTGTGTTCTCAGTAATAGTGTTCTCAGTATTTGTGTTCTCATTAATAGTGTTCTCAGTATTTGTGTTCTCAATATCTGTGTTCTCAGTATTTGTGTTCTCAGTATCTGTGTTCTCAGTATTTGTGTTCTCACTATTTGTGTTCTTAATATTAGTGTTTTCAGTATTAGCGTTCTGAGTATTTGTGTTTTCAGTATTAGTGTTCTCAGTATTTGTGTTCTCAGTATTTGTGTTCTCAGTATTTGTGTTCTCAGTATTTGTGTTCTCAGTATTTGTGTTCTCAGTATTTGTGTTCTCAGTATTTGTGTTCTCAGTATTTGTGTTCTCGGTAATTGTGTTCTCGGTATTTGTGTTCTCAGTAATAGTGTTCTCAGTATTTGTGTTCTCGGTAATAGTGTTCTCGGTATTTGTGTTCTCAGTATTTGTGTTCTCAGTATTTGTGTTCTCAGTATTTGTGTTCTCAGTATTTGTGTTCTCAGTATTTGTGTTCTCAGTATTTGTGTTCTCGGTAATAGTGTTCTCAGTATTTGTGTTCTCAGTATCTGTGTTCTCGGTAATTGTGTTCTCAGTATTTGTGTTCTCATTAATAGTGTTATCAGTATTAGTGTTCTCAGTATGTGTGTTCTCAGTATTTGTGTTCTTAAAATAAGTGTTCTCAATAATAGTGTTCTCAGTATTTGTGTTCTCAGTAATAGTGTTCTCAGTATTTGTGTTCTCAGTAATAGTGTTCTCAGTATTTGTGTTCTTAAAATAAGTGTTCTCAATAATAGTGTTCTCAGTATTTGTGTTCTCAGTAATAGTGTTCTCAGTATTTGTGTTCTCATTAATAGTGTTCTCAGTATTTGTGTTCTCAGTATTTGTGTTCTCAAAATAAGTGTTCTCAATAATAGTGTTCTCAGTATTTGTGTTCTCAGTAATAGTGTTCTCAGTATTTGTGTTCTTAAAATAAGTGTTCTCAAAAATAGTGTTCTCAGTATTTGTGTTCTCAGTAATAGTGTTCTCAGTATTTGTGTTCTCATTAATAGTGTTCTCAGTATTTGTGTTCTCAATATCTGTGTTCTCAGTATTTGTGTTCTCAGTATCTGTGTTCTCAGTATTAGTGTTCTCAGTATTTGTGTTCTCAGTATTTGTGTTCTCAGTATTTGTGTTCTCAGTATTTGTGTTCTCAGTATTTGTGTTCTCAGTATTTGTGTTCTCAGTATTTGTGTTCTCGGTAATAGTGTTCTCAGTATTTGTGTTCTCAGTATCTGTGTTCTCGGTAATTGTGTTCTCAGTATTTGTGTTCTCATTAATAGTGTTATCAGTATTAGTGTTCTCAGTATGTGTGTTCTCAGTATTTGTGTTCTTAAAATAAGTGTTCTCAATAATAGTGTTCTCAGTATTTGTGTTCTCAGTATTTGTGTTCTCAGTATTAGTGTTCTCAGTATTTGTGTTCTCAGTATTTGTGTTCTCAGTATTTGTGTTCTCAGTATTTGTGTTCTCAGTATTAGTGTTCTCAGTATTTGTGTTCTCAGTATTTGTGTTCTCAGTATTTGTGTTCTCAGTATTTGTGTTCTCAATATCTGTGTTCTCAGTATTTGTGTTCTCAGTATCTGTGTTCTCAGTATTTGTGTTCTCACTATTTGTGTTCTTAATATTAGTGTTTTCAGTATTAGCGTTCTGAGTATTTGTGTTTTTAGTATTAGTGTTCTCAGTATTTGTGTTCTCAGTATTTGTGTTCTCAGTATTTGTGTTCTCAGTATTTGTGTTCTCAGTATTTGTGTTCTCAGTATTTGTGTTCTCAGTATTTGTGTTCTCAGTATTTGTGTTCTCGGTAATTGTGTTCTCGGTATTTGTGTTCTCAGTAATAGTGTTCTCAGTATTTGTGTTCTCGGTAATAGTGTTCTCGGTATTTGTGTTCTCAGTATTTGTGTTCTCAGTATTTGTGTTCTCAGTATTTGTGTTCTCAGTATTTGTGTTCTCAGTATTTGTGTTCTCAGTATTTGTGTTCTCGGTAATAGTGTTCTCAGTATTTGTGTTCTCAGTATCTGTGTTCTCGGTAATTGTGTTCTATTATCGATATTGGTTTTTTTCCCTCCTCATTGCCTGTTTACTGGCATTACTCTTTCTAGGCATTTGAAGTTGTTTGCTTGTTGCAGATGGTGTTATGTAAGTTTCTTTATTTAGCGTTTTTTTTTTTTTTTTAATTATCATTATCTCTGTTTTATTGGTATTTATTTTTATTGTTTATTTAACTCGTGTATGTAGTCTGAGAGAAAATTAAGGCTTAATGTCCGTCAAAACTAGCCCTTTGTTGATGTTGCAGACTATTTATAGTTTGATCATTATTTCTAGCCCAGGAAAGATGTAAACTTGCCCATTGGCAGACAAGAAAATAAGATCTTTCTCTGAGTTAAAGCAGTATCTTGAAGTGAATGCTAATGAAGCAGCCAGCTGAAGTAGGACACATTAAAAATCATACGTGTGTTAAACATTCGCCGTCTACACACAATGAATTCCCTGCATCTCGATACAATGTTTACTTTGTGTATCATTCACAACTTGTACGTATTCATTCTCAATCTCCTTGTTTGTTAACTGTTGTTTGTCAACGGAAGAAGGTCTAGCTCAAGTTCCGCGTAAATGTGTTTAACACTGAGTAAAGTCCCCGCCTTCTGTACTCACAGTATAATTGCCACATAAGATACGACTGTACTAGGAGTAGGTACACCGCTGAATTAGAGTACCCAGGAAACATCTTCAACACCTGAGACGCCTTCAAAGGCTTTTGTTATTTGGGGGGCATCAAAGCACCCAGGGACGGCTGACGTTACAAATCATTGGCGGAACACACAGTGTCGAGATCGTCTTCCGGGAGCGGCTTGAACAGTATAATAGCACTAGACTTCTCAACCACATCAGCATACAAAGATGGATTTCATTGGCTGAGTACTTCTTCCCACCACCACCTTCCTCCTTTCCCAGGCTCTTTATGTCCTCAACAAGGCAGTGGCACCGGAGGTTATTTAAATTAGTTGTGTATTCTTTGACGAAGTTCTATCACAGAGAAAAACAAATTTCTAATGCTATATATAGAGCCAGTTTTAACAGACCGAAAAAGTAGAATACATAGACCAGATCCGATCAGACAGCCTGGTAGCATATACTGATGGGTCAAAGAACGAAACAGGAGAAGTAGGAGCAGGAGTAATTATCCCTCAGTGGGAAATGCAAAGAGAATATAAAATAACAGATCATGTGGCAGTATGCACAGGAGAACTAGTCGGCATAATGAAGGCACTAGAGATGGTAATAAATAAACCTCCAACAAAATTTACTATACTGACAGATTCGCTGTCTTCAGTGCAGACGTTAAAAACTCATAAAACAAGCAGTAGACCAGATATAAAAGGAAAGATTTTTAACCTGACAACCCAGCTCAAGAATAAAGGATGCCAAGTCACCATTGCATGGGTACCAGCACATAGAGGTGTAATGGGCAATGAGAAAGTTGACCAAGCTGCCAAAAAGGGAGGTAAATGAGATGCTGTAGTAGAAGTAGGACTTGGAAAAACTGAAAGAATAGCATAATTAAAAGACATATAATTAAAACGTGGAAATTCCAATGGCAGATGAGCACTAATGGCAGATGAGCACTAATGGCAGATGAGCACTAATGGCAGATGAGCACTAATGGCAGATGAGCACTAATGGCAGATGAGCACTAATGGCAGATGAGCACTAATGGCAGATGAGCACTAATGGCAGATGAGCACTAATGGCAGATGAGCACTAATGGCAGATGAGCACTAATGGCAAAGATGCATACAACAACCTTAAAGAACCTTTTTTTTTTTTCTTTTAAAGTGTTTATTGTTTCAAAACATCAGATACCAATTCTCTTTACAAAACAAAAGCAACATCAATAAGGTGATGTGCAAAAAATGATGATGATTCGTACCGTTTCTCACCAACCTTTAACAGGAAATAGAGACAGTGGGAGGCAGAGAGGTTCGGAGTTTGAGGAAAGCTGGGGCTATTGGGTTTGTTGGCGGAAACGGTACTTTCGATGGTAATGTTTTACATTTTGAGAAATATATTTATATACCACAGAAGAATGAGAGGGCACGGAAACATGGCAACATATATACAAGCGTCTGCGGTGTGCGTATTTTGTTCAGTGTACTTTACATATGTTGCCGTTTGTTAGAATTCAGTGTTGCAAACGTGTGTGTGACATTGCGAACATAAAAACAAATAAGAAATAGAAAGGGGACGAAAACATAGCAGGCGGACCTCAAAGAACCTAGCCTAAACACACAGGTACGGGACAAACTGAAAATTTGAGTTAACAAACTATTATGGAGAGCTAGGTTAGGGTGACATCCCTATGTCTGGACTGTTTTCAAGATAATATAATACATTTTATGATAAACTGCACTAAATACAAATTGGAGAGGAAACCCATTGAGGAGTATTTTCAAAAAACGCAAACAACAGATGACTGCAAACAAATGTTTACAGGTGGATAGCAATAAAGACATCTAAAAACTTGTTGAAGATCAGCTCAGAACAGCAGAAGGAACAGGTCAGGTGGTTGGATTGGCTTGGATTGGCTTTTTACCCCACCAGGACATCACACAAGCGATAAACACCCGATGACACAAAGTGCCACCATGCGGATGAGGATCACCGTGGAGAGGTCCCAGAAACCGCGTTTAGACATTTGGCCATAATGATGACCTGCCTATATTGCGGCCCCTGGCAATAGCCAGAGTGGGGCTTCAAATAACAAAAAATAACGTCCTAAGAAGGACGTAAGGAATGATATGGTCAGGTGGTGACACCGGACACCCTAGTGTAAGGGAGGTAATGAAGATATGATGGGTGTATCGATGTGAGCATGTGTGGATGCACAAGGAAGAGTGCCTATAGTATGGGTGGCTTCATTTATGTGTGTGTGTGTATATATATATATATATATATATATATATATATATATATATATATATATGATCGTGTATATTTATATGTTTGTGTGTGTGAATGACCGTGCGCTCCGGAAATCCATAAATTATGTGGTTTCATGGGACTATACGGTGAATGGATGCATACATATGTATGAAATCGCGTGAAATTGTTAATTAATGAGAATAAATGGAATTAAGTGCGTACACCAGCAAGAACCTCATCACCACACACCATCCACACTATCACCATCCACAAGAACATTATAAGAACGTAACGGACAGGTCACATACCAGGATCGGGACATAACTAAAAAAAGTGACACGTCCAGACGGTATTACAGACATAGCGATAAAAAAATAACACGCAAGACGTGGAAGTGTGAGTGTCCTTACGGGTGGATGTATACTCTTTTCATGAATGTAAGCTCATTTATGAAGGCATTGGTAGACGAATATGAAAGAGTTTGCGTGTGTACGTAATGTCAATTAGGTATGCATACACGGATAAGTATGAAAGGACTTGCAAACATGTAGTGTCTGCGTGTATAAATGCTCGAGTGCATCTACGCATACTCTTACTTGTGTGCGTTCGTATACTCCGGGGTTTCATACTCAAAACCATCCCATTCCACATCATGCATACAACATAAACATGACCGGTGGGGCTCACAACAAGATATGACTGACAGCAAATAGGGAAAACAAGTGGATCGATACTGACAGGACTAGAACACTTAACCACCAATTCCACCCTATCAGTGGGCTGTTAGCAAAGGTTAGTGACGTGATAGGTATAATCTCGGCTAAAGGCCACGCTAGAATCCAGCAAGACGGCAACGACAAGAAATGACTGAATTGACGTCGACCCCCTTTCTCCTTACCATTCCCTACCTGATCCGGATGCACTATGAGTTTAATCCCCCAACCTATTCCCACAGAGAGCACTTGAGTTCGCTCCCCAAAATGCCACAGCAACTCTCATGGCCGAACATTTGGATCTCTTAGCGTGAGCTGGATGTTCCGCGTATAGGTATTTACGTACGCCGGAGCCTAGCTGCCAACCCAAACCGATACAACCGGATCACACAATAACAAATTACGAATAGTAAAGCTTTGAAGCTCCACCTAACATTTCACACACATATCTACAACATGACTAATCCGTTTTTATTGCAGGAAGACAGCTATAAGGCCACCATTTTCATGTTTCGGAACTATCCAAAATCAAACACTGTTTTCAGTACTTTTTGGGAAAGTAAAATACTCACAATTTTAATACTATAAATGGTGGTCCAAAGGTCCAAAGGTCCAAAGGTCCAAAGATCCAAAGGACGTTGTGTAGAAAAGCTCGCTCTCCTACAAAATATGCCTGGCCAAATTAGAGGGAGATGAAACCAAGAGGAAACACCAAGCAAGAAAAGGAAAGAATACACAGCTAACAACAGGGTGGAGGACGAGCGGTCTGACAGGAAGGAAGCATCAAGCCCAGAGACTGCGTAAATACTAGAATTTTAGTCACGAAAGTGACGCAAATAACCCAGACCACAAATATAGGCGGAGACTGTTAGCAGCCTCGGCTAGCTAACAGCAGTCTGAAAGTGGTCAAACTTTAAGTGTTTTTCCGATTCGGAAATAGACCGAAAAATGTCTTTACCCCTCCGAGATGTGATTTTACAGAAGAATCCTTAGAATTCATTGTACAGCTAAAAAGAGCAACCTAGAATATTTTTAAGAGGCGAGTACTTGAAGACAACTTATCACAGACTTCGCAATGAGACAGTAATTTTTTTTTTGGGGGGGGGTGGGGGGGGGTCATGTTATGAGAAGAAAACTGGGACATGTGGTGACCACTGGAAAGATCTGTGGAAAGAGAGACAGAGTAAGAAAGTACCAGAAGATTCTTGACAATTTTTTGACATGACATGGAGGGGTGTCAACACACGAACTGATACAGGCAGTTACAGATCGCAGATTGTGGAGAGGCATGATCGCACACGCCAGTCGGCAAGGCGCTTGGTGATGACGATGATCCTCTGTGACCAACTTCAGCAATTGTTGCCTGTTTGTGGTTCGACTAGGCTTCTGAAAGGTCGGCTCTCGAAATCATTATCGACGTCGATGAAAAGCTGTTTGCTGACAAACTGTCGCAGCTGCAATCTTCATCTCCTCCGTCTTCGTTACATTCACTGGCAGTAAACTACGGGGGAAAGTTGTTCGTCCACTTCTGGACTTCAGTCTTGTTTCATAACTTGAGTTTTGCGTGCACGTCGCTTTACATATCCAGCGTATTTTCTCGCATACTGTTGGCTCCTTGCCTGACAGGCCGATGTACTCCGATTTTGCAGGAAATACTCCTAAGTAGTCGCTTCTAAAGACTTGCTTGTTGGGAGTATATTCTCTTCACAATGGGCTGCCGAAGCCCAGGCGAGGAGCTGGAATCGAAGCTATTATTTTAGATTTACAAACCGTGTGGCAACCGTGACCCACAAACGAGGACATGTTATCCCAACATAGCATTCAGCGTGTCAATGTACATCTTGTGTTTCATCAAGTAATATTCTGTCTCTTCCAAAGGGCGTGTATTCGATTCATCATCGAATGTTACACCAGTGGCTTTTATGCTGTCGCTATTGTCTAAATGGGAACTGAATAGTGTGTGTCTGTGATGTTATTGTTGTTTGAGCTATAGTCGTTATTAAAGTAACTTTTCAACAAAGACAAAAGTGTGGTTTCATGTTCAACTATGACGTCCAGTACCCACAAGGGATATGTACACATGTCAGCACACTGATGCTTGTACCAGGTACAATATCATCATCTGTTAGCAATCCTGTGCACATGTTTAATTGCGTCTTCAGCCTGTGCCCCACCTAGGGCTTCATGCAGGAGATGTTCCTTATCTGCAGCTACTGTGAACTGTGTCTTTGCTGGCAACACTCTGAGCCTATCTGTAAAAGTCGGCCGTGCAAGTCAATGTAGCTTATACTTGTGTACTACTGTGCTATTTCTTGTACATCCCAGAATTACCCGAAGTGCTTCATTCTGTATGCGTTCAAGTTTTATCAGATGACTATTTCGTATGGTAAGCATTCAAAGCCCAAATAATCTATCACCGACAGGATCACATGCTGCAACATTGTGATCAGCATTCTTGGCTCCATGTCCCCACTGCCATAACCTTCAAAGCATCAAATGCGCTTGATGATATTGGGCCAAGTGAGGAATGGGTCAGGGTGTCCCAGCAAAAGTCAGATTGTGTAGGGTTCTAATAAAATTGAGTCATGAGTGTAGGGAATGGCCAGAAGTTTAACAAGGATTCATGACAATTCTCGCCCATTTGATGTGATTTTCCTCTACAGACGGTGTTGCATTGAGAGGCAGACGAGTCTGTGGCAGTTCTTAACAAAAGCGAATAAACGTGGCTTAGTGTAAGAAAGCCTGACATATGACACCACATCTAGTTTGAGAATAGGAATGGAGGCAGTCACTGCAACTTTCGGCTGGCTTAAGAATCCGCTGTACACTCGCGTCTTAACTGTAACTGACCCACAGAGCATATTGGGAAAGGTGGAGACAGGTATACTGGGAATATTGACAAGCATCGCTTCAGAGGTCCCGGGAAATTAACGCCATTTGGTTATTTTCTCCAGGGTATGTCAATCTATTTGAACATGAACAAGCAGATAGACTGGCTGCTTCTGCCCAATTTGGTGGTGAACTGAAACATGACAAGTTACATGTTGTAAGGGTCCGTTGGAGCCGACTGAACATTGCGAAGGCACAGATGGATAATTATGGTCTGACAAACCTTGGTTCAAACGGAACAAACGTCCTGCTTTTAAGGCTTTAATGTCTGTCAGTCAGGTGTCCTTCGACAAGAGAAACTAAATTACTGTTTACTTCGTGTATTTTCATTATCTTTGTAAATGCCTTGTGCAGTTTTAGACATAATTTTTTGGATATCTCATCAAGTATGTTTAAATATTTTTACATCAGATTTCGTTGAGTGGGATAGGAAAGAAATGTCATCTGTAAAGTCCAGGTCATCAAACTGTTCTATGGGGGTCCACTGAATTCCATTGCTGGTGGTGGTTGTTGCTGCCTTTATAATCCAGTCTATTGCCAGTAAGAATAACAGAGGGGACAAGACGTCTCCCTGTGGCATCCCTGTTTATATTTTTGTTTTCATCTTGCTTTGCAAAATTAATAACTGTCTGTGGAATCCTATAGTGGATCATCCATTTCCAGAGAGATTCCGTTTTAATGATGTCAAACCCCTTTCCATAGTCCATATTCCAATGTAAATTCAATTGTATTCTATACTTTGCTCACATCAGCGACTAGGTTGTCCGGTAGACGACTTCGTTGCCGGTTGGGACAGTATTTGGGTCTATCTCCGTTGATCGCATCAACACTGCGGGATTTCTTTTAAGGGCTACTTGGTGGCGAGCCATTTTATATAGCACACATAACCTAGTCACAATTATAACCTAAAGCTTCCCCTTTGGGGGTGCTGGTTGAACATGACAAAGTTTTTTCCGCAAAGCGAACAAGCTCTACTTGGATGTGTTATTAGGCATTGTGGTACTTTCGGTTTGACTTAGACTACAGAGGTTAGTACGCCTGAATGAACGAACGTCCAGTCACAGTCTCCCTGGGCCCGACTTCGTTACTTAAATCATTCAAATTACGTGAGACGATCGGCACAGAAAGTCTCTTATTCAAAATTCATGTTGTAAATAACTGCTGCTTGTAGAAGCTTAAGTTTATGCCTTTCTTCTGCTCAGTGTCCACGTGTGGGAGTAAACGAAGCTTCAGAGTAACGTATTCACGAAAAGGGACTAATCTGATTGGTTGATAACATATTTTCCTTATTTATTATCCCAGATGGTATCCCAGCTGAAGCCATCAGGACCAACATAAACACATCAACAGAATTGCTACATAGATTATTCAGTAAAGTCAGGGAGACTGAAGAAATACCAGCAGACTGGAGAGAAGGATATCTTGTGAAACTGCCCAAAAAAGGTGATCTACAGGAGTGGGAAAACTATAGAGGAATTATGTTCCTGTCAGTTCCTGGAAAAATATTAAGTAGAATTATTTTGGAAAGATTAAAAGATGCTATTGATAAAATGCTAAGAGATGAGCAGGCAGGTTTTCGGTCAAACAGATCCTGTACTGATCAGATAGCCACATTACGTATTATAATAGAGCAAAGCATTGAACTGAACTCACCACTTTACATTGGATTTATAGACTATGAAAAAGCATTTGACAGCAATGACAGGGAATCTCTCTCTGGAAATTGATGGGGCACTATGGAATCCCACAGAAAATTATCAACTTAGTAAAGGCAACATATAAAGACATGAAATGTCGAGTTCTTCATGAGGGAAAGCTAACAGATGCATTTGAAATAAAAACAGGTGTGCGACAGGGATGTCTTTTGTCGCCTCTCTTATTTTTACTGGCTATAGACTGGACTATGAAAACAGTAACTGCTAACATCAAGAATGGAATTCAGTGGACCCCTACAAAACAGCTTGATGATCTAGACTTCGCTGATGATATTGCTCTTCTGTCCCATTCACGGAATCAGATACAAGATAGATTAAATATACTTAATGCGAGATCACAGCAGCTTGGTCTGAAAATCCATAAAGGAAAGACAAAGATAATGAGAATGAATCAGGCAAATAGTAATGTGGTTTCTCTTAATGGCAACCCACTCCAAGACGTGGAGTCGTACACCTATTTAGGCAGTAATGTAGATAAAAATGGAGGAACTGATAGAGATATTAAAATTAGAATACAAAAGGCAAGAGGGGCTTTAATAGCACTAGGGAATTTGTGGAGGTCAAAAGAAATTAAAAGAAATACTAAACTAAAAATTTTTAATTCTAATGTCAAATCAGTATTATTGTAAGGGGCGGAAACATGGAGAACAACCAAATAAATTACAGACATTCATTAACTGGTGCCTGCGCAGAATAGAGGGAATAAAATGGTATGATTGAATAACTAATGTAGAACTTTGCGAGAGAACTAAACAGGCTCCAGTGGATCAGGAGGTGAGGAAAAGACGCTGGCGTTGGATAGGGCACACACTGAGAAAACAGGAGAACAGCATAACTAGAATGTCTTTGCATTGGAACCCACAGGGGCATAGGAATAAAGGAAGGCCAAAAAACACACGGAGAAGAGAGCTGGAGAACGAGGTTAGAAAGATTGGGAGGACATGGGGAGAGCTCCATGCAATGGCGAAGGATAGAACGACTTGGTGTGAGTTGGTTGAGGGCCTATGCTCCATTGGGTGATAGAAGGGCAGAAGAAGAAGAAGAAGAATTATCAAAATTAAGCACTAAATAAAAGAAGGAATGGATCAATGAGCGAACGAATCAAGAATTGACATCACTACACTTGGGACTTTCTCGCGGGTGCTCCGTCTCCCCTCTTCAGTAACCAACCAAGAGTTGACATGTTAGTAGTAACGGCTGCAATCTGAATGTAAGCTTGTCTGTGTTTCCTCTTCGCTGGTGAATGTCTTCGACAACCTCTACTCAGATCCCCCCCCAATCCCCACCCCCGAGTTAGTAGTGCATGGATTCCTTATCTGTTATTGTGCACTGTAACTTAAGCTCCAAGTGTTGCAATTGTAATCTGTTACACTACAATGAGAAAGGTAAGAAGTGTTTATCAAAATGATTTTTTTCTCTCGAAATAATCTTTGCGTAAATCTGACCAGGTCAACTTTTCGTATGGGCTGAAAATTTGTTATGACTTAACGAAGCTTTTCGTGACTTTTGGAATTTCTGTCATGACTTTAGGAAGCTTTTTATGACTTTTAGAATTTCTGTCATGACTTCACAGACTTTTCCATGTCTGAAGTTGACATCAGGAATCACAGACTAGCAGAAGAGTCTGACTGTAGACCTCGGCGAGACGAAGCTGATTCGGCGCTAGTTTGACGTAGACGATCAACTGACGCAGCACGAGTCAGTGGGTGTCAAAAGGGCGGGGTAGGAAGATTGACAAGCCAGGCGGTAGAGAAAGCAAGCTTTTCCCCCTTTTTCTGGAAACTATGGAAGTGTAGGCGTGACCAATCTTGCGGTGCGAGATGTTCCAAGGACATCGGGTTGACACCTGTAGCCTTTGATCGGAGTACGACACAGGTAGTACAAATACCAGGTTATTACTACCAGCTCCATTAAGCTACTGACTGAGCTACGCGGTTGTTACAGGAATTGTTACTATCAAACGTGACTAGAAATAAATTACGTGGAAAACTGAAAGCAATTAAAAGTAAAAATTAATCGTTTATCGAACATTTCGTGGAGATTACAATAGTTATGTTGACATACGGTGATGATATTATCACAGTTGTAATCAAGTTCTCGCCACAGTTAAATACCGGTGTTCAGGCAAGGACACATGATGTCTCCTTCCATGCATCGTCTGGTAACTTTTACTGGTAACAAACTTCACATCAATCAAATGTCATGCCGTGTATCAATTGTAACACTTGTTTCAGTAAACAACAATCAGATAACTGTAGAGCCCATGTGTTTGTTGGTGTATCTGTGATCAGATTAGTTCGACAAACAGTGACTAGGTAACTGTAGAGATCAGGCGTTTATTGGTGTATCTGTGATAAGATTAGTTCGACAAACAGTGACTTGGTAACTTTAGAGATCAGGCGTTTATTGTGTACCAATTTTAATATTTGTTCCAACGAGCAACGATTAGATAAAGGTGTGGTGTTTGTGTAATTAGGCTAACATTAGTTCAGACAAACAATAACTAAGTAACTTTTCAGGCAAAGTGTTTTGTCATATGTCTATTATAACATTGGTCCCGTCAAGCAACGACTAGATAGCTGTAAATACCAAGTGTTTAATCGTGTATCCCATCAAAAGAATAGATAACTACAAGATCAAGTGTTTTGTCTGTGATAGCATTTGCCAAGACAAGCCGCAGCTAGATTACTTCAAAGACAAAATGCAAGCGCCTATTTGGCAAGAACATGTCACCATTTTACTGGTGATTTGTTCACAAAATTAGCCATTAGTGATTTTACATTATAGAATAGGGCTTGTTTAGATAAATAGATTTCAAGTTAAAGAGATATACTTCTTTGTCAGCGGGATTATTCAGAACAACAAGCACATCTCCCTTCCGGTATTGCTAAAGCGTGTATCACCATAATAAAAACAAAATCTGAAATATGTTCAGCAGTTTGTACTTGTTTTATCACTACCACCAACAGAAGAGCTCTACACTGGGTTACTAGTTTTGTTATCCCTGAAAGGCAGACGTTTATACTATAATTAAAACCAACAAATATTGAAAAGTGTCGATGACTAACCTTATCCAGTTACCCACTTTGACATCCAACACTCTATGCTAGATTTGTTTGCCTTAAAAACAGGAAAGCCAATTTCGAAAAATAGAGCCTGCGTCAGTTAATAGTCTCCAACTTGTGTAGATCGGATATCACAAGATGACAGCCACACTGTTGATAGCCACCAGTGTGATGATCATATTTTCTGTGAGGTCATCTATGGCCTACGTCACAAGGATCGATCAATGTGAACCGATTGAAATAGCTCGCTGCCGCGCCATGCCATACAACATGACACAGATGCCGAACCTGATGCACCACAACACGCAAGAGAACGCCCGCCTGGTCTTCGAGAAGTTTGAGATTCTCATAGACCAACACTGCAGCGACGTCCTCTTGTTCCTGCTGTGTTCCATCTATGTGCCTATCTGTGCTGTCTCCTTGCAGCCCGATGCCATTCCACCGTGTCGGAGTGTCTGCGAGAGAGCTCGGGCCGGCTGTGAACCGCTCATGAACGCCTACAAGGTGCCCTGGCCTGAATCTTTGGACTGCTCCCAGTTGCCGAGCTATGAGAGAGGTGTGTGTGTCAGTCCAGAGGCCTTCGTCAAGCCCACCAAAACAAGCACAGGTCAGTAGCTACAATCGTTTGAGGATGTTTAGCTTCCTTGTCTGACTGTCTGTCTGCCTGTCTGTGTGTCTGTCTAGGTGGCTGGCTGTCTCTCCCACGGCGTGGAAAGACAAGTAAAAAGGCGCTGTTCTTAGAGTATACATGGGAAAATCTCCTTCACAAACACGAAATGGTTTATATGTTTTCTAAATAGGCAGAGAAATAATTAAAAGAGTTGGAAGGAGTGAGTTCTGTGAAAACACAAGCGTTCGGAAGGAGACATAGAGTGGTGGTGTTGGTGGTTGTGGGGGGAAGTTCATGATGATCCAGTGTAACCCACTAGCAAATAATTGGATTGAATTATGGGGGAAAATGGGATTAGATATTTCAAAGGACTACACGTAAACATTTAACTATGTTTAATTTGATTTTTTTTTTTTAATTATTGCATGTAGTTACAATGCTTTTGATTATGAACAAAAATTATAATTTTTTAATTACCAACGGTAAACAAGCTGCTTTGGGAAGAAGAAAAAAAGACGTTAATACGAAACTGTTGATGGGTGCCGAAAAGGCGACATAAACAGACACTACATGTGTCGAAGAGAACATGGGGAAAGAGAGACGATGTAATGACTGAACATTGGCAATTAATTAATTCACCATTTTTGAGTACAGTGAATTCGTCATAGGATGCGGTGTGTTTGTCCACATCCTGAATAATAGCAATGCTAGGATCACCATACCACGGCACACAAAATCATATTGAGCATTTACAAATCTATGAATATGTGTTTGCAAATATTGATAAGAAATCTGCTGGGGAATTGATAGGACCTACCGGGGAAAAATCAATGTCAACCTACAAATCAACGAACTTTCAAGTTTTTATTGGGAAAAAGGGGGGGGGGGAGGCCTTACACATACATTTGAAATATGAACACAAGTGCGACAGGCGTGAGTGTTGTCAGTCTAATTATTTATACTAGACTTGGTTATGAACACAGTCGGCATCTGCAGTATAAGACATTTGCTGCGATGGTGGGTGCATATATGGATGTGCCATGATATCAATTCTCACATTGGCAATCATTATGAAGACACTTTCGCTAGGCACAGTCACTGTGTTTAGTCGTGACAATTTTTTTTTTTTTTTTGACAGACGGTGGCCGTTGCCTTTTTATCTAAATTTTTAGACTGAGAGGATATAGTTTCGTCGCCCAGCTACTGAGTTGGGTGCATGGTGCGGTACTGTGAGCTGCAGATTTCATTTGGAATGTTTTTCGACTGTGACCACGTTGTGTTGTAAACTGTAGATTAAACAATCGGCACGTGGCCTGTTACCACAGAATTAGTGGTCCCTCGTGTGGTCAGAATTGATCGCGTGTGCAACTGCTGATCTTTTTGTTACTGCTACTTCCGTCCACGATGAACTGCATTTATAATGTAGGACTGTTTGTGTTGGTACTTCTGATGGCTGCCTCATGCTTTCAATACCTGTGTATGCAAGTGGATTTCCTGAGACAGCACTTTGTGCCAATTTTTTTCCCCCAAGGGACAGTGAAGGACATTCTGGTTTATTTTTTTTTTTTTTTGCACAGGAGTGGAGAAATTATGGGGTGACCCGTGTGCTTTGAACATAAAACCAATATTACCAGGATATGAAGACAAGAATAACAACCGTCAGAACTGGAATTCTAACGACCTACCTGGATTCAGAGGACTTAAAGTCTGGATTCAATAGATCGATGATCTGAACTTAATGGATTGACTGTCTAGACTCAATGAATCAATCGTCTGAGCTCAGTAAATCTGTATAGTACAGGATTGATCTAGAATCATACAGAAAGTCAAATCATAAAACACAGACTTCATGCTCTTGTTATATTGTAAAATATGCAGAATTCTCGTCCTTCTACTTATCTCTTCCTCCCTCTTCTTCACCCACCACCTCCTCCTCTTCCCCCTCCTTTCCAGCTTCACGTCATCGATTATACCAAACAAAGGACGCGGAGGCGATTAGCCTTTATCAGCTGAACGATGACAAGAAACCAACGGTGGAGTGGCTCTAACATAAAAATGTTTTTATAATTGATTGTGTGAATCTGACAGATAGCTTTTACTTCAGTCCAATCATTTCGGTAAAAGCACAGACAAGGGACATAAATCTGACAAAGTAACATTCTAACTGCACACGAGATTTCTCTCCCCTTGACTTGCTTTACTGCTGACACCAAAGCTAATGGGAGCCGTGTTAGCGCAGTCGATAGGAGGCTCGCTTTAAAATCCAGCTGCGATTCGCTGGAGCTAAGGTCAGTGTTTGAAACCGGGTGGTTCCCGGGGTTCACCCAGCCTCTAGGAAATGGGTACCTGAGTTGACTGACACTCTGGGGCGAATGGAGGAACGTCGCTGTAGCTACGGAGTTACGTGCGAACGGCGACACAGGCGTCCGTACTAGTTATGGTTTATAACCGTGTGCAATGACGCTAGTTCACATCTCCTGACTTTACCTTTACCAAAGCTAATAAATCTAAAGCTCACTGGTAGGCTACTTCTGGCTTAAATGTCTTACGTTTGAAGCCAGGGAAGTAAAGGCGATCAAGGTCATGACGACATCATCCATCGAGGGCCGACTAGTCTGATATCTGTTTTTCTAGCACCATATTCCCCATGCGCTAATGGTGGGAAAGTGTTCCTTACTTGTCATAATAACTGAAGTCCGTATCTTCCCCGCCGTGTAGCAGCCTTAATCATTTCCCTATCGGATGCAATTTTTCGTTATTTTGAAGCCCCACTCTGGCTCTTGCCAGGGGCCGCAATATAGCCTGAACATAAATATGGTATAGTGACTGAACGTGGTTTCTGGACCTCTCCACGGATGATCCTCATCCACATGGTGGCACGTTGTGTCATCGGGTGTTTATCGCTTGTGTGGTGTCCTGGTGGGGTGAAATGTACTACTAGTACTACACCCCGCCGTACTGCTGGTTCCGTTACAACTTTTGTGTGCGTGTGTGATGGTGGGGGGGGGGGGGGGGAAGGGGGGGGGGGTGGTGGAGTCCGACTCTAGTCTCAAAGCAACAGTATTTTAAACAATGTCCCGTCAGACTACCGCATCCAACAGAATGTCATAGGTCAACTGACGAGTATATAACTGGAGGATTGGGGTGGTGGTGGGGTGGGTAGAGAGTGGGGTAGAGGGTATTAATTAAAGACTGGATCTTCTTCTTTTCTTCAGCATTTACCTCAGCGAGGTGTTGGGGGGGGGGGGGGGGAGGTAAGGATCGTTTGTGCCCTTGCTCAAATGGATTGTACAAGCTGGTGTTCATTTCTGTTAGGCTGATGATGTCGCTCCATACTTGCATGGTCTTCCCCTTGCTCTGTGTTTATTATATTTCTTCAGCATGGCTCTCTGTGACAGTTGGTACCAGGGCATTCTCGTCAGGTGACCAAACCATTTCACTTATTGTTCCCTAATGAATTTGAAGATTGAATAAATATTTAAAACCACGTGAACTTGATGTAACCGCCACGGGTGTCCTAGTTAACGAAAACATAACGGGATATTGGAGATTTGTCGGTTTGACTGGCACCCAAGATACAACTCTCTGAGTCGCAGTAATGTGTAAGCTTTCATTAGCAGCACGGAGACGGAAAACAGCGCAAGTTGTATGCATTTACTATCGCGCCTATGTATAGTCCAAACTAAACAAACGTGTAACCATTCTTCGTCAGGTTGGCTAGATATTTGAAAACATCAGTTGCTTTGGGTGACATTTAAAATGTTCAGAAGAACGTAGCATTGATCCAACGTAAAGTCTTCGTATTGGATTACGAATTAATCGAAACTTTCTCATCACGTCTACTGCGGATACTGTTGCGGTTAGGGACCACCCATCAGTGACGGTCTGTCACGGTAACCTATTCGTCACAGACAGGCGCCACCTGACTAGCAGACGCCGCCGACAGTGGGTGACAATAGCACCGTTCCGTGACAAGGCATGAAAGGTTTCTCATAGACCTCCTGGGATGCATTCCGCAAATATGGGCACCCTGAAACAGCGCTGGGCTGGCAGATCAACCGTCTTTAGTTTCCACCTCATACTGGGAAGAGTTCTTTTTGTCTCCGTCCATGGATGATCCCTTTGCTGTAGGTGTGGGGAAAGTGACACGCTTGGACGATCACGTGTAAGCAGGATGTAACAGGATTCATTTCTCAGACCGGACACGCTTCTTAGCCAGTTAAATCGCCTCAAACTGTTTGTATTCCAACACTGTTTTACTGACAGTCAACTTTGTCTTTACCGACATCGGCTTTTTCTTTGATAGTACATTCTTGATAGCTCAGTGGGGATAGAGAGGGATAGAGACTTTGCTAGCTCAGTAGGCATAGAGAGGGATAGAGACTTTGCTAGCTCAGTGGGCATAGAGAGGGATAGAGACTCGGCATAGAGACAGGGAGCTGTGATACTGAAGGCGGGTGTCATTACTGAATTTGGCGATAAGATTCAACTACATTCCCTGCTCCTCTGGAGTGGATACAATCTTTTACAGTTTCAACAAGAACTTGTATTTTTCATCAACGTACTTACATACACATTGAACAGCCTCAAAAGTTTATGGTTAAGCACCAGAAAGGAGATCAAAATTAGAATTGTGAGAGCATGCATCTTCCCTGTGGGTACATACGGATGTGAGTCGTGGACTGTCTAGCAGTATTTAAGAAAGAGAATAGGGGCTTTTGAGTTGAAATGCCATAGACAGATTCTCAGAATAACTTGGACAAAGAAGAGGAGAAACATTGACATCTTGAAAGATCTTAAAATCAAGGAAGATTGGCTAATAAACAGCATCCTGTCTCGGAAGCTGAAATAGTTTGGTCATATCAAGCGCCACGACGGACTGGAAACAATTTTGGCAAAAGGCATGGTACCAGGAAGGAGGGGCAGGTGCCGACCGACACGAAGATGGGCACAGGATATAAGTGACTCCTTGAGTATGTAAGTTCATGAGGCAGGAGAACTGGCGAGAGACCGAGTTTTTTTTTTTTGGGGGGGGGGGGGGGGGGGGGGGCAGACTGTGATGAGAGCGACGTTCCGCAAACGACCTGCTATATGATGATGATGACTTACATACACACTATTTGTATTCGTATTCGGCTAAATAGTTGGTCCCTTTATTCGTAGTTGGCCGAGAAGTGAAAAATCACATATACGGTACAGCTCTAATATATACATAGATCGGCCAGAGAAGCCACGATAGCAGTGTTGGAGACGCATGCTTGACTTCCAAAAGTTTTGGTTTTGGAAGAGGGGAAAGGAGTGGTATAACAATTGATCTTCACTGCCTAGCGAGTCAGTCTCAAAAACAAACCAGTAGTTGTATAAAGTGTTTTCTCAAGTCCGTGAGCGCCAGAACCTGGGTGCTCAGGTATCTTGGCACCCCCTCCCCCTCCCCCCACATCCACAACTCCTGCTTTGACTAAGGAGCAGATCCAAAATCCCTCTTTACCGTATATTTTATCTCTCACGTGAATGTATCTTAACCACGCGTTATCAGGTTGGTATAAATGAATTGTTTAACATGTCGTGTGAATGTATCTTAGCCAGGCGTTTTCAAGTTAGTATAGATGAGTTGTTGAACATGTCGTGTGAATGTATCTTAGCCAGGCGTTTTCAAGTTAGTATAGATGAGTTGTTGAACATGTCGTGTGAATGTATCTTAGCCAGGCGTTTTCAAGTTAGTATAGATGAGTTGTTGAACATGTCGTGTGAATGTATCTTAGCCAGGCGTTTTCAAGTTAGTATAGATAAGTTGTTGAACATGTCGTATGAATGTATCTTAGCCACGAGTTATCAAGTTAGTATAGATAAGTTGTTGAACATGTCGTGTGAATGTATCCTAGCCACGAGTTATCAAATGTGTAAAGATGAGTTGGTGAACATGGTGTTTTCTCTCGCCTCTGTGCATGCGGTCACTTTAGTGAACATGGCTATGGTTAGCTGACCAGTATGGTCAGTATAGTGAAAATGGCTATGGTTAGCAGACCAGTGTGGTCACTATAATGAACATGGCTATGGTTAGCTGACCAGTGTGGTCAGTATAGTGAAAATGGCTATGGTTAGCTGACCAGTGTGGTCAGTATAGGGAAAATGGCTATGGTTAGCAGACCAGTGTGGTCACTATAATGAACATGGCTATGGTTAGCTGACCAGTGTGGTCAGTATAGTGAAAATGGCTATGGTTAGCTGACCAGTGTGGTCAGTATAGTGAAAATGGCTATGGTTAGCTGACCAGTGTGGTCAGTATAGTGAAAATGGCTATGGTTAGCTGACCAGTGTGGTCAGTATAGTGAAAATGGCTATGGTTAGCTGACCAGTGTGGTCAGTATAGTGAAAATGGCTATGGTTAGCAGACCAGTGTGGTCACTATAGTGAACATGGCTATGGTTAGCTGACCATTGTGGTCAGTATAGTAAAAATGGCTATGGTTAGCTGACCAGTGTGGTCAGTATAGTGAAAATGGCTATGGTTAGCTGACCAGTGTGGTCACTATAGTGAACATAGCTATGGTTAGCAGACCAGTGTGGTCACTATAGTGAACATAGCTATGGTTAGCAGACCAGTGTGGTCACTATAGTGAACATAGCTATGGTTAGCAGACCAGTGTGGTCACTATTGTGAAAATGGCTATGTGTCAATATCTGTGCGCGTTCCGGTGCCCTATTGTGAGTCGATAAAGAAAATAGACCACAGCCCCCCTAAGCAAGAGTCGACTAATGAAGAGTTTCCTTCGAAGTTAGGGTGCATCTGCCTGAGAGGCCAGGAACCAACAATTTGCATACACATAAGCCAAATCTGGAAAAACGGAGAAGCATGTAAAACTCATTTAACTCCTGTTTAGGAAAAAAGAGCAAAGTCCAGAAGTGGACGAACGTCTAGAAAGTTCCTCACGTGTGTGCAACTGGTGAACGCGAAGAAGAAGAAGACGACAAAGAATGGGGAGAGGCAAAAAGACTGACTCGACTGCTGAATGTGGTGATCATGCAGTATAGCGAAACATGACAGATTGCACACATCGGTACGGTACATCATGAGTTATCGTGTTAAAACAGATATATTGTAAAACTGTACTGCAATGTGGCAAGTAATTACATCTATTAAAACAAAGACGTTGTTAAACCATACAAAAATGTGACAAGTAGTTAAATCTATTAAAACAGGTACTGTTAAACCACACTGGAATGTGACAAGTAATTACATTTGTTAAAACTGAAACATTGTAAAACATGACATCTTTCCCCTCCAACAGACTGCCCGTGTAAAAGACGGAAGCCATCATATCGAATCTGTAAGAAGTTCAACTATCAATACGGTAAGAATTAACACACATTTTACTTGATTGTTTTACAAACATCAATTAGTTTATCATTTGACTCTTTGTTTGCTGTTATTGCTGTGACTTTCATCCAAATGTTGACATATGGGTACAGAAACATGTTGAACATCCTGGACTTGCTTACACTCATGTAGATCACTTCACACATACTAACGGGGCCGCGTTAGCGCAGTCGATAAGGAGCTCGCTGTCAAATCCAGCTGCGACTTGCTACAGCCCAGGGTCGGTGTTCGAAACCGTGCGGTTCCTTGGGTTCACTCAGCCTCTAGGAAATGGGTACCAGAGTTGACACTCTGGGGTAAATGGAGGAATGTAGCTGTAGCTACAGAGTTACGTGCGAATGGCGACACAGGCGGACAATTCTTATCAACTGTCCGTACTGGTAGCAGAGCACTTATGGTTTATAATCGTGTGCAATGATGCTGGTTCATATCTCCCGACTTTACTTTTACACACACTAACAAACAGAAAGGGATGGCAACAAACACATACCACAGAAATCCTTCACAGAAGCTGCAGAAGAAAGTCAACATCGCTGTCTGGAATCATTGTCAAACAACTCCCCTACTCCCCAGGCACAGAAAGACAGGCGCCTTTAACATTGTGTGCTGGGGAAACAAGGGGTGGCGGAGGGGAGTTTAGGGGGAAGGTCATTTACAATGTTGGTGGAGAACATCACCAGACGGCCACATTGAAGACACAGGACATCAAATATGTGAAAGTCTGCAGGATGACCAAAGGAAATACAATCAGAAGTTAGGCTATTAAAAAAAAGTCGGCACAGAACCAATTATAACTGGCATACAAGGACAGCAAATCAAATGGTTAGAGATAATGCCTTGTTACCTCATACTACACCAGTCATACAACAAAAAGAGGAGAAGGTATAATAGATCACGAGGCAGACCAAGAATACGATGAAAAGATAACATCAGAGAAACTTTACTGCGGCACGATGTGTCTATGATCGAGGCGGCCAGAAGAGCGAGAAGCAGAACCTCATATCTCCCTGCACACCTGAAGCTGTAACAGAGGAAGTGGAGAAGAAGATGAGGAGTGGTTGCTGGTTAAAGAACATAGACATGATCAGTGATTACATGAGGTTTGGATTTAGACTGCAGAGGAACATAGACATGACTAGTTGTGAGATGAGGTATAGTTGTTGAATTAAGAAGAACATAGACATGACTAGTTGTGAGATGAGGTATAGTTGTTGGATTAAGAAGAACATAGACATGACTAGTTGTGAGATAAGGTATAGTTGTTGGATTAAGAAGAACATAGACATGACTAGTTGTGAGATGAGGTATAGTTACTGGATTAAGAAGAACATAGACATGGCTAGTTGTGAGATGAGGTATAGTTGTTGGATTAAGAAGAACATAGACATGACTAATTGTGAGACGAGGTATAGTTGTTGGATTAAGAAGAACATAGACATGACTAGTTGTGAGATGAGGTAACGTTGTTGGATTAAGAAGAATATAGACATGACTAGTTGTGAGATGAGGTATAGTTGTTGGATTAAGAAGAACATAGACATGACTAGTTGTGAGATGAGGTATAGTTGTTGAATTAAGAAGAACATAGACATGACTAGGTTTGAGATGAGGTAAAGTTGTTGGATTAGGAAGAACATAGACATGACTAGTTGTGAGATGAGGTATAGTTGTTGGATTAAGAAGAACATAGACATGACTAGTTGTGAGATGAGATAAAGTTGTTGGATTAAGAGGAACATAGACATGACTAGTTGTGAGATGAGGTAAAGTTGTTGGATTAAAAAGAACATAGACATGACTAGTTGTGAGATGAGGTATAATTGTTGGATTAAGAAGAACATAGACATGACTAGTTGTGAGATGAGGTAAAGTTGCTGGATTAAGAAGAACATAGACATGACTAGTTGTGAGATGAGGTATAATTGTTGGATTAAAAAGAATTTAGACATGACTAGTTGTGAGATGAGGTATAGTTGCTGGATTAGGAAGAACATAGACATGACTAGTTGTGAGATGAGGTATAATTGTTGGATTAAAAAGAACATAGACATGACTAGTTGTGAGATGAGGTATAGTTGCTGGATTAAGAGGAACATAGATATGACTAGTTGTGAGATGAGGTAAAGTTGTTGGATTAAGAAGAACATAGACATGACTAGTTGTGAGATGAGGTATAGTTGTTGGATTAAGAAGAACATAGGCATGACTAGTTGTGAGATGAGGTAAAGTTGCTGGATTAAGAAGAACATAGACATGACTAGTTGTGAGATGAGGTAAAGTTGTTGGATTAAGAGGAACGTACATATGACTAGTTGTGAGATGAGGTATAGTTGTTGGATTAAGAAGAACATAGACATGACTAGTTGTGAGATGAGGTAAAGTTGTTGGATTAAGAAGAACATAGACATGACTAGTTGTGAGATGAGGTATAGTTGTTGGATTAAGAAGAACATAGACATGACTAGTTGTGAGATGAGGTAAAGTTGTCGGATTAAGAAGAACATAGACATGACTAGTTGTGAGATGAGGTAAAGTTGTTGGATTAAAAAGAACATAGACATGACTAGGTTTGAGATGAGGTAAAGTTGCTGGATTAAGAAGAACATAGACATGACTATTTGTGAGATGAGGTAAAGTTGTTGGATTAAGAAGAACATAGACATGACTAGTTGTGAGATGAGGTAAAGTTGTTGGATTAAGAGGAACGTACATATGACTAGTTGTGAGACGAGGTATAGTTGTTGGATTAAGAAGAACATAGACATGACTAGTTGTGAGATGAGGTAAAGTTGTTGGATTAAGAAGAACATAGACATGACTAGTTGTGAGATGAGGTATAGTTGTTGGATTAAGAAGAACATAGACATGACTAGTTGTGAGATGAGGTATAGTTGCTGGATTAAGAAGAACATAGACATGACTAGTTGTGAGATGAGGTAAGGTTGTTGGATTAAGAGGAACATAGACATGACTAGTTGTGAGATGAGGTAAAGTTGCTGGATTAAGAAGAACATACACATGACTAGTTGTGAGATGAGGTAAGGTTGTTGGATTAAGAGGAACATAGACATGACTAGTTGTGAGATGAGGTATAGTTGCTGGATTAAGAAGAACATACACATGACTAGTTGTGTGATGAGGTAAAGTTGTTTGATTAAGAGGAACATAGACATGACTAGTTTTGAGATGAGGTAAAGTTGTTGAATTAAGAAGAACATAGACATGACTAGTTGTGAGATGAGGTATAGTTGCTGGATTAAGAAGAACATAGACATGACTAGTTTTGAGATGAGGTACAGTTGTTGGATTAAGAAGAACATAGACATGACTAGTTGTGAGATGAGGTATAGTTGCTGGAATAAGAGGAATGTACATATGACTAGTTGTGAGATGAGGTATAGTTGCTGGATTAAGAAGAACATAGACATGACTATTTGTGAGATGAGGTAAAGTTGTTGGATTAAGAGGAACATAGACATGACTAGTTGTGAGATGAGGTAAAGTTGCTGGATCAAGAGGAACGTACATATGACTAGTTGTGAGATGAGGTATAGTTGTTGGATTAAGAAGAACATAGACATGACTAGTTGTGAGATGAGGTATAGTTGCTGGATTAAGAAGAACGTAGACATGACTAATTGTGAGATGAGGTATAGTTGCTGGATTAAGATGAACGTAGACATGACTAGTTGTGAGATGAGGTATAGTTGCTGGATTAAGAAGAACGTAGACATGACTAGTTGTGAGATGAGGTATAGTTGCTGGATTAAGAGGAACGTACACATGACTAGTTGTGAGATGAGGTATAGTTGCTGGATTAAGAAGAACGTAGACATGACTAGTTGTGAGATGAGATAAAGTTGCTGGATTAAGAAGAACGTAGACATGACTAGTTGTGAGATGAGGTAAAGTTGTTGGATTAGGAGGAACATAGACATGACTAGTTGTGAGATGAGGTAAAGTTACTGGATTAAGAAAAACATAGAAATGATTAGTTGTGAGATGAGGTATAGTTACTGGATTAAGAAGAACATAGACATGACTAGTTTTGAGATGAGGTATAGTTGCTGGATTAAGAAGAACGTAGACATGACTAGTTGTGAGATGAGGTATAGTTGCTGGATTAAGAAGAACGTAGACATGACTAGTTGTGAGATGAGGTATAGTTGCTGGATTAAGAGGAACGTACACATGACTAGTTGTGAGATGAGGTATAGTTGCTGGATTAAGAAGAACGTAGACATGACTAGTTGTGAGATGAGGTATAGTTGTTGGATTAAGAAGAACATAGACATGACTAGTTGTGAGATGAGGTATAGTTACTGGATTAAGAAAAACATAGACATGACTAGTTGTGAGATGAGGTATAGTTACTGGATTAAGAAGAACATAGACATGACTAGTTGTGAGATGAGGTATAGTTACTGGATTAAGAAAAACATAGACATGACTAGTTTTGAGATGAGGTATAGTTACTGGATTAAGAAAAAAATAGACATGACTAGTTGTGAGATGAGGTATAATTGCTGGATTAAGAAGAACATGGACATGACTAGTTGTGAGATGAGGTATAGTTACTGGATTAAGAAGAACATAGACATGACTAGTTGTGAGATGAGGTATAGTTGTTGGATTAAGAAGAACATAGACATGACTAGTTGTGAGATGAGGTATAGTTACTGGATTAGGAAAAACATAGACATGACTAGTTGTGAGATGAGGTATAGTAGCTGGATTAAGTAGAACATAGCCATGACTAGTTGTGAGTTGATGTATCGTTCAGATAGCTGAAAACGGGGAACCATCGCTTACGTTATTACGCCGAGTGCTCTGAAGTAATTCTCGCCTGCACTAAATGAATCTATGTAGATTACTAAGTGAATTTTTAACCAGCGAATACTTATAAACTGATGCATTTCCAGTGCATATGTAGTTCATTGTCATGAATTACTAATTAAATTATTAGCTACAAATTGCATCATTCCTGTCTACATGCGACCCAAAGAATTACTAACTGTTAACAGTCACATACGCCCATTTGCGCCCCACCTACTCTTTAGCAATTTCCCGGAAAAAGGAAGGAAAGAAAATGTATAAACAGTACATCTGGTCAACAAACAATTATTTGTTTTTAATGAACAATACAGGCAAGGATTTTCTGCTATATGTTTTCCTACGGAATTACTGACTGACTGCTCCCCGAGTGCCTGAAGGGGCTGGAGTGTAGTGAGAACAGGTTAGATCCCCGCCCCCTCAACAAGCATATCAGAAAACTAACTAGGGATGTTTCTTTTGGGTGCATCTGCCTGAGAGGTCGGCAATAAACAGTTTGTATACAAATAAGCCGGCGTCCGTGGCTTAGGCGTTGCGAGCCCGACTCGTAATCCAACGTACTGAGATTGAAACCCACTGCTGGCTGCGTGGATTTTTTATCATGGTATGGGGCGTCGCAGGGCGACCTAGTCTAAAATGGGTACCAGGATGGCTGTCCTTGGGAAGTAAAGACGGCTGGCGTAATGCTGACCACATTATCCACCCAGGGCCGATTGGTCTGTAAAAATATGGGACGCTTTTCCCATATACCCAATGCGCCTTAGGATCTTTACTTTTCTTTATACAAATAAACCGGATCTGTCAAACGGATGATGTGCACGCACAACTAGGGTTCTGAAACAAGACGTCCAAAACCTTCTGGTTGTTCGTCCAGAGGTTGATGAGCTTCTCACGTTCTGGTTGTTCGTCCAGAGGTTGATGAACTTCTCACGTTCTGGTTGTTCGTCCAGAGATTGATGAGCTTCTCACGTTGTGGTTGTTCCTCCAGAGATTAATGAGCTTCTCACGTTGTGGTTGTTTGTCCAGAGATCGATGAGCTTCTCACGTTCTGGTTGTTCGTCCAGAGGTTGATGAGCTTCTCACGTTGTGGTTGTTCCTTCAGAGATTGATGAGCTTCTCACGTTGTGGTTGTTCCTCCAGAGGTTGATGAGCTTCTCACGTTGTGGTTGTTCCTTCAGAGATTGATGAGCTTCTCACGTTGTGGTTGTTCCTCCAGAGGTTGATGAGCTTCTCACGTTCTGGTTGTTCGTCCAGAGATTTGATGAGCTTCTCACGTTCTGGCTGTTCGTCCAGATGTTGATGAGCTTCTCACGTTCTGGCTGTTCGTCCAGAGGTTGATGAGCTTGTCACGTTCTGACTGTTCGTTCAGAGATTTGATGAGCTTCTCACGTTCTGGCTGTTCGTCCAGAGGTTGATGAGCTTCTCACGTTCTGGCTGTTAGTCCAGAGATTGATGAGATTCTCACGTTGTGCTTGTTCCTCCAGAGATTAATGAGCTTCTCACGTTGTGGTTGTTCGCCCAGAGGTTGATGAGCTTCTCACGTTGTGCTTGTTCCTCCAGAGATTAATGAGCTTCTCACGTTGTGGTTGTTTGTCCAGAGATCGATGAGCTTCTCACGTTGTGGTTGTTCGTCCAGACGTAGATGAGCTTCTCACGTTGTGGTTGTTCCTCCAGTGATTGATGAGCTTCTCACCTTGTGGTTGTTCGTCCAGAGGTTGATGAGCTTCTCACGTTCTGGTAATTCCTCCAGAGGTTGATGAGCTTCTCACGTTTTGGTTGTTCCGCCAGAGGTCGATGAGCTTCTCACGTTGTGGTTGTTCCTCCAGAGGTTAATGAGCTTCTCACGTTGTGGCTGTTCGTCCAGAGGTCGATGAGCTTCTCGCCAAAGTCTACAGCTGGTGAACGCTTACAAGAGAAAGAGTTGCTAAATGACTGACTCTAGTCGCATGCCATCAAACGGGAGCAAATCCATAAAACCCCGTTTGTATGGGGTCTCCCTACGGTAAGAAGTAACTGTAGTCAAAGTGGGGGTAGTGTGTGAAGGGGCGGGGCATCAGGGACCCATCTTATGTTGAATAAACACAGTGCAACTAGATGTTTGTCGGTGTGTGTTCATTATCTGGATTATCTTCCTCAACTTGCAGGTATTCGGGCACTTGTTGTCAAGAAGAGCATCAGTGATCAGGAAGTGGTGTACAAGGTTAAGGTCATACAAACACTCTTCTCGGGAAAGGTCACAGTGCCTGTAGACACGGATGTCCTTCTCTGGGTCAACTCAACTTGCGTGTGTCCGAAGTTGCGGAAGGGCCGGGAAATCCTTATCCTTGGACATGAAGACAGTACAGGGACCAAGCTTATGATTTCACCTTTGTCAGTTGCTGTTCCCTGGAGAGACGCCTGGGTCATCAAAATTCAGGCAAGTCATTTTCTGTGAATATTAGTGGAAATAACTGTTTGATCTCCCCCAAAATTGATCACTGATCGCTAAAGTATAAATGCTTTCTCATCCAAGACCCACTATAAACAAAACGTTATATCTGGACTCATCAAATAAAACGTTTCCGGAACCACTTCAAGAAAGATTTACCAGTGTAAAACCATGTCCCACAGTCGTAAAACCATGTCCCACAGTCGTAAAACCATGTCACACAGTTGTAAACCATGTCCCACAGTCGTATATAGTTAGGTGTACTTGTGTTTGCATGATACGGAATTTATATTGATGGTAATTCTGTATGTCGGCTTATAATGTCCTCTTCTGTGTTCACCGCTTGTAAGCTCCAACGGAAAGTCCTGGTTGTTGGTCCATCTAGAGTACGGCCGACTGGAGAAGGCGGTGATCTGGAGTTTTGATTCGTGCCAGGATCTGACTTTTGTGCATACGTCCATTTTGCTGGTTTTTGTGTGTGCAGTTGGTTGTTCCTTGAAGGAAAATCCCAGTTAGACTCCCACGACATGCTTGTTGGAGAGGCAGTGGGTCCATTTGTGTTTTCCTCATAATGGGGCACCTTACCCCACACATGTCTGGTCTTGTTTCTATGTGCTAACTGTGCTATTCATAATGTTATATAAGACGGCGATTCAGTGTTTTGCATGAGTTATTTATCATGGAATGTCCCTTATGTTTCCGATTGTTGACCCGGTTTTTGATTAATTTCTGTCAGTTGTTGGATGTATAACGGTGGTCAGTACCTGTTTTATGTTAAGCTGAATGTTGGGCGGCGTATTAGATGTATTATGTCATACATCGTGTCTGCTGGTGCTTATGTTTGTTTCCTAATGAATGATCTTCTATATTGTCCTTCTAACTGCTTACACACAGGAACCATTTGTACAATAATTAGTTACCTCATTCTCCGTGTAATTTTCACACATTTCGCCGTCTCATTTAGAATGTATTTATTCTAGATCTGATCAGTGTAAATGTAAGTTTATAAAAAGCTATCTGGAACAGGAAGTGGAGCCAGGTTTTCTGCACATTAGGAGTAGTGGCAACATCAGTAGCATTAGTATTAGTAGCAGCAGCTGCAACAGGAGTAGAAGCAACAGAAGCAGCATTGGTAGTGGTGGTTGTTGTGGTAGTAGTAGTTGTTGTTGTTGTAGTCGTAATAGTAGTAGTAATAATAGTAGTAATAGATGGTAGTAGTTGTAGTAGTAGTGGCGGTGATAGTAGTTGTGGTAGTAGTAGTGGTAGCATTAGTGGTAGTAGTGATAGTAGTAGTAATAGTGGCTTGAGTGGTGGTAGTGGTAGTAGTATTAGTGGTAGCAGGGTTAGTGGTGCTGGTAGTAGTAGCAGTAGTGGTGGTAATAGTGGTAATAGTGGTCGTAGCAGTAGTATTGGTGGTAGTAGCAGTAGTAGTAGCAGCAGCAGTAATAATTGTTGTAGTAGCAGAAGTTGTAGTAGTGGTGTTGGTGGTAATGGTGGTGTTAGTAGTATTAGTGGTAGCAGTAGTAGTGTTGGTGCTGGTGATGGTGGTGGTAGTAGTAGTGTTGGTGCTGGTGATGGTGGTGGTAGTAGTAGTGTTGGTGCTGGTGATGGTGGTGGTAGTAGTAGTGGTGGTGGTAATGACGGTGGTAGTCTAGCAGGAGTCTTTCGAGTCAACTTCTAAAAATATAATCCTAACACACTTTGTCACAAATGAATCTCTGGAAGAAGAAGGTTGTCATCAAATGTCACAAATGAATCTCTGGAAGAAGAAGGTTGTCATCATCATCATGTAGCAGGTGAACTTCGCTCCTAATCGCGGTCCGCCTGGGAAAGGAGGGGAAGAAAACGTCTTTGACCTGCTCTCCTGCTTCATGTACTTTCATACCCAAGGAGTCACGTATAGCACGTGCCCATCCTCGTGCTGCTCGGTCCCTGCCGCTCCTTCCTGGTACCGTGCCTTTTGTTGTTATTTTCCCAGTCTGTCATTGCGCATGGTATGGCCAAAATATTTTAGCTTCCGAAATATTTTGTTGTTTATTAGCCAACTATCCTAGTGCAAGTATTTCTTCTCTTCTTCGTCCATATGCGTATTCTGTGAATCTTTCTAAAGCCTCTCAACTTAAAAAAAAAAATTATTTTCTTCCTCAAGGACTGCGAGATCACGACTTGTACCCGTATGTTGCTACAGACGAGATGAATGCTCTCAAAACTGACTGCTGAATTCCTTGCAAGTGCTTAACTAGAGACTTTTAATGCTGCTTTATCAGAGTATTCCTATGATTGCCTCGTAAATGTTATGTTCTGTTTGAACTGATTGTTAAATGCTATCATTACAGAGGTGGCAACAACGAATGCGGAATCAGCAGTCTGAAGGGAAGCAGAAGCAGTCAACCAAAAGCAACAGTAACAAAAAGAGACGACAGAAACTCCCGCCAACCCATACGATTTCTGTTAACGATCCAACCATGATTTCCCACAAGCCACCGAAACAGTCTGGCAGAGATTCCAGCAAGCTAAATATAGACACCCTAGCCAACGGGTACACGCACGGGGGCAGATATTATTTGAAGGGCTTTCCCCGGTAACTTTGTCTGGCTCTTTGAACATCACAACATAAACTATACTTTACTACCGGATGCTATATTTAGTGATATTCCGTTCCAAAAGTGCTGCCGAACTTAAACAATCTGAACTCAGACACCGTTTGGTGTCCGTTTTTGACATTTGGCATGCAGTCCGTTACTAATCATATCCTTATAAAAAATTTTATTTTATGTAAACACACATCTAGTTTTCATTTTGCTTCTTTTTTTTCTTCGGAATCTCAAAAAACAGACACCTAGTGTGTATTCTATTTCTCAGGGGTACAGATTTTGGCAAAACTGAAAACGGTGACCCTAAGGGATGCAATCTGTTGTACCTCACCATTGCTTTAAATTTACCAGGGAGGTAATCGATTGTTTGTGTAAATTCATAAAATAATATTCTTTAATATTTAATAAGGTTTGAGATTAGGGATAAGGTTTGGGTTTGGTATAGTGTTAGGGTTAGTCCTATTGTCCTTAATAGTCGCTATAAGCATGCAATAGATTGCGTCCCCGTTTTCAGTTTTGCCCTGAAACTATTAGTCAAGCAAAGATCAACCAAATTCGCCGCTTTTAGAAAAAAAATGCAGCATCTACACAATTGTAAGTAATATAATAATAAACATATAGGGAAATCTAAAGAAACATGCGAACATTCGTGTTGGTCTGTATAGGAGTTATTAAAATATTTGTTGACGTATAACAGCATGAGTTATGAAACGCACTAAAAGCCGCTAGAAGGAACATCCAACAGTAGCCCAAACGTCTATACGACCTGGGGAGACAACAATCTCTGCAGTTAACAATTGAATTTCCTACAAAAATTCTAAGTTGAAAATGGGAATTTCGAATCAGTCCACTCCTCCCCCCCCCCCCCCCCCCCCCCCCCCCCCCCCCCCCCCCCCCCCCCCCCCCCCCCCCCCCCCCCCCCCCCCCCCCAATATCCCCCTTTTCCCCCTCCACGGACTCCAAGAGTTAAAGCCCCCAGCCTATCTTAATTAAAATAAATGGCTTTTAAAATAAAAATTCCGACGTCATACTTTCCCCATTAGCTATCAATATATTTGAGGTATTTAAAGTATCTAACGATGTTAAATCCTTTCAGTTCTATGGAGGTAACGATGTTAAATCCTTCAAGTTCTATGGAGGTAACGATGTTAAATCCTTCAAGTTCTATGGAGGTAACGATGTTAAATCCTTCAAGTTCTATGGAGGTAACTTCGTATAACTATCAGTGTATGTTCTATTCTGGAGCTTATGTGTAGATTTTTTTTTAATGAACCGGCACACCGACAAAACGACACTGTCTCTGTGATAGCGGGACCTCTGGTGAGCCTAAGACTAGGACTCCACCAAAGCACGCCCTTCTGGAGCTATACATAGAGTCGGCCGGGCAGCAAACACAGACAGCGATCACCAACACGTGTGTCGGCCGGGCAGCAAACACAGACAACGATCACCAACACGTGTGTCGGGCGGGCAGCAAACACAGACAACGATCACCAACACGTGTGTCGGGCGGGCAGCAAACACAGACAACGATCACCAACACGTGTCTGCCAGGGCAAAGCTGGGCCACACATTTGTTTCTTCTCCGTGTTCACTGTCTGTAAAGTCCTCTAGAAAGTTCTTGTTGTTCGCCCATTTATGGACTTTAATCTGGTTCCAGAACTCTTAGGACATGCTTGTTAGGGAGGCAGTTGGGTTTGTCCTTTACTTCCCCCAATAGGCACCTGGACGCTATAAGACATAGGCATAACCTCACACACGGGACACGCTATTGTCTAATGGCTGTTCAGTCAGACAGGCTGGTCTAATGGCTGTTCAATCAAACAGGCTGGTCTAATGGTTGTTTAGTCAAACATGCTGGTCTAAGGGCTGTTCAGTCAAACAAGCTGGTCTGATGGCTGTTCAATCAATCAGGCTGGTCTTATGTCTATTCAATCAATCAGGCTGGTCGAAGGGCTGTTCAGTCAAACAAGCTGGTCTAATGGCTGTTCAATCAAACAGGCTGGTCTAATGGTTGTTTAGTCAAACATGCTGGTCTAAGGGCTGTTTAGTCAAACAAGCTGGTCTAATGGCTGTTCAATCAATCAGGCTGGTCTTATGTCTATTCAATCAATCAGGCTGGTCGAAGGGCTGTTCAGTCAAACAAGCTTCTCTAATGGCTGTTCAGTCAAACAAGCTGGTCTAATGGCTGTTCAATCAAACAAGCTGGTCTGATGAATGTTTAGTCAATCAAGCTGGTCTAATGGCTGTTCAATCAAACAAGCTAGTTTAATGGCTGTTCAGTCAAACAAGCTAGTCTAATGGCTGTTCAATCAAACAAGCTAGTTTAATGGTTGTTCAATCAATCAAGCTGGTCTAATGGCTGTTCAGTCAAACAGGCTGGTCTAATGGTTGTTCAGTCAAACAGGCTGGTCTAATGGCTGTTCAGTCAAACAAGCTAGTCTGATGGCAGTTCAGTCAAACAAGCTGGTCTGATGGCTGTTCAGTCAAACAAGCTGGTCTATTGGCTGTTCAGTCAAACAAGCTGGTCTAATGGCTGTTCAGTCAAACAAGCTGGTCTAATGGCTGTTCAGTCAAACAAGCTGGTCTGATGGCAGTTCAGTCAAACAGGCTGGTCTAATGGCTGTTCAGTCAAACAAGCTAGTTTAATGGCTGTTCAGTCAAACAAGCTGGCCTAATGGCTGTTCAGTCAAACAGGCTAGTCTAATGGTTGTTCCATGAAACAAGCTGGCCTAATGGTTGTTCAATCAAACAAGCTGGACATGATAAGTTTTTTTTATGTTCGCGTGTGTGTGTGTTCGTGTGTGTGTATGTGTGTGTGTGCGCGCGTGTGTGTGTGAGAGAGTGTGTATGTTTTATTCAACAGTTCTAGGTGTTATCTATGCTGAAAACGGTCACAAGATGTGTGTGTGTCTGTGTGTTTGTGTTAGGGTGTGTGTGTGTGTTTGTGTTAGTGTGCGTATTATGATCATCTATGAGAGAGAAATAAGGGGAGGGAAAGAGAGAGAGGGGGAGGGAGAGAGAGGGAGAGCGAGGGAAAGAGAGAGGGAGGGAGAGAGGGAGAGAGAGAGAGGGAGAGAGAGGTTGTGACAATCCAACACTGTACATTCCAGAGCTAACAATTAAGATCTCAGTTAACACCAGTTTTTGTTACAGTAAAAACAAAAACAATCATGCGAATGTGTTTTGCTAGTATGTTTATTTACTACATGTAATGTTCTTAGAGACAAAATAGCACGGCTACTGTTTTCAGCCGTCGCAAATTTTTTGCTTCTGCCAGACGATGGCCGTTGTATTTTTGCTCCATTTGTTACTGACAGGATATAGTTTCGTTGCCTAGGTTCTGAGTTGAGTGCATGGCGTGACACTGTGAGCTGCGGATTTCATTTGGAATGTTTTTCGACTGTGACCAATGTGGTGGTGTGAAATGTAAATTCAGAAAATGGCATGATGCCGGTTGTCGCAATATTGGTGGTGCCATTATGTGATTAAAATTGATCGCGTGTGCAACTGCTGATTTGTTTGTGAATTCTGTTAGTTCAACCATCCATAATGAACTGCATTTCTAATGTCGGACTATTTGTGTTAGCACTTCGGATGGCTACCGTATGCTTTTAATGCCTGTGTATGCTAGTGCATTTGTTGAGACAGCAGTCTGTCAATCTTTCCACAAGGGACTGTGATAAAGATTCTGTGTGTTTTTCGCTGGCACAGGAGCGGAGCAGCTATGGGGTGACCCGTTTGCCATAAAGCTGAAACTATGATTACCAGATTTACCAGATTAGATACAAAACAAAAATATCACATTTATATTATCTTGTGGTTTTTTATGTTCTACATTCAGCATGATACTATAAAATAGATAAACATTTTTGCCACAGACTATGACTCTTGTTTGTTTTAATGAGCATCTCTCTCTCTCTCTCTCTCTCTCTCTCTCTCTCTCTCTCTCTCTCTCTCTCTCTCTCTCTCTCTCTCTCTCTCTCTTTCTGTATGTGTTTGTGTGTGTATATAAATGTCTTTAATGTTTTATTTGTTCTTTTTTTTTAAATTATTGTCTTATTCCCCCCCCCCACCCAATAACCTTTTCCTCTTTCTTGTTCTTGTTCTTCTTCTTCTTCTTGTTCTTCTTGTTCTTGTTCTTGTTCTTGTTCTTCTTGTTCTTATTCTTCTTCTTCTTCTTCTTCTTCTTCTTCTTCTTCTTCTTCTTCTTCTTCTTCTTCTTCTGCTTCTTCTTTTGATCGCTTGAAATAAATTATCTATATCTGCAGTGTAGTCTCTAGTATGAACTTGACTGTGAGAGATGAGAGATCTAGCTGTACAAGGTGACACCTGGTGCAATGAGAGATCTAGCTGTTCGGGTGACACCTGGTGAAATGAGAGATCTAGCTGTACGGTGTTACACCTGGTGCAATGAGAGATCTAGCTGTTCGTGTGACACCTGATGCAATGAGAGATCTAGCTGTTCGAGGTGACACCTGGTGAAATGAGAGATCTAGCTGTACAGGGTGACACCTGATGCAATGAGAGATCTAGCTGTTCGAGGTGACACCTGGTGCAATAAGAGATCTAGCTGTACAAGGTGACACCTGGTGCAATTAGAGATCTAGCTGTACGGGGTGACACCTGATGCAATGAGAGATCTAGCTATACGGGGTGACACCTGGTGCAATGAGAGATCTAGCTGTACGGGGTGACACCTGGTGCAATGAGATATCTAGCTGTACGGGGTGACACCTAGTGCAATGAGAGATCTAGCTGTACGGGGTGACACCTGGTGCAATGAGAGATCTAGCTGTACGGGGTGACACCTGATGCAATGAGAGATCTAGCTGTACGGGGTGACATCTAGTGCAATGAGAGATCTAGCTGTACGGGGTGACACCTGATGCAATGAGAGATCTAGCTGTACGGGTGACACCTGATGCAATGAGAGATCTAGCTGTACGGGGTGACACCTGGTGCAATAAGAGATCTAGCTGTACGGGGTGACACCTGGTGCAATGAGAGATCTAGCTGTACGGGGTGACATCTAGTGCAATGAGAGATCTAGCTGTACGGGGTGACACCTGATGCAATGAGAGATCTAGCTGTACGGGTGACACCTGATGCAATGAGAGATCTAGCTGTACGGGGTGACACCTGGTGCAATAAGAGATCTAGCTGTACGGGGTGACACCTGATGCAATGAGAGATCTAGCTGTACGGGGTGACACCTGGTGCAATGAGAGATCTAGCTGTACGGGGTGACACCTGATGCAATGAGAGATCTAGCTGTACGGGGTGACACCTGGTGCAATGAGAGATCTAGCTGTACAGGGTGACACCTGGTGCAATGAGAGATCTAGCTGTACGGGGTGACACCTGATGCAATGAGAGATCTAGCTGTACGGGGTGACACCTGGTGCAATGAGAGATCTAGCTGTACGGGGTGACACCTGGTGCAATAAGAGATCTAGCTGTACGGGGTAACACCTGGTGCAATGAGAGATCTAGCTGTACGGGGTGACACCTGATGCAATGAGAGATCTAGCTGTACGGGGTGACACCTGGTGCAATGAGAGATCTAGCTGTACGGGGTGACACCTGGTGCAATGGTGTCGATGCTCTTGACTTAAACTTGTAGAAAGTAGTGTGGCGTGCACTAGATCACACACGATCAAGGTCAAAGTAATAAAAGCAGCTTATCACACACACACATGCAAACACACACACACACACACATTCACACACATGCCCGCGAGATACAAGAAAATGCGAGTAAGATCACAAGGATCAGGAGGACGTGGTGCATACCCTGCGAGATACAAGAAAATGCGAGTGAGATAACAAGGATCAGGAGGACTTGGTGCATACTCCGCGAGATACAAGAAAATGCGAGTGAGATAACAAGGATCAGGAGGACTTGGTGCATACTCCGCGAGATACAAGAAAATGCTAGTGAGATAACAAGGATCAGGAGGACTTGGTGCATACTCCGCGAGATACAAGAAAATGCGAGTGAGATAACAAGGATCAGGAGGACTTGGTGCATACTCTGCGAGATACAAGAAAATGCGAGTGAGATAACAAGGATCAGGAGGACGTGGTGCATACTCTGCGAGATACAAGAAAATGCGAGTGAGATAACAAGGATCAGGAGGACTTGGTGCATACTCTGCGAGACGGTAAAGAATAAGGCGACTAGGCGTGAGCGGGTTGAGGACCTGGTTAAGAAGCAGGAGACTTGACAAGTGTCATGTTTTACAAGGAGCATGTGACTTGCAGGGATACCTAATTAGCCTAGTAATGAACTAGGGCAGAAGGAGAAATTGTATGAGAAGCTTACTGCCCATGCCAAGGCCAGCCAAACACTGTATCACCAGGAGCACGGCGAGTGCTGGTTTTAGAGCACCAATCATCAGAAGGGAGACCAGGCTAGACAGGTTAGCAGAGTCAACGGCAGGCGATTCGAGAAGCCAGTGATCCAGTCTAGGAGAGGGAAATAGTTGCGGAGGCACACGATCCCTTCGTGACAGACAGACAGACAGACAGACAGACAGACAGACAGACAGATAGATAGATAGATAGATAGATAGATAGATAGATAGATAGATAGATAGATAGATAGATAGATAGATAGATAGATAGATAGATAGATAGATAGATAGATAGATAGATAGATAGATAGATAGATAGATAGATAGATAGATAGATAGATAGATAGATAGATAGATAGATAGATAGATAGATAGATAGATAGATAGATAGATAGATAGATAGATAGATAGATAGATAGATAGATAGATAGATAGATAGATAGATAGATAGATAGATAGATAGATAGATAGATAGATAGATAGATAGATAGATAGATAGATAGATAGATAGATAGATAGATAGATAGATAGATAGATAGATAGATAGATAGATAGATAGATAGATAGATAGATAGAGCAAGAATTTGAGATATGGAGCCAGGAAGTAGATAAGACAAAAGAAAGAGAGAGCGCGAAAGAATGAAGACAGTGGGAGATGTGGGATGTGGGGAAGAACAGAGACAGAGAAAGAGAGAGAGAGAGAGAGAGAGAGAGAGAGAGAGAGAGAGAGAGAGAGAGAGAGAGTTTGAGATATGGAGCGAGGGAGTAGGTAAGTCAAGAGAGAGAGAGCGAATAAATTAAGACTGGGCGGTTTGGGGTGGGGGAGGAAAAGAGAGAGAGAGAGATAGGAATTTGAGATATAGAGCGAGGGATTAGATAAGACAAAAGAGAGAGAGCTAAATAATAAACACAATGGATGGTGTGGAATGGGAGGGGGAGAGAGGGGGGGAAGAGAGAGAGAAGATGACAGAGCAATTTTTTTTTTTTTTCATCGAACACCGGCTGTGAATTCCAGTGGAAGGTCCCGGTTAATCGTCCGCTTGGACTTTTTGCCTTCACCTGGACCTGATTTTTGCGTGTACAACCGTTTTTTATTTCCCTGCCTCTTTGGCAGCTGTACGCCGACTTCGAAGGAAGACGTCAGGCCTATTTCTAGGGTGACTGTGGCCATTGTTTTGTGTGGGTCGAGACTGCCTGATTTGTGTGGTGTCCGCCTTGTCTCCTTCGCCGCAGGTATTGCCCCCGGAGTACCCCTTTGGGGCAACCCCCTGTGGAACAGTTGGCCCTCAAGGGAAGGCAGGGGCAGATCATGGGCATTCCCCGCCATCCAAGGAGGCTTCCATGCATGCAGAGCCGGCACATGGCGCTCTGGTTCTGGGCTCACCCAAGGAATCGTCACGTCCTGCACATGCCTGCTTAACCTCACAACCGTATCAGGCCTCCCGCTCGACAGGGGCTGCGCCCTCTGGAAGTCAGCGGGGAGCAGCCCGTTGGTTTTGGACTTTTATGACCACACAGATAGGTACATTAGCCCGGCAGAATTTCACATCCTGTATCAGGCATATCGTTATCAGTTTTGTCCCAACACTCGGGCGAGTGGGGTCTTTGGGTGTAGACATTCGGCCTTTTGCATTTCAGTGCAAATTTTGATGGTCAGATTTTGATCCGTATGATCTGGTTTTGTCGGACATTTAGGCTTAGCCATCCTATGGATGGTTGCTGTTGTGGTGTACCACAGCGCGGTGACGACGACACTGAGGGTTAACCGAGGATGTACGTGACTGGCCAGCCCATGTATGGTTGCTGTTGTGGTGCACCTCAGCGCGGTGACGACGACACTGAGGGCCAACCGAGGATGCACAAGGATGGCCAGCCCATGTATGGTTTCTGTTGTGGTGCACCTCAGCGCGGTGACGACGACACTGAGAATTAACCAAGGATGAGCATTGAGCAATGTTCTCTTTACTCAGCAGTCTTTTAACCTAGGGTTGTGATTTTAGCTGTACTTTTGTCGAACCTACTCATGTTCCTAATGAGTTTTGATAACATTTTTCACCCAAGCGTTTGGGGGCGGGCTGATAAGAGCCACAAGGACACGTCACCTCTGGGGGCCGCCAAACTCCGAGATCCCCTGACAGCTCTGTTAATGCTCATTTGAGACATTATCCGTGGCGCACGACGAGGACGTGCTGTAGGGGTCTTGCGTGAGGTTCCGTACAACCAGGATAGTAAAGGACTGGCGCCCTAGTGACGTACGGAGTATCTCCTTATACACATCATGTTGGACTTAACTTCCCCTCACGCCTGTGACATAAATCACCGCGCCACAATACAGAGCAATAAATTCAGAGGTGGAGCGAGGGGGTATGTAGACAAAAAGAGGGAGCAACAGAATAAAGACCATAAGCTATGTGAGGTGGGAGGGGGGAGAAAAAACACAGAGAGAGAGAGAGAGAGAGAGAGAGAGAGAAAGAGAGAGAGAGAGAGAGAGAGAGAGAGAGAGAGAGAGAGAGAGAGAGAGAGAGTGGTTTAGAAGAAATGCTAACAATACCGTCATACACTCCTAGTGTTTTCAGAATCTAGTCTAGTGACTGCTACTGCACTTTCCGTCCTGGCTACAGCCGCCCATCGTGGATTCCATGAACAGATTTCGCGAGCCGAAGGAAACCTGTGCCATCAACCGGCAATGATGACAGCGACACTAGACAAACCAGCTATGACAACCAACTATAACAACCAGCTATGACAACCAGCTATAACAACCAGCTATGACAACCAGCTATAACAACCAGCTATGACAAACCGCCATAACAACTAGCTATGACTACTAGCTAAAACAACCAGATATGACTACCAGCTATAACAACCAGCTATAACAACCAGCTATGACAACCAGCTATAACAACCAGCTATAACAACCAGCTATAACAACCAGCTATGACAACCAGCTATAACAACCAGCTATAAAAACCAGCTGTAACAACCAGCTAGGACAACCAGCTATATTTGAAACGGCAATACCCCTAGTTTATTCATTTTAGCAATGAAATGCTCTGTTGAACAATTCCGGTGTAGGGAGGGATTTCCTCATACCTATTTCAGAATAATAATAGAGCAGTTCAGGATAACCGTTACAGGTAATCCCTAGGTGTGAGAGACGTATGATGTAGGATGTATCAGTTTACGGTTGGATTAGTCTGAATGACCAGAACTCTTCCTATTCGCCCTGATCAGTTCTTCCCGTGCTCCGGCGTTTGTGCCCTTTACGAGCAGTTTTGTGTATGTTTCGAATCTATTGTCAGAGTGTGCGCAGGCAAAATTATTTCCTAGTTTGGGCACCAAAGGCTTTCGTTGATGCTGATGATTGTCGTTGTGATTATCATCCCCTATATATAAGTGTATTATTATTGTTATTATTATTTGACACTAGTTATTCTCTAATTTATCTCCCCCCCCCACCCCCTCCCCCCCTCCCCCAACCCATCCCTTTTTTTTTAATCCGTTTGAACATTTTTTTAAAAACAACTATTTTAATAGCGGGTTTGTAGTTGTGCAATTCACGCCTTTAAACCGGAAAATGTGCAGGGAAGTTTTCAATTGCCCCCAACGGCGTCAAACGCATTTGGTTCATGAAACGAGGCAGCAACAATCCGGGTCATGGTATTTTTTCTCGGTTATTTTCTCACAGCCCAGACTATAAAAAATTTCTCACAGCCCTGACTATAAAAGGTTCGGTATCTTTGCCAGGACAGTGATCGTGTTTTCCTACAGGCGTTACCAGAGCTGAAGGCGCTTCCAGTTTGCTGTATCTGTGTATAAGAGTAACAGAGTAGTCAACTGTAAGCTTTATTTTCATAGGCTTAAGTATTGCAGCTTTTATTTCTTTGCTTTTTGAAAAAAAAACTAAATTGCTACTACTGTCCGTGTTATCACTTTTTAGCCTGGCTAGTGCTGTTGCCATGGACTGTGCAGGTTAGGGTGTTTAATTTTGTCCCTGACTACAGCCCGGTGGGGGCATTAAAATAACACAAAATTGCAGACCTTACTGGGGCAAAGTTAAGCATACACACACACACTCACGCGTACGCACATACGCTCACACAATAACATCATAAACTTATAACTTCTTTTTCAGCATTCCGAGCCCTTGAGGTTCATTGCTACAGATATCATCCGCCTCCATTCATCTCTCTGGTTGGCCTTCTCTTTCCTTTTGGTAACACCAAGTGTTTGCAGGTCTGTCTGGACATTATCTCTCCATAGTATTCTTGGTATGTCTCGTGGTCTACAGTGTATACAGTTTTAAACTTCTCTGTCATCTGACATTCTTTCAATATGCCCCAACCAATTCAGTCTATTAGCTCTCATGATGCCAGTGATCAGTGGTGATTTAAACAGATTATTAATTTCATTATTGCTTCTTATGCTCTATTTCCAGCTGTTTTGATCTTGGTGTTGCGAGACAGACACTTTGACTTTAGCAGATGTTAAAGGGCATAGTATACTTTATTTCCAGATTGTATTATAGATTGTATTTCTTCTCTCAGTTTGTTGGAGCAGTTGAAGTCTACACCCAACTACTTCTATGTTTCAGTTCGTTTGATTTCAATGTTACTGACTTGTATGTGGCCGGAGTTTATATCCTTTTCCTGTCTAGTTATTATCATGTATTCTGTCTTATCTTTATTGATTACTAGTCCCATTTTCTGAAATGATTCTTTTAAAAGAGTTATTGTTTTAACAGTCTTTAGCTCATTCTCTTCAACGATATCAATGTCATCAGAGAGAGACAGCATAAACAAACTCAACAGGAAAGAACAAATATCAATTTTTAGACTTCGGACTGGACACAGTGGTCTTCGAGCACACCTGTACAGGATAGGCATAAAAGAATCTGCTGCCTGTGATTGTGGAGCAGAAAGACAGACCTATGAACACATACTGCAGTATTGCCCTTACCTCTCCCAGCAAAGACTGTGGATCTGGCCCAAGGGAGCCACATTGCAAGAGAAGCTATGAAGAACCGGAGGCGACCTTGAACGCACAATCCTACTTGTGACCCAGAGGGGACTCAATGTTTAGCATGACTGATGTCGAACGCAGAAGAAGAAGAAGAATGTCATCAGCATATCCAAGTATTCTTGTAGATTCTCCCACAGTACATTCTTGTTTCAATTTCCTTATAAATTTCTCCAGGGCCAAGTTGAAAAGAAGTATGGAGAGCATCACCTTGCTTTAAACCAGATGTTATTTGAAAAGGTTCTGACTTTCTGCCTTTATATATAACTATATTACTAGTGTCTTCCAGATATAGTTTGGTCATGCTAATTAAGTTTTTCGGTATTCCAAAGTCTTTTATAGCATTCCATAAACTGTTTCTATTTACATTATCATAGGCTTTTTTTAAATCCACAAAAACATTATGTACATCTCTTTCATATTTCAAATGTTGCTCTGCTTTTTGCTGTGAAATGAATATCTGATCTATTGTTGATCTGTTCTGTCGGAAACCGCTTGGTAATCTCCCAAAATGTCTTCGACGAATGGTTTTAGTTTGTTTAGCAGTACCGACGATAGCATCTTATAGCTTGTAAATAATGGTGATATTCCTTTATAATTTTCACATTTATACTTGTCTCTTTTCTTTAAAATGGGTATTAATAAAGACACTTTCCATTCATGGGGTAATTTCTCCGTCTTCCAAACTATTTTTATTAATTCATATATTTTTACATGAAATGCATGAACACATTCTTTTAAAAGTTCAGATGCAATTCCATCAGCACTAGTTGCTTTATTGTTTTTAAGCCGTGTTGTGACATCCAGTACTTCTTCAAAACCAGGCTCTTCAATATTTGGTTCACATGTTAATATATCTTCCTGTGGATAAGTATTAGGTGGGGTTTCACAATTTAACAATTCAGCAAAGTATTCCTTCCATCTGTTACATGTTTCTTAATTTTTTTTTTTTTTAATCATGCTCCCATTGTGATCTTTTAAAAGATAAATGTTGATGTCATCGTTTTACAACCTTCAGTTCTTAAAAAAAAAAATCTCTAGATTGGTTGTTCTGGTGGTTTCCTTCCATATCCATGACAATGTGTTCATGTATTCTCGCTTTTGGTGTCTAACTATTTTTGTAGCTTTGTTACATTCAGTTCTATATTTTTCTTCATTTCGTATGTTGCTAGTATCATTTATTCAGATCTGTCTGGCATGTTTTTTCTTACTGGCTGCTTCTTCACATTTTGTTCTTTCCGTTTATGGTGGACACACCAGGACATTCTTCTGCAGTGGTTTGAATTATATTCTTGATATCTATCCATGTTTGGTCAACGTCTTCCTCTGACGGAATATTCAAGATTTTTAGTTTATGTTTTAATTTATCTGCAAATTTATCTGATATGGTTGCTTCTTGTAATCGTTCTCTATTGTACTCTGGATGTAATCTTTGCAACTTAGTGTAGAAGGATCTGTTTAACTTGATTTTTTATTTTGCACCAACCAGGCAGTGGTCACTTTGAAACTCAGCTCCTCTGTAGCTTCTAACTTGTTGTATGTTCGATACATTTTTATTATTTATTAAAATGTGAACTATCTGATTATAAGTTATCCTGTCACGTGATTGCCAGGTTTGTTTATGTATATATTTTCTTTGAAATCTGGTGCTGCTTATCTGTAGTCCTTTCGCTACGGCGAGGTTGATTGATCTACATCCATTATTGTTTAAATTGGTATGTAGGCTTTCCATACCTGCTACATTTTCATAGGTGTTGTCTCTTCCTATTTTTGCATTGAAATCTTCTAAGACAATCAGTATGTCTCGTTTTTTAGCTTCATTTGTGATATTCTCAAGGAGATCATGGAATTCTTCTTTGATATCATCTTCTTGTCTTCAGTGGGTGCATGCACAATAATCATCGTGATATTGTTCTATTTTCCTTTTGTTCGTAGCTTACTGATCCTATCACTAACAGCTTCCAAATTTATACTTTCCCACAACTGTTTCTTGGTATAAACATATAACGTTCATCAAAATTTCCTTTTTTATCTCAGAAAGGTAAATAACTCTGTAGCACTGCGCGTGTGATAGTACTCGCCTTGGTTCTTTCCCTTCAAATCAAATTTGCAATTTCAAAAACTGGTCTTTGTATCTGCCTGCGGGACCTCCTGGACGCCTGGACACACCGATCGCGTTCCTTAGAGGCCCCACAACCTAAATATGCCAAATCTATTTTTTTTTTTTCAGTTTCAAAGCTCATATTTTATTGTCTAAATATTTGTATCGATGAATCTTTGCTAAAAACTTCTTCAGTGTCAAAACACTAATTGTTTCAAGGCTCGTAGCTTTAAAAAATATTTTTTTTTTTTTACATTTAATGGATAGCAATCCAGTCATCTCCTTGTGAGATGCAATTTGTCGTTATTTAAAGCCCCACACTAGCTCTTGCCAGGGGCCGCAACATAGCCATAAATATGGT
>CAJHNH020008456.1:287500-290000 GCA_905116865.2 Candidula unifasciata | reverse complement strand
TACTGGGGGAAGGCTGTGATATATGATACTGAGGCTGTGATATATGATACTGGGGGAAGGTTGTGATATATGATACTGAGGCTGTTTTATACGATACTGAGGCTGTGATACATGATACTGAGGCTGTAATATGTTATACTGAGGCTGTGATACATGATACTGAGATATATTATACTAGGGAAGGTTGTGATATATGATACCGAGGCTGTTATATACGATACTGAGGCTGTGATACATGATACTGAGGCTGTAATATGTTATACTGAGGCTGTAATACATGATACTGAGACTGAGATATATTATACTAGAGAAGGTTGTGATATATGATACTGAGGCTGTTATATACGATACTGAGGCTGTGATACATGATACTGAGGCTGTAATATGTTATACTGAGGCTGTGATACATGATACTGAGATATATTATACTAGGGAAGGTTGTGATATATGATACTGAGGCTGTTATATACGATACTGAGGCTGTGATACATGATACTGAGGCTGTAATATGTTATACTGAGGCTGTAATACATGATACTGAGACTGAGATATATTATACTAGAGAAGGTTGTGATATATGATACTGAGGCTGTTATATACGATACTGAGGCTGTGATACATGATACTGAGGCTGTAATATGTTATACTGAGGCTGTGATACATGATACTGAGGCTGTGATACATGATACTGGGGGAGGTTGTGATATATTATACTGGGGGAGGTTGTGATATATGATACTGAGGCTGTTATATACGATACTGAGGCTGCGATACATGATACTGAGGCTGTAATATGTTATACTGAGGCTGTGATACATGATACTGAGGCTGTGATAAATGATACTGGGGAGGTTGTGATATATGATACTGAGGCTGTGATATATGATACTGGGGGAGGTTGTGATATATGATACTGAGGCTGTTATATGCTATACTGAGGCTGTGATACATGATACTGAGGCTGTAATATGTTATACTGAGGCTGTGGTACATGATACTGAGACTGTGATATATGATACTGAGGCTGTGGTACATGATACTGAGACTGTGATATATGATACTGAGGCTGTGGTACATGATACTGAGACTGTGATATATGATACTGATGCTGTGGTACATGATACTGAGACTGTGATATATGATACTGAGGCTGTGGTACATGATACTGAGACTGTGATATATGATACTGAGGCTGTGATATATGATACTGAGGCTGTGATATATGATACTAAGACAGTTATATGTGATACTGAGGCTGTGATATATGATACTGAGGCTGTGATATATGATACTGATGCCGTGAAATATAATACTGAGATCGTGCTATATGATACTCAAGCCGTGCTGTATGAAACCGAGACCATGATATCTGAAACTGTGGTCCTGATGTCTAATATCTATGACATGATATATTGAAGATATGATATATAAGGTAGGTTTACAACCCCAGATCTTTGATTTTGGGAACAAAGTACATTGCACGATAGGCAACAGTGGCGATGTGTGATACATTCACACGTGTAAGCGTTAGTAGGCAACAATTACACTGGAGAAAGTATCTTGCGATATTTTCTTCCTCGTCGCTTCGCTGTTGACTGAGTGTGCGTGTGCAGCTAGCATTGTTGTTATAGAACTGACTGACTGGTAGCTTTCACACGTTTCTGGCTTCTACATGAGTAGCGGTAACATGCACTTCTGTTCGTTATGTTTGAGATGTAAACAGTGTGGAGTGTTTGTAAAAAGTCGGGTGTAGGGAGATGTCAACCAGCGTCATTTGCACACGGTTATAAACCATTAGTGCTCTGCCACCAGTACGGACAGCTGATAAGAAATTGTCCACCTGTGTCACTACAGCAACGTTCCTCCATTTACCCCAGGGTGTCAGATCTGGTACTCATTTCCTAGAGCCTGGGTGAACCCCTGGAACCGCCCGGTTTCGAACACCGACCGTGGGCTGCAGCGAGTCGCAGCTAGATTTAAAAGCGAGTCTCCTTTCGACTGCGCTAACGCAGCCCCTCTGAGTGTTTATAATAAATAGTTAATAGTACAAATAAATATTAACATAACACATTCTTATCTACGCATAATGAGGACATAAACAATACATTACACAATTTATTGTTTGGCATATATCGCTGTAACTCGGCAAGTCAAATCAACATATAATTAAACGCAAAATAAATCATTTTCTTAATGGAATGCATTAACCAACTCGCCAGCTTAACTAAATTATGCTTCATTTTGTGTTGATTTGACTCTGTATTAATGCGTCTGACGAGATACAGCGAAATATGTTAGAAAATAAATTGTAAAATGTATTGTTTATGTCCACTTTATTAAAATTTAAAACGGGAAAACATTGTTTCCATCATTTATATTCGGTAATGGAAATTGAAAGCGGCGATTACAACCTGGCAACTGCTAGGCAACTACAGTCACCACTATTGGAGTGCTTATGCTGCTCTATTTCACTGCTAATATATTAAACAATGATTATTGC
>CAJHNH020008456.1:52500-282500 GCA_905116865.2 Candidula unifasciata | reverse complement strand
AGTTAGCCACTTCTTCGTTATATACGCCAATATACCTTCGGATCTGCAAAATGTTAATTTTTTTAACTAGATTAAATTATCTTCACTATAACTTATTGTGTACACACTTTTATTTTAAAACTGTTTAGGCCTGTGCAAAATACACACAGTAGTTTTTTTTTTTTTTTTCGCATGTGTCCATTGTGTGTATTTGTGTGTGCGTGTACCGACTCGCGAGGAACACACCAGTACGTGTCTTCATGAATGCTTTTGTGTGTGTAGGTACAGACAGACAGACAGACAGACAGATAACAAGACAGGCAGACGCACAGACAGACAGACAGACAGACAGACAGACAGACAGACAGACAGACAGACAGACAGACAGACAGACAGACAGACAGACAGACAGACAGACAGACAGACAGACAGACAGACAGACAGACAGACAGACAGACAGACAGACAGACAGACAGACAGACAGACAGACAGACAGACAGACAGACAGACAGACAGACAGACAGACAGACAGACAGACAGACAGACAGACAGACAGACAGACAGACAGACATTTTTGAAATCAGTCAAGGAAACCTTCAGAATGTATCTAACAGTTAGATTCACAAAGAACAATCTAGAAAATGTTACTCAACTAAACAAGGTCAGACTACTGAACACCATTGTCTTCCAGACAAGAACAAATATTGACTTCGGTTTGCTGTGAGGTAGCCACAAATTAACTTGCACAATTTGTTGTCCTAGGTGTTTCCCGCTACAGGCTACAGTGGGAGCGAGTTCCTGTTGGTTGTTCCTGCCAAGTGATGCCCAGCGTATTTTCAGCACAGTAGAGGCTGCACGGACACCAACAACACATCAATGTGTGTGAGGACGTCAGGGCAGCTAATGTGTTGTTTCTTTTGGTTTCTCACGTGTAACTTGGTGTGCAATTATTACACATGTAGGACACTACTTTAAGTTGTTCACACATAACTATTTGAAGTTCACTTACATAGGGCTTCCTTTCCATATGTCATATTATATATATATATATATATATATATATATATATATATATATATATATATATATATATATATATATGTGTGTGTGTGTGTGTGTGTGTGTGTGTGTGTGTGTGTGTGTGTGTGTGTGGTTGTGTGCGTGTACTGCTTTCTAGGATTTCTGAAAATTGTATACATTAATTATGTAATCACCATTAAATGTTTAAATGAATCTACTGGTTGTTCTGTTGGCAGTAATTGTATATGAATTGTAGGCTATATTTGTATTATTGTAATTTTTATATTTATTATTAAATGTCAGTGTAGACAGAAGAGATTAGTCTAAAGACCAGTTTAGGCTCGTGCGTGTTTTTGATTAGGACATTCACAAGAGCGACTTCATAAAAACACTAGAAGCAAGGGCTGATTTGAAAAGCGTGGCAAAGGAATTCAATATCAGCATCTAGAGTGGCCAGATACAAGAGGAATGGCTCCACAGTTATTTGTTCCCACTACCGAAGCCGAAAAAAGACCACTCAAAGATCTGCGGCTACAGAATCATCTCGATGCAGAATACTGTTGGCAAACTTTTGGAGAAAACTGTCGCACAAAGATTGACCACCTACTTGGAACTACTCGATAAGTTCCCATCAACACTTGGAGGGTACAGGTTGAATAAAGAGACATGGTTCAATGCTGCAGTTTTCGCCTACGATGTTTACCAGGGATTTCAGATTAAAGACGTGCGGCAATGTTGGACTTAGAAGATACCTACAATAAAGTACCATATGAATATTCTATGCAATTACTTCTTAAACAGTACTCAGATGTGGTAGCTGGTCCTCAGAACCGCAAAAGATATGTCCAGGCTTGCCACAGGGATCACCACTTTCACCAGTCTTATTCAACGTTTATACGGTGATGATCACTGAGCAGCAGTTGAATGGAAAGGGAAGGACTTCGTCATTTGCTGATGACATTTTGATTTATCGACGAGGGCGTGACAGACAGGAGATCGCCAGCACAATGCACAAAGAACTCGATCGAATTGCCGCCTGGTGTAATGGTTCCAATGCCTATGTCAATCCTTCGAAGGCATCAGTGTCATGGTTCTCTTTAAACAATCATATTGTCAATGATAGACATTGTGGTGTTAGAAAGTGGAAGAATGGGCCTCAGTTTGAATAATGGGAAGACAGAAGTAATGGTGGTATCAAAGAAACAAATTATTCCTAAATGTGTAATAAAAGTCAATGGTGTTATTTTAAGACAAGTACAGAAATTTAAGTATCTGGGCACATGGATAACATCAGATGGAAGATGCATAACTGAAATAAGAAACAGAATTGGACAGGCAAAAACTGCATTTTATAAAATGAAAAACATCTTGTGCAATATATCCTTGTCATTGAGAGTTAGAAAAATAATTCTTGCTTGCTACATACATCCAGTTTTAACATATGGATGTGAATCCTGGACAATCGGTAGGCAGGCCAAACAATTTTTAGAGGCCTCAGAGATGTGGTTTTACAGAAGAATGCTTAGAATACCTTGGACAGCCAAAAAGAGCAACCAAGAGGTTTTAAAAGAGGTGGGAGACCGAAGACAACTTATCACTGACATCAGAAGGAGACAGTCATCATTTTTCGGCCATGTTATGAGAAGAGGGAAAATAGAACATGTTGTGACCACTGGAAAGATCTGTGGAAGGAGGGATAGAGGAAGACAACGAGAGAAGATGCTTGACAGTCTTGTTGCAGGGCATGGAGGTGTGTCGGCACACGAACTGATACATGCTGCAGGAGATCGCGGATTATGGAGAGGCATGATCGCCCACGCCAGTCGGCAAGGCACCTGATGATGATGATGATTGTCAAATCGGACTTACGAGAAGTAAAAATGCGTGCTAATGTATTGATCAGAACCAACGTTAAGAGGTTTCTCGGGGTGAGGTTTGATCGCAGCTTGTCATACAGGGAACACGTTGACCATGTGATAACATAAGCACGCTTTTAGGCAAATATGCAGTATAACCGACATCACCGCTGGTGCAGAGTGGATACCTGTGCCTCATGCGTTTATCTGTACATTTTCCTGTATTGTCACACTCAACCGGCGATGCAGAGAAGAGAATCCTGTTGCTGTTAATGCAGATGTCAACGCTCTCATCAGTGAAAATTCAGACGAAGCATATGCACTAATCTACACAGACGGATCCGTTATACGCCAAAGAAGAAGCGCATGGACATTCACAGCACGCTCAGCGGGCAGAACAGTCAAAGAAGCCAACGGCGCCTTCTCCATGACAACCAGCAGCATGAGGATGGAGGTGATGGCAATGACGCAAGCGTTTGCCTGGATCGAAACACAAAAATACACCCGCGTATGTATACTCAGTGATTCAATGAGTATGATCCGGAGGGTTCAAGCAGGTTCGGTGCGAAGACAATGGCTTGAATCATTACAGAAGTCCACTGTGCATGAAGTCACCTTTGTTTTTTGTTTCGGGATACGCAGGCGTCGATGGAAATGAACGAGCTGACAGGTTGACTGTATACGCTATCACTACCAACGGTCAGCCTATGGATCATGCTGATATTAAAAATGCCCTCAGAGAAATGGAAAGGACGGAGGACTTTGGTGGCAGTGAATCCACATCACTCACCAGAATGGCAGACTTGGGAATTAAGATCGGCATAGCAAAAAACAAGACGCACACCAGACACGTCAGAAGACTTGTTCATCAACATAGAACTGGTACTATTAGCCATCGGACGTTGGGGTTCATACTGAGGGGAGGATCTGAGCACCTATGGACATGTCCGGATTGCAATGATGATAACCCAACTAACTAACTAACTAGAAGCGAGGAAAGAAAGTTGACAAGACACCGGTCGTGGGCTTGGAACTAGCTTTCCAATGTGATTTTACAATTATTTCAAACCGAGGCTGGTGTGTTCTGTTGAAAAAAATCGGTTAGTTCGACGTTAGTCTCCCCAAATAGAATAAATCCCTTTCATTTCACAAGTTTGTTGGGCTGGCTTTCCTGAAAGTGACAGGTGTGTCCCGCTCTGTTGTTTGGTTCCTCCGTTGCCTTGCATTTACGTTTTCATTCCGAAAAAGAGAATGTCTGTGACATAGTTTGTAGCACTCTCTAGGGGATTTGTGTTAGACTCAGTTCGTTCGTGTTTTGGAGTGTTAAAGGCGCTGGCGTGCTGAAATATACAATACGCGATATCAACAGCATTGCGAAACACTCAGTAACAGTATGCGAAGGTCACGCGGCTCGGGAACTACTAATCAGAAGTGAGCTAGTGTGCATATGGGCGGGGTCTGGGGGCGTCTAACGTCGAACTAACCGACTTCCCTTCCCATCCATAAATCTCCGTGTCGCACGGCTTGTGCTATGTTGTGGTAATGTCACGCTGTAGTTCACATATATTTTAAAAAGAAATATTTGAACCTTTTCCTCCGTCATTATCCAGACGCTGTTTGAGCTCTCTTTGCTTGCTTCTTGTCCTCAATCGATGAGCTGTCTCTTGTCACAGTCCAGCAGGAATCAACAAGCATTGAAGGGCTCTAATTGCCTTGATACCTTGTCTCCATAGCAGCTCAGATTTGTTAGTATGTTCTATCCAAATCACTTCTATCAATGCCTTTTCAAAGCCACCGAGTTGGATTCTCTCAAATCTACATGAGGTCCGCCGCGTCATAAAATGGACACCATACAACTGTGAGTCAGGTCGCCTGTGTTGCATTGACCGCCTGGTGCCTTGAATGACCTGTTCTCAATGAATCAGTAGTAATTTAAGCAACAGAATCCTATTCAGCTCATACGGTAATAAATGGATTTACAATAGTATGAATGAGTACATAAATGTCTCCACTATGGTGACAATGAAACGGCATCACTGAACCTTTCACAAATTTTAGTCAAGCAATTAAAGTATAGGAATAAAATGTAGCTCAAGTTTATGCACCCCCCCCCCCCCCCCCCCACTCAATATTCGTTTAGTCTATTTTAGCCAAATACGGCGAGAACCTAAGAGCTAAACAGATCATTCCTGATGCACGGAAGTAAATCATGGGTTGTCAGAAGATTTGTGTAAATTTATGTGGAAGCATTGGAGATGTACTTTCAGGTACGTATGGTGAGAACACTGTGGACAGATAAATGAGGTAATATTGCAATGATCTCTTGAAATGATAAACACACAAAGAGAACTGATTACCCGCATCAAACGGACACAAACTCTTAGCTCAACACTAATCTGACTGATACTGACTACATTTTTGGATCAATAATTAATTAACCGGATCAAATAATCACCCTGAGACTTATTCTAGAAGAACACATTGTGAAGCAACAGCCTCTAGTCCTGAATTTTATTTATTTCAAGAAGGCCTTTACCAGCTTACGTTGTATAATTTTACTATAGGAAATTTTGGAATTCTACAGCATACTCGCCAAAATAATAAACACATTATTAGAAATGTTTTTGAATGCTTAGAATGTGCAGTGCGCACTGAAATTGGTCTAAATGACTGGCTTTGGTGAAAACTGGAATGAAACAGGGCTGCATTCTTTCTTGCTGTTTGTAGTAGGCATTGACTTCTTCTCTTCTTCTGCCTTTCTATCCCCCAATGGAGCATTGGCCCAGGCATTGACTAGGTAATGAAAAAATGTGGTAAAGGCAAAACTATCACCGACAGGGTAGAGAATAGACAACTGGAATATCTAAATTTTCGCAGGTGATATTGTTCCGTCCAATGTAAATAACAAAGACAGGCAGAGAAAAACAGAGATTTCTCGTCTACAGACTACAAAAAAATGACTACAGATAGGTTTTAAGAAAACAAATATATTAAAGATGCCACCAACGGATCATGTAGATGTCATGCTAGAAAACAAACCGATGAAAGTAACGGGCCATTTCACTTATTTGTGTAGCAGCTTTGACTCTCAATGAGATACAATGAGAGAAATTATGATACGCACTGATACAACAGCAACAGCCTTTAAAAGCCTTAACAAAATTTGGGCTCCAACTTATGCTTTTTTCTCCTTCTTTTTATTAAAAAAAAAAATAGGCACAACGTTCTGTGGCTGCCAAACGTTTAAAATTAATCTGTATTTGCCACGAATCTTCAATTCTTACATATGCCAGCGAAAGTTGAAGAAGCACTAAAGATACGAAAAAACCAAATACATTTGAAAATGAATGTGTGAGAAAAGTCAAGAACATCGAATGGAATGAATTCAAAAAGGTGAAGATAGAGAAATATCAAGATGAATACCTGTATCGACTGCTATAAGACAAAGAAGGTGGGGATAATTAGAGCTCACTCTGAGACGAAATTAGCAAAGAATTACAAATTCACTATTACAAAACAAGCACTGAAATGGCAAACCGACAGTCTGAGAGAGGGAAAAAAACGGACGTCCAGGGAAAACTTTAAGAACATTATTACAAGAGGGTAAAAATTATGGGCTAAATTCCTTGTCAGAAATCGAGAGTTGCATGCAACAGAGCGGAGTGGAGGAGGAATCGAGTGCGGGCCATATGTGACGCCTAACGGCACACAAATGATGATGATGATGATGATGAATTAATGAACGAAACCAGAGGACCACGAAGCATTTGCTGTATACAAGATGTCTCCCATCAAGGCATTCGGGACTGTGGCTGTGATGGTAGCCTGCTTTGTCGTCATTTATCCACGCTTCATGCACCCCTTTGTGTTGAAAGCCTTCGGTTTGTACGAGCCTCCGAAAAAGGATACGGAAGGTAATGTTTTTGTTCATGATTTATATCACTATATGTTTCTGACCGATAGACAATGACCCAACAGTGACCTTGTTTCAACTCAGCATCAAAACAAGTTCGTAGTACAGTCAGTCAGCTGTTCGGTCGGTCAGTCAAACCATTTGCAATTATCTGAATCAACCAGTTCAGTGACGATCACGATCAATCTTGCGTCACCATCATCACGTGCCTTGTCGACTGGCGTAAACGATCACTCTCAATATGCAAGATCGGAAATATTCGACATCATGGCTCTCCTTTCAACTTCGGCCGGTAGACAAACATCGAAGGCCGGTTAGTCGGAGTTATGTCCCCTTGCTACAGTGCAATTACGGACTGGAGATGGCACGAATCAAACAAACACAGTGAGTTGAGGTCGACATGCAGACCCCGCGCTGCCACTCAAATTAGCGACTGCGTTCAATTACCGCTTCTTCCGACGCATTACGGAGTGGACTAGAGGGAACGAGACAAGTGACATAGTTACTGTGTGTCGGCGATAGACAGCGTGCAGTGCCTTAGGGGTAGGGTTAGGGTTTGGGTTTGAGTTTGGGTTGCTACTATGAGTTTGTGCGAAGACGAGATGCGGCGACAGTAACCTTAACCCACACCCTAAACCTAATCCTACCACTAAACCAAACCCTAACCCTAAACCTAACCCTCACCCAAACCGTAGCCGTATGCTGTCTATCGGCAATACACAGTAATTATGTCATTTGTTTCGTTCCCTCCTGTCAAGAACGTAATTGCACTGTAGCAAGGGGACATAAATCCGACTTACCGGCCGTCGATGTTTGTCTACCGGCCGAAGTTGAAAGGAAAGCCGGCATCATGTATAAATAATAGTAGTTAGTACTGTTAGTTCCTGTGTTGACTAAAGACGAAGTGCCTACTGATACCCTCCTGTGACAACAAAAATGTCAATAGCCTTTTGAAGATTATGAAAAATTGTCTGGCGTTGTCTTCCTTGTCTCTTTTTCCACAGATCTTTGACTCTGCAGTAGATAGAACATGTCCTAGTTTCCTTCTTCTCATACCATGACCAAAAAAGGAGGCTTTCCTCCGAACTTCATTCCCATATTATGGCGGCCAAACAAATACCCTAATGTTCCCATATGATGGCGGCCAAACAAATACCATAACGTCCCCATATTATGGCAGCCAAACAAATACCCTAACAGGGCCTCAGTCGTGTGTAAAATGCGGACTTCCTCCAACGAACACATTGCTGCGAAACTAGGATTACTGTCTGTTGTAAATTTCAAGAAACGCAACACGATAATGGTGACTTGGAGGGGAGACCACGTGCTCCAACGCAGGTTAGCGATAGTGTTCTTCCGATTAAACTTAACGCCGAGCGTATCCCCCTACGCCTCTGCACACCGTGCGGATGGTGCGGCTAAACTAGATGGCTGGGACTCACGAGCAGCAGCTACCGCATCTCCTGCAGCTTCCTCCAATTTATTTGCTCATGAGTCCCAGCCCTCTAGTTTAGCCCCTCATCCGCGCTGCACGTGCAGCGGGGGGAATACTGTCGGCAGTACGGCATAGTTGCAGAAACAGGTCCGCAGTTAACATATCACTGAGACCTTGTTAGAATATTTGTTTGCCCTCGATAATATTGGCCCGTTATTTTGAGGTGATCCTAGTTTTGCAGCGATTTGTGCCTCGGCAGGCACTCCGCATTTTACACACGACCGAGGCCCTGTTTGTGATATCACTGTTACTTCTGTCTTCATATTATTCAGACTGAGGCCCATTTTGTCACTTTCTACCACCATCACTCCCTGTATAAGTGTATGTTTTTCTGATTTGACACTATTAAGACAGTGTCATCAGCATAATACAGGTTGTTTATGTTATAACAAGCAACCACAATTTCTGGCACATCCATGATAGATACATTATATATTCAGTCTGTCAAAACGATCACTATTACATTTACATCAGCTTAGATCTTTAGAGACAGAGCTTATAGTGCTGATCTCGTTATTGGAAAGTAATGAAGGAATAAGAATGCAGACTTTCAATTCAATTAGTAATTTTTTTTTTGGTTAAAATGAAATTTATGGTGCATCTTTGGTTCTCTGTGGTTCCTCTCAAAGAAAGCCTGTTTGAATATTTGACATTATTAATCAAAAATTGACAAAAAAGTTCCCCGTTACAACCCAACCCCCCCCCCCCCCTCTCCCGACCCCCCTAATCCCCGCTTAGACTACTTGTCAATCTTCGTGATCATAATCATCTTTTTGTGCATTATTATTATAATTATGCACCACATAGGACTGACAGTCTTAGAGTCTATTCCTCTCTTCCATACTATCCTGCACTATTTTTTAAAATATTATTGATAGAATCCAGTGTGAGACCTTTGACCTCTCTCTCCTTGATCCACTGATTTGCCATTTCAGTACCTGTTAATTGATTCTCTATCCTCTGATTACTGAACAATACATTAACATTGACTGCTACACCTAGCTCTTTCACTCCAAGTCTTACTCTTTATACCAGCTCTTTCTCTCCATGTCTTACTCTTTATGCCAGCTCTTTCTCTCCGAGTCTTACTCTTTATACCAGCTCTTTCTCTCCATGTCTTACTCTTTATACCAGCTCTTTCTGTCTATGTCTTACTCTTTATACCAGATCTTTCTCTACGTGTCTTACTCTATATACCAGCTCTTTTTCTCCAAGTCTTACTCTTCATACCAGCTCTTTCTCTCCATGTCTTACTCTTTATATCAGCTCTTTCTCTCCATGTCTTACTCTTTATACCAGCTCGTTCTCTCCATGTCTTACTCTTTATATCAGCTCTTTCTCTCCATGTCTTACTCTTTATATCAGCACTTTCTGGATACATGTCTATACTGATGGATCAGCATTTAAAGCTACCATTAAAGCAGGTTACGGAATCTACATAGGTTATCCCGATGGATCTGTTGAAGAGATTTTTGATGCATGCGGGGAATTCTGTTCAAACTATGAAGCTGAAATAATTGCACTGGAAACAGCAGTATACCACCTAAAGACTGTAATGGATGTTTACCCCTTAAAGGTCCAAAATATTGTCATCTTCACAGATTCAATGTCTGCCCTTCAAGCTCTGGAGGGCAATGAACGCTGCAGAACTGACATAGCCAAGATAATCCTGGATGCCGATCAGCTTATTACCTCATACAACATCAGAATAGTGATGCAGTGGATTCCAGGTCACTCCGGCACACCAGGTAATGACAGAGCTGACAGATTGGCAAAGAAAGGAGCAACACATGAACAACCACCTACAGCGACAACCCTCCAGACAGCAAAAACACTGATAAGAGCTATAAACAAAGAGACTTGGTTGAACAGATGGGCCATGGGAGACACTGGAAGAGAGGTTTATAGACATATGTCTGGCCCTGATCCTAATGACAGCATTAACCATCTAACAAGAAGAGACCAGGCCACCATCTTCAGACTTAGAACGCAACATACTCCACTCAATGGACACCTAAACAGAATACAGCCACAACACTCCCCAGAGTGCCAGCTATGTAACTACCCCTACGAAACTGTTGAACACCATCTCTTTGAGTGCCCAAAACTCAGTGAGACAAGAAGAACGCTACTCCCTCCGAGACCAGACAAGTGGAACACCTTGTACGGAGGAAAAGAACAGCTTGTGAAAACATGCAAATTCCACTACATGGCATTGGGCCAAAGGGCGAAAGCTCATGCGCCGCTGGATCGATAACAACAACAACAACTCTCCATGTCTTACTCTTTATACCAGCTCTTTCTCTCCGAGTCTTACTCTTTATACCAGGTCTTTCTCTCCATGTCTTACTCTTTATACCAGCTCTTTCTGTCCATGTCTTACTCTTTATACCAGATCTTTCTCTCCGTGTCTTACTCTATATACCAGCTCTTTCTCTCCAAGTCTTACTCTTCATACCAGCTCTTTCTCTCCATGTCTTACTCTTTATATCAGCTCTTTCTCTCCATGTCTTACTCTTTATACCAGCTCGTTCTCTCCATGTCTTACTCTTTATATCAGCTCTTTCTCTCCATGTCTTACTCTTTATATCAGCACTTTCTCTCCAAGTTTTACTCTTTATATCAGCTCTTTCTATCCATGTCTTACTCTTTATATCAGCTCTTTCTCTCCATGTCTTACTCTTTATATCAGCTCTTTCTCTCCATGTCTTACTCTTTATATCAGCTCTTTCTCTCCATGTCTTACTCTTTTTACCAGCTCTTTCTCTCCATGTCTTACTCTTTATATCAGCTCGTTCTCTCTAAGTCTTACTCTTTATACCAGCTCTTTCTCTCCATGTCTTACTCTTTATACCAGCTCTTTCTCTCCCAAGTGTTACTCTTTATACCAGCTCTTTCTCTCCAAGTCTTACTCTTTATACCAGCTCTTTCTCTCCAAGTCTTACTCTTTAAACCAGCTCTTTCTCACCAAGTCTTACTCTTTATACCAGCTCTTTCTCTCTAAGTCTTACTCTTTATACCAGCTCTTTCTCTCCAAGTCTTACTCTTTATATCAGCTCTTTCTCTCCAAGTCTTACTCTTTATACCAGCTCTTTCTCTCCAAGTCTTACTCTTTATATCAGCTCTTTCTCTCCAAGTCTTACTCTTTAAATCAGCTCTTTCTCTCTAAGTCTTACTCTTTATACCAGCTCTTTCTCTCCCAAGTGTTACTCTTTATACCAGCTCTTTCTCTCCAAGTGTTACTCTTTATACCAGCTCTTTCTCTCCATGTCTTACTCTTTATATCAGCTCTTTCTCTCCAAGTCTTACTCTTTATACCAGCTCTTTCCATCCATGTCTTACTCTTTATACCAGCTCTTTCTCTCCAAGTGTTACTCTTTATACCAGCTCTTTCTCTCCAAGTGTTACTCTTTTTACCAGCTCTTTCTTTCCATGTCTTACTCTTTATACCAGCTCTTTCTCTCCAAGTCTCACTCCTTATACCAGCTCTTTCTCTCCATGTCTTACTATTTATACCAGCTCTCTCTCTCCATGTCTTACTCTTTATACCAGCTCTTTCTCTCCAAGTCTTACTCTTTATACCAGCTCTTTCTCTCCAAGTCTTACTCTTTAAACCAGCTCTTTCTCTCCAAGTCTTACTCTTTATACCAGCTCTTTCTCTCCAAGTCTTACTCTTTATACCAGCTCTTTCTCTCCAAGTCTTACTCTTTATACCAGCTCTTTCTCTCCAAGTCTTACTCTTTATATCAGCTCTTTCTCTCCAAGTCTTACTCTTTAAATCAGCTCTTTCTCTCCAAGTCTTACTCTTTATACCAGCTCTTTCTCTCCGTCTTACTCTTTATACCAGCTCTTTCTCTCCTGCTTACTCTTTATACCAGCTCTTTCTCTCCGTCTTACTCTTTATACCAGCTCTTTCTCTCCAAGTCTTACTCTTTATATCAGCTCTTTCTCTCCAAGTCTTACTCTTCATACCAGCTCTTTCTCTCCAAGTCTTACTCTTTATACCAGCTCTTTCTCTCCATGTCTTACTCTTCATACCAGCTCTTTCTCTCCATGTCTTACTCTTTATACCAGCTCTATCTCTCCATGTCTTACTCTTTATACCAGCTCTTTCTCTCAAAGTGTTACTCTTTATACCAGCTCTTTCTCTTTAAGTTAGTTAGTTAGTTAGTTAGTTAGTTGGGTTATCATCATTGCACTCCGGACATGTCCATAGGTGCTCAGATCCTCCCCTCAGTATGAATCCTAACGTCCGATGGCTAATAGTACCAGTTCTATGTTGATTAACAAGTCTTCTGACGTGTCCGGTGTGCGTCTCGTTTTTTGCTGTGCCGATCTTAATTCCCAAGTCTGCCATTCTGGCGAGTGATGTGGATTCACTGCCACCAAAGTCCTCTATCCTTCCCATTTCTCTGAGGGCATTGATAATATCAGCATGATCCATAGGCTGACCGTCGGTAGTGATAGCGGATCCAGCCAACCTGTCAGCTCTTTCATTTCCATCGACGCCTGCGTGTCCCGGAACAAAAATAAAGGTGACTCCTCGCACAGTGGACTTCTGAATTGATTCAAGCCATTGTCTTCGCACTGAACCTGCCTGAACCCTCCGGATCATACTCATTGAATCACTGAGTATACATATGCGGGTGTATTTTTGTGTTTCAAGCCAGGCAAACGCTTGCGTCACTGCCATCACCTCCATTGTCATGCTGCTGGTTGTCATGGAGAAGGCGCCGTTGGCTTCTTTGACTGTTCTGCCCGCTGAGCGTGCTGTAAATGCCCATGCGCTTCTTCTTTGGCGTATAACTGACCGTCTGTATAGATTAGTGCATCTGCTTCGTCTGAATTTTCACAGATGAGAGCGTTGACCTCTGCATTAACAGCAACAGGATTATCTTCTCTACATCGCCTGTTGAGTGTGACAATACAGGAAAATGTACAAATAAACGCCTGAGGCACAGGTATCCATTCTGCACCAGGTATGATGTCGGTTAGGCTGCATATTTGCCTAATAACATCTTCTGCCCGACCTAGCCACGATTTTCCCCTCTTCAGTCTGTCGCCCTTTTCACTAAAAAGCGCTTGATGCAGTGGGTGTTTCTTATCAGCACATATTTTGAGGTATGCCCGAGCCCTCCACATCCTGATCCTTTGGTTCATTGTTGGAAAGTCAAGTAGATACCTCATTGCTCCACAAGATGTGTCTCTTGTACATCCCAAAATAGTACGCATGGCTTCATTTTGCACCTTCTCGAGTCGTTCAATCTGGGTAGCACTGACAGTGAGGATGGCCAGAGCGTATTCAATGGGGGAAAGGACCAGACCATAGAATAGAAGCACCAGCAGTCTTTGCTCGATATTGGAAGCAGCCATAATCCTCATTGCAGATAGACCTCTGCGTGCTTTTGTTATCGCATGGTCAACGTGTTCCCTGAATGACAAGCTGCGATCGAACCTCACCCCGAGAAACGTCATAACGTTGGTTCTGATCAATACATTATCACGCATTTTCACTTCTGGTAAGTCCGACTTGACAATGTGATTGTTCAAAGAGAACCATGACACTGATGCCTTCGAGGGATTGACATAGGCATTGGAACCATCACACCAGGCGGCAATTCGATCGAGTTCTTTGTGCATTGTGCTGGCGATCTCCTGTCTATCACGCCCTCGTCGATAAATCAAAATGTCATCAGCAAATGACAAAGTCCTTCCCTTTCCATTCAACTGCTGCTCAGTGATCATCACCGTATAAACATTGAATAAGACTGGTGATAGCGGTGATCCCTGTGGCAAGCCTGGACATATCGTTTGCGGTTCTGAGGACCAGCTACCACATCTTAGTACAATCTTTCTCTGGAACAGGACCGCAGCAATCCAGCGGATCAGAATAGGATTGACTTCTAGTTTAAGCAGTAATTGCATTAAATAATCATATGGTACTTTATTGTAGGCATCTTCTAAGTCCAACACTGCCGCACATGTCTCTTCTTTAATCTGAAATCCCTCGTACACATCGTAGGCGAAAACAGCAGCATTGGACCATGTCTCTTTCTTCAATCTGTACCCTCCAAGTGTTGATGGGAACTTATCATGTAGTTCCAAGTAGGTGGTCAATCTTTGTGCGACAATTTTTTCCAAAAGTTTGCCAACAGTATTCTGCATCGAGATGATTCTGTAGCCGCAGATCTTTGAGTGGTCTTTATTAGGCTTTGGTAGTGGAAACAAATAACTATGGAGCCATTCCTCTTGTATCTGGTCACTCTGGATGCTGATATTGAATTCCTTTGCCACGCTTTTCAAATCAGCATTCGACATCACCAGCATGTCATTGTATCGGATGCCGTCAGGACCTGGAGCAGTGCTGCACGATTTCTTGAGGCAAGTTCTTAAGGTGTCTGCAGTGATTGTGAAATCAGTGCCTAGCTCAGTGTTCTCGCACAGCATCGACAGTTTCATCTTAACCCCTATTCTTGCAGCTTCGTCTTTTTGGTCAGTTTGCTCCAAGTAGCGCGCAAGGAGGGTTTTTCCTTTATCAGCATCAGTTCTCTGCCATATCAGGTCTGTACCCTGAAAATCAGGGATACCCCTTGGTCGTGCGGCGCCGTGCATGCTCCGTTGAAGGCGCCAGAATGTCACAAGAGATCCCTCGGAGCAAACGCTCTTGCAGAATTCGTTCCATTTCGCTGTCTTGGCTTCTTTCGCAATTAACTTGAAAGCCACTGTCCGCTTGTTGACCTCATCTTTCAGACTGATCAGGCGTTCAGAAAGTGACGGATCAATTTTCCTTGCCTTTTGCCATGCCTTGACAGCGTTCCTTTTTTCTAGCCACGCTATGTTGACTACTTCATTCCACCATGGTGGCTGGGCCCATCTCTCCCGCCGTCTGCGATCTGCTCTTGTATTACGTCGTCTGATTTTGCTAATGGCATCTTGCCCTGTACGGTCATATATAAAAGCAGGCACATTGATTACATGACCTTTGTTGTTGCTCTTCTCCACCAGGACGACGCACGGAAAGTGATCACTGTCATGGTATCCCAGTGTGCTCCACCTGCATCCTGGTGATGGAGGGAGACACTAGGGCCAGGTCAATTACGCTGTCAGAATCCCCTTGTCGGGTTGCTATTCGGGTAACCTTTCCGTCGTTCAAGCATACTAGATCGGCAGACACTAGAGCATCCTCCAGGTCTTCCCCTGTTTATTGGTAATTACATTGCCCCACTGGTTTCCTCTGGCGTTGAAATCTCCGCAGTAAAGGACTTTCTTTTCCTCAGTCTGGAGCAAACTCTGCCATTTCGCTGTATCCACCTTTCCATTGCAGGCGTACACATTGACAATCACAAACTGGGCCGGGGCCCATCACTCTGACTGCGTGTACTTGTAGGTCGTCATTATCCCACTCAGACATGTCCACCTCAGACACCAGTATGTGGTCACGAACAAGAATGAGCTGTCCGAGGTGCCGTCTATTGTAGAAGGATTGGAAGCCCGCAATTTTAAAACCATCTCGTCACCGAGGTGTGTTTCCTGTAGGACAACAATGTCGTTGCTGTAGAGGAGCTTCTCGAAAATGGGTCGGCGTTGACTGAACGAGGCGCAGTTCCAGTAGAGAACGCGAACATACTTTAAGCTGAGTCTCTCACATTTCAGTCGCTTCCTGCAGGCGCCACCGTGCTTGCCTGTTCGCGTTCTCCTTGTCCGTCTACGGGTTGTTTTGAATTGGTAGATAGTCGCCATCGGACGTTGAATACACCCTGAGGGAAGTCTGAACTCACGTGCATGTACTCCATTGCACGGTTCAGACCCCATTCCGATGAAACTTTCACATTATACGTGAGCGAAAATAGTTAATTTGCGCCATTCGCCTCAACGGACGAAAAAGCGTGCCGCCATTGTGGCTGTTTACACCGGAAGTGTCTCTTTCTCTTTAAGTGTTACTCTTTATACCAGTTCTATATATAGCACAACTTGTGTACTTTAGGGTGGCATTTTTTTTTTTTAATCTTGTTTAGAGAGAATTAATGTTCAGCTGAATTGTGTTGCAGCAACATGACAAAGCTAAAACCTTCCTGAAGAAAAAGTATTGGCTGTATAGAAACATATAATATATCCAATTAAAGAGAAATTAATACAGAATACATCTAAACTATTTAAGGATCAGTATTGCAACAATAAAATATTATCATTCAAGGATGTCAGACATACATGCATATTTTTGACACAAGAAACGTTGTGTTTACCTTACATATTTGCTTGATCAGCAACACTGCTATCCATTTTCAAAAAATTCACTTGCCTTCATTATTCAGTTAGGCATCAGCTAGTTTTTGGTTGAGAAATTAATCTTTTTATGACCCTTTTTGTGTGGCGTGTACAGTTTCAGAACTAGACAAAGCTGATTGAAATACGGACGATCCGATTTAAACATTTTATTCTACTTCATCCCAACCCATGTTGTCAGAATCTAAATCTTCACTAGAATTATCTTTTTTCTTCATCTAGCAACTGCTGAATAAGATCTAATGCCTGTGTTTTGGTCATTTTTTGAACTCTCACTACAGTGGATGTTGAAGACTTTAAAGTTGCTAGTTTAGGAAACTGACTTTAAAAAATGGTAACACACAGATTTAATTGAAAACAAATCGGAAAGTAATCCACTTGCCTGGCTGTGCTTCAAACATGAAAATACTTTGTTTCACTAATCCTAGTTTTCCAAAACATGGTCATACAAATTCATTTTCCTAGCAAACTAAACAATGTTAGAGTGTCTGTTTTGAGAGCCACTTAAGTGGCGATATGTCCAAATGTGACGGATTCAGCCACCATTAAAGGGTAATCAGTAAATACATGGGGAGTTGCCTGTTAATGAAAGAGAAAGAGAGAGGTGTATCTCAGTAAGTAATGTTCTGTCATTGATATTGTTTCTCCAACAGACAACATGTATCCTCCACACTTAAAAGCCATGCCTCCTGGAGCTGCAAAACACGCAGCTGCTGCAGAAGATACACGGAAACATTTGAGAGTAAGATTGGAAAGAGTCTACAGTGGCTTGTTTTGGTCTTTTTTCCTGTTTCTTTCTGCCGTATTCTATCCCTAATTTGTCAGTGTGGTGAATGATACTCTAAAATCCTACCTCTTGTTCTTCTTCTGCCTTTCTATCCCCCAATGGAGCATAGGCCCTCGACCAACTCACACCAACTCATTCTATCCTTCGCTATTACATGCAGCTCTCCCCATGTCCTCCCCATCTTTTTAACTTCTTCTCCAGCTCTCTTCCCTCATGTGTTTTTTTTTTTTTGCCTTCCTTTTTTCTATGCCCCTGTGGGTTCCAATGAAAAGACATTCTAGTTATGCTGTTCTCCTGTTTTCTCAGTGTGTGTCCTATACAACACCATCGTCTTTTCCTCAGCTCTTGGTCCACTGGAGCCTGTTTAGTTCTCTCCCAAAGCTCTACATTAGTTATTCTATCATACCATTTAATTTCCTCTATTCTGCGCAGGCACCAGGTAATGAATGAATGTAATTTATTAGTAATTGCCTTAGTTGTTCTTCATGTTTCTCCCCCCCCCCCCCCCCCCCCCCCCCCCCCCCCCCCCCCCCCCCCACATACAAAAGTACTGATTTGACATTAGAATTGAGAATTTTTAGTTTAATATTTCTTTTAATTTCTTCTGACCTCCACAAATTCCCTAGTGCTATGAAAGCTCCTCTTGCCTTTTGTATTCTTATTTTGATATCTCTATCTGTTCCTCCATCTTTATCTACATTACTGCCCAAATAGGTGTATGACTCCACGTCTTGGAGTGGGGTACCATTAAGAGAAACCACATTACTATTTGCCTGATTTATTCTCATTATCTTTGTCTTTCCTTTATGGATTTTCAGACCAAGCTGCTGTGATCTTGCATCTAGTATATTTAGTTTATCTTGCATCTGGTTCCATAAATGCTATTCTGAAATCTGACCTCTTGTTGGTGGTCACAAACACTGGTTGCATTGATTGCCTGCGGTACATTAGTGAATGGTCACTGATTGCATTATATTAATGTTTCCTTGTTACATATTACAAATTTTCCCTGAAAAAATAGTTATGTAACTTAATGGTCATTCCCATATATGGTAACTGTGTTAGCATGAACGAATAGATTCTTTTAAGTTATTTTCATTGATAAACCAACTGTTGGTTGATTTATTAAAACAGCTTGTGTTTTTAAGGGCAAACTTAAAAGGGTTACTACAAAACTAGGATTATATTAAATATTCTGCGGCTAATTTTTTTTGCACGAAGATGCAAGTAGATATTTGTATATCTTTCAGTTAAGTCTTACCGTAAATTGATGCCTAAAGGTCATCATGGGTTTTCCTCCTTTGAGGTATATTAGCACATTGAATGCAGACTTGCTAGGATGAAGCCTAACTTGATGTTTCTTTTATCTTTTAGATACTTAATTGTTAATAGACTTCAGCCTAATATCCTGAGGATGCAGGCATCTGTAGCATTGAGACATGTAGAGCTAGCTGGTCACAGAGTTCATACAGACCAGATCTCAAACTGGACATGACCTTGGTGCACTCTTTGAGGGTCCGGCCTGTTCACAATCAGGGCTCCCAGTCTGACCAACATCCCAAGGTTTTATGTGTCTTTGCAGAAGCTCCACCACTAGTTGTTTTTTTTACATTGCTCTGTTTTCTGAAAAAACAAGACAGACAGGCAATCAGACTGTTATTGGTGCCATCGGAATTGGAACTCTGTACTGGCTGCTGAAGATGTGGATGGAGCACTAATGGAAATGTTCTGACTTCTGTGATGTGTATTCTTAACTCATCCCTGGTTTCTGAACTTGTGAGAAGTAAAGCAGAGCTCTAGAGCACAGTCTCAAGGCAATTCTACTGCAGGGCTCGGTCAGTAGAATGCTTTTTATAAATCACATTCACCATTAGTGATGCAAGCATTGTTCAGGGCTCAGATCAAGTTGAATACATTAGACTTAAGTATTAGAACTCAGTGTATTCCAGAATATTCAAAACCATTTAACCTTGCTAGCTACTTCTGGGTAGAATCTTCCATATGTATCCTTAAGTGGCTTGTAAACTGTAAAATACCCTTTAGCTGTCATTGGTGCAACAGGCATATGGGGCTAGACTTACATTTGTAGAGACCTTCCGGCACTTGGTAGAGGATGTACTTTCACTTCCATTACATTGTCTGGTTCCCAGTTTAAGCTGTGTGGACCTGGCAGCCGAAAAGCATTTCAATAAAAGTCCGTCCCAATGCAGATTTCTGATGTACACCTTCAGGCCAGCAAACAAACATCTTTGCCACTGTGCCACCACAGTCGCCACATTAGCTTGGGCAAGACCATATGGACTGTTTTTCCCTCAGGCAGCTACTTGAATGTTTAAAAGCTCAATGATCTGAAGAGCCACATCCTTGCTGGCAGTCCAGCAGAACAGTCTCAGATCCCAGCTTCCATATCCTTTGAAGTTATAATTAGGTGATCCATTTCAGCTACACCAAGTATTACCCAGTGTGTCCTCCTATTCTAAGGATGTCCCTGTCATGATGCTTTTTTTCTCTTCAAAGAGTAGTCAGTACAAGTATCAGCAATTCTGAAAATGAAAATTGGCTGCCCTTAACGCACATGAAAACCTTCCTTTGCATGCATACATTTATGTACCAGCAATACATACATGTTAGATACTGGGTAGGTTCACTGTGTTGTTGAAGGTATCACATGGTTGACCACCTTATGCTCACACAGCAAAGTCCACCTCACCCAGGAATGAGAGCTGCAGCAGAGATGCAGAGACAGCAGGCACAGCCAGGTTCAGGTAGAGGGATGATGGGTGTGGTGCTGCCGATGTATGCTATAGGAATTGTACTCTATCTGGTCTACACATTATTTAAGGTAGACTTTGTATGTGTGTGTGCCTGTGTGTGTCTTGTTTGTTTGTTTGTTTTTGTATCACCAAGTGATTGCCTAGTTGGCATGGGTGATCGTAATTCATTTCTCCATTTCTTGTAATTTCCACAGCATGAAGCAAATCATATGCTGACACCTTTCCATGTTATGAAATAATGCTGTTAAAAATTGTTTCTTGCTGTCTTTATCACTTTCATGTGACAGTATGTTCCAGTGTTTTCCTTTTCATAATATTACAGTAACTGATGAATTTCTCTACGATGTTTGTGACTGTCTGTCTTTTTATTATTTTTAACGATCATAAAATGTTATAGGAGCCTTGGTGGCATAGAGATTAGTGTGTTTGTCTGCCCCATAGAGATTAGTGTGTTTGTCTGCCTCATAGAGATTAGTGTGTTTGTCTGCCCCATAGAGATTAGTGTGTTTGTCTGCCTCATAGAGATTAGTGTGTTTGTCTGCCTCATAGAGATTAGTGTGTTTGTCTGCCCCATAGAGATTAGTGTGTTTGTCTGCCTCATAGAGATTAGTGTGTTTGTCTGCCCCATAGAGATTAGTGTGTTTGTCTGCCTCATAGAGATTAGTGTGTTTGTCTGCCCCATAGAGATTAGTGTGTTTTTGTCTGCCTCATAGAGATTAGTGTGTTTGTCTGCCTCATAGAGATTAGTGTGTTTGTCTGCCCCATAGAGATTAGTGTGTTTGTCTGCCTCATAGAGATTAGTGTGTTTGTCTGCCCCATAGAGATTAGTGTGTTTGTCTGCCTCATAGAGATTAGTGTGTTTGTCTGCCTCATAGAGATTAGTGTGTTTGTCTGCCCCATAGAGATTAGTGTGTTTGTCTGCCTCATAGAGATTAGTGTGTTTGTCTGCCTCATAGAGATTAGTGTGTTTGTCTGCCCCATAGAGATTAGTGTGTTTGTCTGCCTCATAGAGATTAGTGTGCTTGTCTGCCAAAACAGTTGTCTGTTAGTTAGTTAGTTAGTTAGTTAGTTAGTTAGTTAGTTAGTTGGGTTATCATCATTGCACTCCGGACATGTCCATAGGTGCTCAGATCCTCCTCTCAGTATGAACCCCAACGTCCAATGGCTAATAGTACCAGTTCTATGTTGATGAACAAGTCTTCTGGCGTGTCTGGTGTGCGTCTCGTTTTTTGCTATGCCGATCTTAATTCCCAAGTCTACCATTCTGGCGAGTGATGTGGATTCACTGCCACCAAAGTCCTCTATCCTTTCCATTTCTCTGAGGGCATTGATAATATCAGCACAATACATTATCACAGTTGTCTGTGATCAGTCCCAATAGAGATTAGTGTGCTTATCTGCCAGTACGGTTGTCTGTGTTCAGTCCTCATAGACATTAGTTTGTTTATCTGCCAAGATGGTTGTCTGTGATCAATCCCCATTGAGATTAGTGTGCTTGTCTGCCAAGATAGTAGTCTGTGATAATCCCAAGTGACCATGATTTATACTTTTTGTACAGTACATCCTCAACATCATCATCAGGTGCCTTGCCGACTGTCGTGGGCGATCATGCCTCTCCATAATCTGCGATCTCCTGCAGCATGTATCAGTTCGTGTGCCGACACACCTCCATGCCATGCAACAAGACTGTCAAGCATCTTCTCTCGTTGTCTTCCTCTATCACTCCTTCCACAGATCTTTCCAGTGGTCACAACATGTTCTATTTTCCCTCTTCTCATAACAAGGCCGAAAAATGGTCACTGTCTCCTTCTTATGTCTGTGATAAGTTGTCTTCGGGCTTCCGCCTCTTTCAAAACCTCTTGGTGGCTTTTATGGCAATTTATGTTAAAACCTGTTGGCTGTATATGAGATATTTATTGGCAATTTATGTAAAAATCTGTTGGCTGTATATGAGAGATGCATTTAATTTTGTTTCTTTTTCTTCTCATAATTATTCTCAGTAAAATCTTAGTCATGTGACTCATAAGACTTATTGTGTGATGGTCTTCACATTTTAAAGTGCCTGGTTTCTTTGGCAGAGCTATAAATATGGATTTTAAAAGGTCATTTGGAATATACCCACTATTATAAATATCATTTAAAAGTTTAGTTATTATTTCAATTTCAAAATCTCCCAGTGCTTCAATTTCTTCCAGTGAGATCTTGTCTGGCCCGGGTGCTTTTCCTTTCTTTATGATGTATTGCATCCTCAACTTCTGCAGTTATTATTGGTGGACCATCATTGTAGGTCTGCAGTTCTACATCTGGTCTATTATCATCATACAACTCCCCTATATACTCTGTTTATCTGGTAATTATATTACTATGTACAGTACATCCTAAGTTAATAAATTAACTTGCAGATAATTTTGCTAATATACCAAACTTCCTAAAATGAAATTGGTTTCAACAAATTGTTTTCAAAAGGCACTTTCGCTCAACAGAATAAAAAGGCAATTGAAGCATCATATAAACTGGCCTTAATTAATAGCCAAAGACAAGTCCATATAGCTGGAGAAACACTTGTTAAACCTTGCATTCTGTTGGCTGCAGATACTGTTTTAGTTGATGGAAGTGGTTAAATACTGTAAAGCCTAGAAAAGATGACCTTTAAGAAATATAAAAAATCTCTTTGAGAAAGTGAAAATGACCCTTCCCCCCCCCCCCATTCCCGAACCTTTTTTTCCCCATCCCTCTCTCAATATGATGAAACTGCTGATTTGGCTGACTGTTGCCAATTAACAGTATTGTATCAATTTGTAGATAAAGACAGTTAGATAAACATAATATAAAAGAAGGTTTTTTCCAAATGTTTACAAACAGCTTAAAAAAAGTATGACATGATGTATTTTTAACCATTCACAATTTTCTCCACAAAAATCCATTGTCATAGGAATAAGTAGTGGGCTACTGCTCCAATTGTTATAGGTTCTCATTCTGGGTTCCTTCAACTGGTTAAAGAAAAATTCCAAACATTATTGGAACTCATTGTGTTAAACATTGCTACAGGATCTGAACGATGCTTTGAGATATGGTATTAAAAAAAAGGGATACATTTTATGAAATCAAGCACACTGAACACAAGAGTCTTTCTTGCTCTCTGTGGCCACCTTCAACCACACAAAATGTTCTGCTTTTTCATACTGAGGTCCATTGGTCTTCAGAGGGTCATAATATGCTGGCTTGAATACACAAGTTGAAGTCTGAGGTTTAAGTCTTTTTTCATGAGTTTAAAAAAAAAATGAAAACATGGCAATATTATTCTATCCTATGATTCCATCAGAACTTTCATGGAAAACAGTTATGTAAACGAGAAACTGAATCCAACAATTTGTGATCCTTTACCGGTTCCTAATGAACTGTTTGAAAACAATCAACTTACAGTTAAAACTCAGCCACATTTAGACTTTTGTGTTAGAGGATTTTAGTCTCTATTTTCCCCCATGTGATCACTGGTCTTGGAAGTTAACTAGAAGTCCTTATATTGTTAACATTTGAGGGGAAGTCAATCAGTAAAAGTCACATATTGTTGTTATGGGATAGCAGGAAAATGTAGTTGGTGTTTTCTAAAGGTGTCATCAGGTGGCAGCAACATCAAATGTGTTTCCGTTCGTTAATTGGCACTAGGTGTTGCATGCACATTCAAAACACAGAAACAAAATGGTGAGTGTACTTATGGAGTGACCTTAAAAGAATAGCCTGCTGTTGTGCATATTTTGTGGGGCAAAAGGGCTGCCTGCAAAGGACATTATAAGAATGAAGAAGAAGACATGTTGAACAGGATTATTACTAGGGACTAATGGATGTTTCACTACAAGGCTGAATTAAAAAAAATGCTTTAATGCAGGGGACCATCCTTCTTCACCTTGTGTTTAAATATTCAAGCTTATGCCCTCAGCAGGAAAGGTTATGCTGACAGTGTTCTCGGTTTAACTCAGGAGAAAATTAACCATCTAGGGTGGGAACTTCTGGAACATTCACCTTATAGCCGCGACTTAGCCCCTAGCGATTTCCACCTTTTTGGTCCACTGAAAACCTACCCTGGTGGAAGACATTTCACGCATGATGCAGAAGTTGAGTGTGAAGTGAAAATGTGGTTTAGAAAACAGAGCACACAGTTCTGTGCAGCAAGTTTGGGAGAACTGATAAAGGGAAGGACCGTTGCATCAATGTTGGTGGAAATTATGTTGAAAAATAAAGGGACAGTGTTTATAAAAATCAGTGGTTTTAAGTTATCATCTTTATTTTTTTAATTTTCTATTGTTTTTAAAACTATCATTTGTGACTTACTTATTGACTTCCCCTCATAGATATACTGCCACAGTCTATTCAAGAAGACGCAGTTGAGAAAAAGGGGATTTTAAGGGCTAAAGGCATGCTGATGTGAATGGCAGTGAAAGAGCAGATGGTCTGGCTGGCAGTGCGACCATCAGGACAGGAGCGATGTCAGAAAGGTCGAATGAGAAACTAAATACTGTGGGTCTTTCAGTTTTGTGGAAAATGATTTGTCACTGATTTGAATGCATACCCTGGGTGCACCAGTTGGAGCTGCTAGACAGGAAAACCATGCGGGAGCCACTTGTCGTTACATCAACCAGAACAGAATGGGAATTGTTAGCTTAAAAACACTTGGAGACATACTCAGGAGAAGATTAGAGCACTTATCATCATGTCCGATGTGCGATGAAAATGATCTTTAAAATGAACAATCAGGGGTTCAAGACGATTTTTGCAATTTTGGCTGGTTTTGTGTGTGTGTTCATGTGTGCCGCAATGTACTCTCATGTGGCCATGTTATCTATACATGTATTTTTGCCATTTTCCTCCACATACCTTTCTGAATCCTGATTTTGAGTTTTAAAAATCATAAAAACAAAACAGCATTGGCAGCTTGATATGGAGAGTGATTTCCATTGTGCCTTATCCAACTTCAGTCCAAAAATGGCAGATATCAAGGCAAAACAGTGTCAATCACCCATTGATATTGGGACACTAAATTACCAGTTGTTGGTGATTGTTTATTTTGTTTCTTGACACTTTGATTTATGGGGATGTTTTTCTCCAGGTTTTTGTGAACAGCGCTTGGGATTTTTCTGTTTGTCCTCCTCTTGTTAATGACATTTTGTTTTTATTGGGTGGGGACGGGAATTGATCCTTCAACTAAATGGGGTGCCATGTAAAAATAAGTTTGAGATAATTCTAGATGGTAAATATTCTCCTGTGTCTCTGTGCTAGGTATTTAACAAGCCAAAGAATGACTCCTGGGATGATGGGTCACCTTATGAAAACAGAATGGAGACAGATTACTCATTGGACAGGATGGGGTTGCCATCCATATACGATGGTGCAGGAGATGTGCACAATATTTACAATGATGAACAACAGAGGAAGCAGCTGGAACGTTTGCTCACTCGGATTGATGACAAAAATGTTTGTAAGTATATAATTTTCTTCAAAATGACATATTTTCTTCACGGTGCCATTATCTTTTCACTGTCTTATCATCTAATATAATTTTAAAAATTTTGGTATTGCTAAACATCTAGTAGCATTTACTAATTTGTCACTAATAAACAAATAAGAAAAATTGCCTTTTTTTTTTTTATTTACAATGTTAAACCAATTATTTTATAATGGTCATTTGTAGGGATGTATGTTGTTACATTTGTAGGGATGTATGTTGATACATTTGTAGGGATGTATGTTGATACATTTGTAGGGATGTATGTTGATACATTTGTAGACTTCCAGTGTAAAAAAAAACATGGTTGCCATTGCAACAGGCTGCCATCTTGATGGGGAAAAAAAACATGTACTTAGACAGCTAAAATTTCAAAAACAAACAGGTATTGAGAAACAGATGATTGATTCTTGAACTTTAAACCTATGTTTAGGGTCAGTTCTAGTTTATTTACTTCAAAGATGTTTTTAAATATATTTTTTTAGAATATTAAAATTTAGGTGTGTTGAAAAAATACAAAAATGTAGCTTTTTAAGATAATAATCAAATATTTTTTTTAATTACTTAATAAACTGTAATCTTAAACTTGCTGAACAGAAACTAGAAAGTTTGCTCTTGATAACTGGCGATATTCACCAAATCGAGCTTCTAAGTTGTCAGTCTGCAACTTTTCAAAAAGTATAAAACTGACTTTTGTGGCTGCAGATATTTGATTAAATAAAGCATTACGGTCACTGTTCGCAGCGAGCTCTGAGTGTTTCCCTTGTCATTTTTCCTTTACAGCCAGCCTGTCCCACTCCATTGGTCATTCAGTAAACTGTTCAAGATAATGTGCTTGTTCATCATTATTTAACAATAAAGAGTTTAAGAATGAGTTAAGTGTCTTTTTACCTACAGATTTACTTTTCACACAAAAAATATGCAACCATCTAAGGATGGCCTCAATAAAATCTGCTGTTTCATTACTACCTGCTAGACGCAGAGCAGCAACATTGTTAAAACAAGAAATGTAAAGGACCCTTTTCCACGCCTTTAGGCGTATAGGGCTAGACCTGTATTTTTATAGACCGCTCGGCGCAAGATGGGTGGTGTGGTCAGCATCATGCCGACAGCCTTTACTTCCCGGGACCTCATCCGGTACCCACTCAAGGCTGGGTCGACCTGGGAGCCAAGGTCATTTTTGAAAAAAGTCCAGCTCCGAGGGAGAGAACCCGCGACCTTCCGATCCATGGCGAACGTAGCAACATTGTGTTCATTAGAAATTGCGAAAGCAAGCAAATCGCTCTCACTGTCCATGCTGAAGGGATAGATGGTTTTGTGGGAAAGTTTAGGTGCCAGTTTTGCAATATTCTTTTGCTCACTGTAATACAGTTGGCAATTTATGTTACAATCTATTGGCTGTGTATGAGATATTTAATGGCAATTTATGTAGAAAAACAGAATGTTAAACTGACCTGCATATCCAATTCTTAACCCTTTGAAAGTTTGTTTCTTCACTCCATTCATGATATTGAAAGAAATGGACAGACCAGGGAAATATGGAGGACTAGTCTGTGAACCCTGTGTGATGTACAATGATACAGGATGATGGGCATCATGTTATTTGCAGCATGGGTGTTTCCACTGTATGCATACTCGGGGTAGCCCTGCTAGCTGCTCCCATGAGCTTTTTGATGAGTGTAGCCATCCAACAGCTAGCTGTTCCCGTGAGCTTTTTGATGAGTGTAGCCATCCAACAGCTAGCTGTTCCCATGAGCTTTTTGATGAGTGTAGCTATCCAACTGCGAGCTGTTCCCATGAGCTTTTTGATGAGTGTAGCTATCCAACTACGAGCTGTTCCCATGAGCTTTTTGATGAGTGTAGCTATCCAACTACGAGCTGTTCCCATGAGCTTTTTGATGAGTGTAGCCATCCAACTACGAGCTGTTCCCATGAGCTTTTTGATGAGTGTAGCCATCCAACTACGAGCTGTTCCCATGAGCTTTTTGATGAGTGTAGCCATCCAACTACGAGCTGTTCCCATGAGCTTTTTGATGAGTGTAGCCATCCAACTACGAGCTGTTCCCATGAGCTTTTTGATGAGTGAAGCCATCCAACTGCCAGATGTCACAAACAAATTTGTAGAGCATTTAAAAAGGGTGCCTAGGCAACTGACTGTGGAACTCAAAATGTTATTAATGAACTTATCTTTGAAACACCTCTCTTGCTATATGAATGCAGGAGTGGGGACAACAGTATTTTTGCTAAAGGTGGAGTATGTAGCAGACCAAACACAAGCAGAAGAGAGTAAGAGACTGGGAGTGACAGAAGATGGACTGATCTAGGATGGGGATAGAGAGAAGTAGCAGCAGAAGTCAGGGACATGTGTACATTTTAGGCACCACCTTCCCCTCCCTCCTAACTTAGAACATTGCGTAGGAGTCTGACAATGAAACTACATTGAGTCCTGCTCCCACTGCTTTGGAGTTCCCCGAATGACATAATGTATTAACTAACTAATCATGTTTGAAATGTCGCTTTCAGCTGTAGATGAGATGAGAATGCTTCAGAAGCGGCTGGAGGAAACTGAGGCTCACATGTGCAGAATTCTCAAGGCCATGCAGGCAGTCCACTCAAATGTGAACACCGAAGAAGATTTGAGCGAGTCTGAGGTAACATTCTCTTTCTGTCAGTCAAAGAAGTTAGCTACAGCTGTTGTGTAACATTCTCTTTCTGTCAATCAAAGAAGTTGGCTACAGCTGTTGTGTAACATTCACTTTCTGTCAATCAATGAAGTTGGCTACAACTGTTGTGTAACATTCTCTTTCTGTCAGTCAATGAAGTTAGCTACAGCTGTTGTGTAACATTCTCTTTCTGTCAATCAATGAAGTTAGCTACAGCTGTTGTGTAACATTCACTTTCTGTCAGTCAATGAAATTAGATACAGCTGTTGTGTAACATTCACTTTCTGTCAGTCAAAGAAGTTGGCTACAGCTGTTGTGTAACATTCACTTTCTGTCAGTCAATGAAGTTAGCTACAGCTGTTTTGTAACATTCACTTTCTGTCAGTCAATGAAGTTAGCTACAGCTGTTGTGTAACATTCACTTTCTGTCAGTCAAAGAAGTTAGCTACAGCTGTTGTGTAACATTCTCTTTCTGTCAATCAAAGAAGTTGGCTACAGCTGTTGTGTAACATTCACTTTCTGTCAATCAATGAAGTTGGCTACAACTGTTGTGTAACATTCTCTTTCTGTCAGTCAATGAAGTTAGCTACAGCTGTTGTGTAACATTCTCTTTCTGTCAATCAATGAAGTTAGCTACAGCTGTTGTGTAACATTCACTTTCTGTCAGTCAATGAAATTAGATACAGCTGTTGTGTAACATTCACTTTCTGTCAGTCAAAGAAGTTGGTTACAGCTGTTGTGTAACATTCACTTTCTGTCAGTCAATGAAGTTAGCTACAGCTGTTGTGTAACATTCACTTTCTGTCAGTCAATGAAGTTAGCTACAGCTGTTGTGTAACATTCACTTTCTGTCAGTCAAAGAAGTTAGCTACAGCTGTTGTGTAACATTCTCTTTCTGTCAATCAAAGAAGTTGGCTACAGCTGTTGTGTAACATTCACTTTCTGTCAATCAATGAAGTTGGCTACAACTGTTGTGTAACATTCTCTTTCTGTCAGTCAATGAAGTTAGCTACAGCTGTTGTGTAACATTCACTTTCTGTCAGTCAATGAAGTTAGCTACAGCTGTTGTGTAACATTCACTTTCTGTCAGTCAAAGAGGTTAGCTACAGCTGTTGTGTAACATTCACTTTCTGTCAGTCAACGAAGTTAGTTGCAGCTGTTGTGTAACATTCTCTTTCTGTCAGTCAAAGAGGTTAGCTTCAGCTGTTGTGTAACATTCTCTTTCTGTCAGTCAAAGAGGTAAGCTTCAACGTCTTTCACTGTCTTATACATCAAGCTGAATGATGTTGTTAACTCATTTTTGTTACAGTTTTTTTTAAATATGCTAGGTCTTTTGTCTAGACCTTGGGTTGAAGTCTGTGGATAATGAAATAACTAATTTATGGAAGGAACATTGCCTGTCTACGTGTCATGTCAGCCAGTCCATAGGTTTGGTGGCAAACTGTGGCTTTGTTAATATTAGTATAAAAACAGAGTTAGCACAATTGCTAATTGCTTGACTGCAAGTCCGAAGGTTTTGGTTCAAATCTGTGTGAGTCACATTTTTTTTTCATTTTTTTATTATCGATCTAGTGCTGCCAGTTTGACCCTGCCTAAAATATCATTTCGCAACATACATCATGCCACCAAAAGTGAGTAGCACGCCTGTCATTAGAATGTAAAATGTGTTTTTCAAATTTTGGATTTTCAAGGATTCAAGCCAAATGGCGGGTTTCAACCTGCCGTTTGCGAGAATAGTTTGAGAATTCCATATTCAAGCAAAATGGCGGATCTAGGTCTACCATTTGTAAAACTGTTTTGATTTTCATATTCAAGCAAGATGGCGGATTTCGGTCTACCGCTTGTAAACATAATAGTGAGATTTTCATATTCAAGCAAGATGGACGATTATATTATATATATATGTGACATTATATTAAGATTTTCATGTATAAAGTGGATATTCATAACCCTTCACTGGATTACTAATTTACAGCTGGACTATATTGTTCAATTAATTTGGATTACTGTGTTTTATAAGAAATTTAAGAGATTTTAAAAAAACCTGGACAACATGTCATCAAACACGGAGACGATCAACGTACCTCCAAAAAAAATATAAAAACCCGATCCTACACAAGCAGGACACGCTAGTCTGCACAATTGATGGACCCATGGCGGCTGCAAAGGGCAAACCTGGTTTTATAACGAGCATATTAATTAGCCCTTTTGCCATACTGCCAGATGATATCATAGATCTGTACCGACACGAAAGCCCGACAGAATGGTTTTTCTGCCTGTCTCCAAGAGGTCACAACAAACTGTTCCAGACCCTGCATGGAAAATCGGTGACCCTGGAAAAAGACAACATCACCTGCAGAATTGAACAGTACGGAAAGCAGAGGAAACGGATTACACTAAACTGGCTACCAAGCCAATTGAACACCGAAGGATGGACATCGTTAAGGCGATAACGGGAGATTGTGAACCTGAAGTCTTCTCCATTCATCACGACGAAAGGAAGTGGGGAGCGATGTGTAAGCCAACACGAGAAATACCCCACTATGTATATATGTTTACACCCCAGGCATAACCAAGCATAACCACAAAGTTTTGATCATGATGCCCGACCGAAGGATTGCATGTATGTACTGCAAACAAGATGACCACTGGTCGAACAAGTGTCCGGAAAAGAGGCAGCGACAACAGTCATACCCAACTAAAACGCCGGAGATCCCAACAGACAATCCGGAACCAAGTAGAACTTAGGCAATACATGCCAGCAAAAGAAGAATTCTACTATAGACACAACAAAAACTATATCGATGGTCTGGCACAGGAATATGCGGACAACCTTTGTGAGGAAGGAGAAATACAAGAATATTCAAATCTTCAGACTTTTTACGACGCAAATAAAAGGGATTTCAAAACAACAGCAGAAAGATGGTACCAGAAATGGAGAAAATACCATTTGGACACAATCGACTCAACAACAAAAAATGGACAATAGTAAAATAAACCAAAGAGAGGCCATACCCCTTCTACGGCTGACCTTAAATGAAGTTCCTCTACTGGTCATAAGCATCGAATTTGTAAAAGCAACACACACTTGAGACTTGAAATGGGTTATCTAAGCACTGGTACATCACACTTGAGACTTGAAATGGGTTATCTAAGCATCGGTACATCACACTTGAGACTTGAAATGGGTTATCTAAGCACCGGTACATCACACTTGAGACTTGAAATGGACTGGCTCTATGTTCAGTAGTGAAACCCTGGGTCCATGCTTGTGTTTATAAAGCAAACAGTTTTTAAGCTGAGCACATTTGCTCTTGATTCTTCAACAGCAAATTGTCTTGACCATCTCCACAGTCAGGATTTGCTGGTTTGTTTTCACCGCTGTCTTTAGGAATATTAGGTGGTGAGCCCAAGTCTCTTCCACGATGTGATTCTCATACCTCTGTAAAAGAGCCACCAAAACTGTCTTGTTTATTCACAGAACTGTTTACACTTTGTCTGTTGGTTGAACATGCCATGAAAACACAGTGGCCAACGGTACAGGTATATGTTAAATATGTCAGATTAGACCAAAGTCAAATGCTTATTTTGAAACTTTAACATAAACTTTTCCAAATTAGAACCACAGAATTGAAACAAGACAGTAGACACTCTTCAGATTGCAGTTTAAAGCAGTATAAAATATGTTGGTCCTGACATCTAATTGATGGCTTTTTTTTTAAACAGGATAAATCTGAGGGCTCTAACCCTGGCATGAAACATTCTGAGATGGCAGAAGGAACCTGAGAATCTGAGGTAGGTGAAAATCAAAACAAAGAAGAGAAGCTGGACAGTACATCAAAGGCTGAGTATGTTGGAGATGAGAAAAAATCTGCTGAAAACACTGAAACAAAAATAAGGCACCGAAGAAGCAAGTATGACAACGAACAATGAACCCTGCAACCCTTTCTTCTGTGTTTTTGTATCCTGTGAAGCGTCGGGGTGTGACTGTGGCATATCATAGATGTCTGGTTACAGCAGTTTTGTGAGTTGTAGATGCTGACACAAGGATGTCACCGTCTTATAACTGTTTACATGATCTTTGTGTTTTAGTGTGTGTCTTCTGTTATATTCCTTCTAAATGTCTGTCTTGTTATTTACCTTTATGTAAGTCTTGTTATATATCTTCTAAATGTGTGTCTGTCTTGTTGTAATATACCTTTTATATGTAAAAGGCTGTTATATACCTTCTTTATGTGAGTCCTAATGTCTTATACGCCAGTAGTGACATGAAGAGAATATAGATAGATGAACATATGTGAGTATTATTGTCATATAACTTCTGTATGTGAATTTATCATTATATACCTTCTGTATGTGTGTCTTAATGTTGTATACCTTTAATATGTGTGTCTTGTTATGTACCTTCAGTATGTGTGTTTTGTTGTTATAAACCTTGAATATGTGGGTCTTATTATTATGTACCTTCAATGTGTGTGTCTTCTTGTTACATACCTTCAGTATGTGGGTCTTGTTGTTATGTACCTTCAGTATGTGGGTCTTATTGTTATGTACCTTTAGTATGTGGGTCTTATTGTTATGTACCTTCAGTTTGTGGGTCTTGTTGTTATGTACCTTCAGTATGTGTGTCTTATTATGTACCTTCAGTATGTCTGTCTTGTTGTTATGTACCTTCAGTATGTGGGTCTTCTTGTTATGTACATTCAGTATGTGGGTCTTCTTGTTATGTACCTTCAGTATGTGGGTCTTATTGTTATGTACCTTCAGAATGTGGGTCTTGTTGTTATGTACCTTCAGTATGTGGGTCTTGTTGTTATGTACCTTTAGTATGTAGGTCTTGTTGTTATGTACCTTTAGTATGTGGGTCTTGTTGTTATGTACCTTCAGTATGTGGGTCTTGTTGTTATGTACCTTCAGTATGTGGGTCTTGTTGTTATGTACCTTCAGTATGTGGGTCTTATTGTTATGTACCTTCAGTATGTGGGTCTTATTGTTATGTACCTTCAGTATGTGGGTCTTATTGTTATGTACCTTCAGTATGTGGGTCTTGTTGTTATGTACCTTCAGTATGTGGGTCTTGTTGTTACGTACCTTCAGTATGTGGGTCTTGTTATGTACCTTCAGTATGTGGGTCTTGTTGTTACGTACCTTCAGTATGTGGGTCTTGTTTTTATGTACCTTCAGTATGTGGGTTTTATTGTTATGTACCTTCAGTATGTGGGTCTTGTTGTTACATACCTTCAGTATGTGGGTCTTGTTTTTATGTTCCTTCAGTATGTGGGTTTTATTGTTATGTACCTTCAGTATGTGGGTCTTGTTGTTATGTACCTTCAGTATGTCTGTCTTGTTATTATGTACCTTCAGTATGTCTGTCGTGTTGTTGTGTACCTTCATTATTTGTCTTTTTATGTACCTTTAGTATATGTGTCGTGTTATAGACCTTCTGTATGTTATGCTTCTTGATATAGACCTTCTGTATGTTAGACTTCTTGTTACAGACCTTCTGTATGTTAGATTTCTTGTTATAGACCTTCTGTATGTTAGACTTCTTGTTACAGACCTTCTGCATGTTAGACTTCTTGTTACAGACCTTCTGCATGTTAGACTTTTTGTTACAGACCTTCTGTATGTTAGACTTCTTGTTACAGTCCTTCTGTATGTTAGACTTCTTGTTACAGACCTTCTGTATGTTAGACTTCTTGTTATAGACCTTCTGTATGTTAGACTTCTTGTTACAGACCTTCTGTATGTTAGACTTCTTGTTACAGACCTTCTGTATGTTGGACTTCTTGTTATAGACCTTCTGTATGTTAGACTTCTTGTTACAGACCTTCTGTATGTTAGACTTCTTGTTACAGACTTTCTGTATGTTAGACTTCTTGTTACAGACCTTCTGCATGTTAGACTTCTTGTTATAGACCTTCTGTATGTTAGCCTGTCACATGTAGCTACTAACTCAAGGTTCTCCCTGTCATACAACCACTTACATCACTTGTGAGTTCAGGTACATGTGTCTTGTCTTGTACCTTCTATATTCGAGTCATTAGTTGTACTGAGTTCATTTGCCTTATTTATTGTCTTCCTTGATTGTGTGAAACAAAACTTTTATTTGAAACATGTCAGTCAGTATCTGCCATTCAGCTGCTTAAGTTTCTCAGACTACTATACAAACTGTATTTGACCAGTTGTTCAACTGTCAATGGCACAGTTTCAAGAGTTAACCATTGGTGGGCTGTATCCTTATATCTGAAGTCAGTTTGCTATTCTTTCCATTACTATTGTCTTCTTCTTCTTCTCTTCCACCTTGTACCTCATCGAAGTGTCGGGGGTAGATGTAATGTTCGTTGGTGGGCTCTGTCAAGAGCACTATTAAGACTGATGTTCATTTCTGTAAGGCTGTTCTTAATGCCATCACTCCATATTTTCCGAGGTCTTCCACTCGCTCTATACCGGTTGTAACGTTTTAGTGTGGCGGATAGTACCAGGGCATTCTTGTTAGGTGTCCAAACCACTTTATTTGTTGTTCTTTGATGACCTGTAAGACTGGCTTTATTCCTAGCATTCGTCTGATTTCATGATTTTGTATTCTGTCTTTCCTTGAACTCCTGCAGCTCTTCTAAGGTATTTCATCTCTGTTGTCACAATTTTACGTTCATTGAAGGATGTAAGTGTCCACGTTTGGCATTGATAGCATAGTGTTGGCCAAAAAAATAGTTCTGATAAGATTCACTTTAGTACTCCGAGGTATCTGCTTGTGTATCAACAGGGGAGATAGTTGACCCATTACTTGATTAGCTTTGGCACATCTGGAGCTAATTTCTCTGTCCAGTTTTCCGTCAGATGTAAAAATTGCTCCCAAATACTTAAATTTCCTCAGTTTGTCTTAGGGTATTATTTTTTAATTTAATTTCTAAATTGTCTTTATGTCTTCCTATCATCATTGTCTCTGTCTTCGTAGTGTTTATTTTCATATTATATTTTATCCCCTTTGTTACTAATTTGATTTAGGTGGTTCTGTAGGCATTCCGTATTTTTTGCTATGAGTCATTACTATTGTAACCTACGTAAATTGTCATAATGATCATATCTTAGTAATCTAACCATTAGAGTGTTACTTTTTTGTCATGTTCCTAATGTTTGTTATCCTGACATTGATTTTTTTTTTGGATTATCTGTTCTGTTCCCCTTTTGTATGTGTCTCCACACATTCATGGATATGTAAAATATCAAATGTGTTTTATACATGAAAAGATCTTGATATTTTTTTTAAGTTTCTTACTTCTTTCATTTCACTTCTTTGTATTTTATATCTGCTTAATATCTGACTCAATTTTCTTTACTTTTTTTTTTAAACTCTTTCTGTCCTGGGCAGGTTTTTCAAAGCACAGTCTATCCCATGAAGTTGTTGGTATAACTCAAAAATATTTACTTCAGATAGGATTTAATAATTTAAAGGAAACAAAAATAATGTCAACCAACAAAATAGGCTGTAACCTAAAAATAGCAATAAATGATAAAGAAATAGAAAATGTCACAAACTTTGAATATCTAGGCTGTATAATAAATAGCAGTGGAGACTCTCTGACAGAAATTAAAAGGAGGATGGCCATAGCAATGCAAAGGTTATAAACAGCAAATAAAGTCTATGGTTAAGCACCAGCAAGGAAATCAAAATTGAAATTTTGAGAGCATCCATCTTGCCTGTAGCAACATACGGATGTGAGTCGTGTTCTATTTCCACTGATTGTATTACGAGCAAACCAAATATTTTAGTTGCTATTCTTATACACATCATTTTGAGTATGTAAAATGTAAATATGTGTGTGAGCGTTAAAAACTGGACAGTAGATTGTGTCAGACTGTTCACAGTTTAGAGATAGATAACTACAGATGTTAAGAGTACCTAATGATGTAGATGTATTGGATGCATTTTGCTAGCCAGCATTTTTATATGATCAACACTTGGTAATGTTGTCGGTGTTAGTCTGACCACCTTTGCTTCACAGTGCATTTCCTGGGACCCAGTTGAACTGATTGACCTTGGACACCAGGTTAATGAAAAATATCACCTGTCTTGATGGGGATTTGAATGCATGACCACCAGGTTAATAAGTAAGCATGCTATCCACTGAGCTATTGCTTACCAGAATATGGATTTAATTTTTCCTAAATTTAATGATTGATTTAATAAATAGATGTAATGAAAGATACATTTTTGCAACTTTATGCTCGGGAATAAACAAAACAGCATGTTTAGAGTATTTACTATTCATTGTCACTGAATAATTCATATGCACACAACTGTGATATTGCTGTCATTTCTGTTTAGTCATTAATGGGTGCACAGCTGTGCTTATCTAATTGTCACATCTGAATAGTCATTAGTAGGTACACAAATGTGCTAATATTGTTACATCTACAAAGTCACTAATAGATGTACAACTGTGATATGCAGTAGATGTATAGTTACAGGTACACTCAATACCACCATAAATAAGTACACAGTATGGGGCAGGGTGCCACTTAATTTGCCTGCAGCTGTCAGTTTTTGTGAGTCAAGGGTATTCTTTACGGTTTTATGTGCAATAATTTGTACAGTTGTCGCATATTTTATTATGTGCAATAATGTTTTCAATGTTAATTTATTTTTTTTTGTATGTGCCATCATTTTGGCAGTATTGAGTTATGTTATGTGACACCATACATAGATCTCAAAATGTAATTTGCCTTTCCAGTATATTATGTTATTTAACATATGATTTGCATGCCTCTCTGCTGAATTCAGTGTTTCCTGTAGACATTTTTGGTAGCAATAGTTTAACCTATTTCATGGTAGTCTGCTGAGAAAACATCGACCCGGCAGCTTCGAGTTACCAGCTCAGAAATTTTGTGTATTTGTGTTGTATTGTTTGATTTTTATGTGCTGATGAAGGCTCCATAGCTGCAACGTTTACGTTTTGTTTGTATTTGTTATATTGTGAAGCTTGCTAATGGTACTTTTCATTCGTTTTAATATCTTTTCTTGATGGTGTACATTTGTAGTGTGTGTCTTCAGCGGTCACTTTACAACCAGGAATATATCTGTTTTCATTGCTTGCATGTGTGCAAATTGTATTGATTCTGTATTCTTGTTTTGTTTTCTTAACTCTTCGAGTCCCAAACATTGCATTTATTTCATTCATCTTTTCTGAGCAATAGTTGCTTGAATGTATATCTGGACAAGAAAGGGTCCAGTTAATATCACTGAAGTACCAGTTGAGACAGAATGGGTGAAAACTACAGCTGCATGAGGCACAGGCAGCTCATCCAAGACTTGCATGCCAACAGACACATGGTGAGTTGCTTAGAGCTGAAAGAGTTAATAGTATTTCACTTGTTCTAATCCAGGAGCTGCAGTGGCACAGTGGCTAGATGTTTGCCTGCTGGGCCAGGGCTCTCAGATTCACATCTGCATTGAGGTAGCACTTCGTAATTGACCTTGAGATCCATGGCTGTCCCAGCCTGAAAATGTCCTGGAAGGTAAATGTGGTCAGCTTGATGTTGACCGCATGGCTCATAGAGTTCTGGTTTGTTCTATAAAGAATGGGGCTAGCATCATATGTCTGTTGTGTCCATGGTGTTAAAATAATAGTGTGCATCCTCTTACTTTCATTGCAACTTGTTCAAGCTTGGGTAATCCCCCAGTCTGCAAATAGAGATGCTACTTGTAGATTGAAAGATTGAGATTTGAGGCAGAAACCGGACATCAGATATAGATGACTGGAGTATGACAATAAGTTTGCACAAGCTAGTCACTTATTGTCACATTGTGAATTGTATTGTTGTGATCTCTAAACATGTTAACAAATGGTGAAGATCTAGAACTGAAGTAGTTTAGTACTCTGGCAGTGCAACTTGAAAATTTCTAGATATAGATGTGCCAAGTTCAAAACAACGAAGACATAGCAATAGTGGATGAGAATTTTCATTTATATTTTTATCTCAGATGGTGCCACGTGTGTCCACTGTGTCTTAAGCGGACACACCGGTGTAATTATGGCCTGAGGGTTGCTAATATTTCTCCAGCATTCACAGGAACAGTAATATCACTACCCAAAGCTCTTAACCCTCTCACCCCAAGAAGCCCAAAATCTGGGGCTTCCTGTTTGTGTCACGGCCCGTATATATCCCTCTCCTGGCTTGCTATACTGGCTTGTTTAAGATCAACCCTGCTAACAGCAGTGTTTTCGGTTTTTCCTGGGTAACTTTTTAGAATAACTGGGACTGAGTGTAACTTAAAACTGTTAGCATTTAGTGAGGGGTATCCTTGTGGAAAATAACTCTATAGAAATAAGGACACTAGAAACTCCTGTTGAGGGCAAGTTAAACCCCCAAATTGAATTTGATTAAATCGGCTGAAAATACTTCCGGTAGGTACATACTAGTCAACGATTGAAGAAAAATAATTGTGGGGGCTAAAATCAACATAATTTTACGGATATTGATTGAAAATGTCATATTTTATGGGGGAAATGACCAAATTAGTTCTCAACATTTACAAAGATATTTTAAACACTAACAAAGGTGGCTCAATGAAAATTTGCACATAAAATTAGCATTATATTTTAAATGTTAACTAACTAAAGGAAATTCAATAAAAGCTACGGTTTAAAAGTTATGCTCACTTCAGTGGTGCAGTAATGTTTTTTCCCAAAAAATTAGGGGTAAGGTTTATCAAAGATGACAAAAACTCATAAAGTATCCAAGCTGCTGTATTCATTCTAGTTCAGTCTGTTTCAATGTTATTCTCCTATGTGTGTGCCAAGTTTGGAGTCAGTTGTTTCAATGTTATTCTCCTATGTGTGTGCCAAGTTTGGAGTCAGTTGTTTCAATGTTATTCTCCTATGTGTGTGCCAAGTTTGGAGACAGTATGTTACTAACTTTTTGAGATATCATTGCACAACACAGTAAGAAAATTGTGAAATAGTAACTGACCTAGCTGGTTTTCACAAACATCCTCTACCTAATGAGTCCCTGCTGCTTAGGAATCATCCTCATAGGAATCATCCTCAGGGTATTCCCCAGCTGTCTGAATACTTTGCCTTGCTCTTTTTATCTTCTTAACCATTTATTCCTTTCTTTGGCAAATCTTTCACGTACTTAATCAAATCTACGAAATGTGGAAACACTGTGCCACAGCTTAGCCCTGACTAGTTCCCCCTTCATTTCATACAGTAACAGCACCACTCACAGCTATTTCTGGGCTAAATCATTCAACATGGATACAGGGATTAGACTATCCCAGTTATACAACTTCTAACAAGTGGGCAAAGTGATTATTAAAATAGGCTGATAAATAACTCAGTTATGACAGTTTGAATATTTTGCCTATATAATTAAGTAAATAAATAGTTACCATACTAATTGAAAAAAATTTATTTAAATTACTTTCAGCTGGAATTTTGCAACAAGACATGGATTATTATATGCAGAAATGAAAGACTTTTATGTAGTGTTAAAAATTAAAAACTTCCACATTTTTGAAAAAAATTGTCAGTTTCGGGGGTTGAACCTGTCCAAATTACAGTTGTGCCTGGTGGCCTTGTAACAGTGCCAAGAACTGGTCACGCTAAACATTTGTTGAAAGTTCAGAGCGATGTAACCCAGTCATTTCTGTGCTGTATTCATGGTTGTTGATTACTGCCATTATTGTGTATGCAATTAAATACTGTTTTAGTCATTTATGGAATTGTGTGTGACCTGTTTTTAGGGAAGATTTTTTCTGGATAACCTGAAGTTCCAAAAGATGGGTCTGAAAGGCTTACATTGATTCTATATCAAGACAGATTTGGATAATTACCATACACCAACCTAGACTAAAATCTTCCTCTTCTTCTTTGCATTCGGTTTCGTATGCTCAGATCAGACCATCAGGTGGGTTGCCTCTGTAAACTCGCATGTCAGCTGCAGGTCCTGCATGGTTCCCCATAGCTAGCTCTGCACACTTTGCTTTTGAGGCCAGGTGTCTTTTCGAAGTTGCAGGTAGAGTGGGCAGGTCTGCAGAATGTGCTGAGGTGTTTGGGGTCCTGTTTGACAGGCACACTGCGGGGACTGTACAATCTTTATTTTATGCATGTGGTAGTTGAGCCTGCAGTGTCCTGTTCGTTGACGGAAAATTTTTGTATGTTGCTTTCTGTTGAGTCTGCTGATAGGCTTCTTGTGGATGTTTACTGTTAGTTTGTTCTCTCCACAGTCCCTTGTATTTTCCTTTGATAAGTGTTCTGATTTCTGGTAATGACAATGAATGGGCGTGTTGTTTCTCCTTTGTTCCAATTTTTGCAAGTCTGCTAACTCATTTCCTGGTATGCCGCAGTGAGCCGGGATCCACTGGAGAACAATTTGATTGTTTTCTGTGAGTCTGTTTAGCTGACGGGTCAGTTCTCTTTCCATGTTGTCTCGTGGATTCCTATGAGTCGCCTGGAGGACTGACACGCAGTCACAAAGGAAAACAATTTTGCTGTTTTTAAATTTTCTTTCCCCGAGCACTTTGGCTGAATCAATAATTGCTTGCTGCTCTGATGTGAAGTTTGTTGAGAGTCTTCCGGAGGCGCATGACGTTTCTTCTGTGGTCCCATCTTGCAGCATGATGACCGATCCAGCTCCTCCTCCTTTGTCTGCTCCCTCCAATGATCCATCGGTGTAAATGTGTGTCTATTCGGGTTTTGGATAATAGTTGTAGACATGTTCAAGGGTCTTTGCACACAGTACTAGGTCACACTCTTCAGCCTTTCTGTCTATGCCTGGTATTGTTGTTGTGACTGTATATTTAGGCTGTAGGTCTATGCTGTATGCCTGGATCATTTCCCATGTTGAAGGATCTTTAGAAAGGATGTCACTGTTTTTTGTGTAGTATAATTTTGATAGATGGTGAAAGCTTTGTCTTTTCAGTCAGTTTTTGGTTAAGTTTAAGTTATTTGCTATTCTGTGCATGGGGTTGTTGTTCATGCGTTTAAATTTTTCTGTTGGGTAAGCACCTTTTCTTCCCTTCGAAGGCTCAAGCTCTCGAGGCCACAGGTTGCCTCCAGCTCATTAATTGGTGTGCTTCTCATACCTCCAGTGATGATTTTGAGACCAGTGTTCTGTATTTTATCTAGTTTGTGTAGGTTTGATTTAAAATGACTAAATGAGTTTCAGGAAATGTCTTGGAAGTAAAGATGGCTGATGTGCTGTTGACCATATTACCCACAGGTGCTGATTGCTCAGTAAAAATAGCGATCTAGCATGATATGCTTAAATGCAACAGTTGTGTGAAAAAGGTCCTTGTGTTTAGAACAAATATCACTATAAAGTTAATTTCATGGAACACGGTGTTGAGTTGGGTTAAGGGGGCTGCTGTAGCATTATGGCAAGAAGCTAATCTGCTGGCACGCAAGTCTTGGACTTAAATGCATACTTAGTCAGATATTTTTAAGACACCTCAGCTCCCAAGTTGGCCCTGCATAAAATGGGAACTTGGTAATGTCCTGGGAAGTAAAGGCAGCCCATGTGATCTTGACCACATCACCCACTGAGTGACAGTAGGTCTGTACAATCTGAGTTTATCACCACATGCATTATGTGCTGCTAGTGTACACAAGGGTCTTTATTTAGGCAGCTGAAAACAATAGATGTGTGAGGTATTCATTATTTCAGCGTTAAATAACTTCAAGAAAAGAAAACAATAGATGAGTGTGGTATTCATTATTTCAGCGTTAAATAACTTCAGGAAAAGGAAACATTTCACATCATTAACAATATATTAACTCATACATTGAACTGATTACCCTCATCATTAGAAAACAGTCACCATACTTTGGGTGTGTCCATGTTGGGGAAAACACATGAGTATAATATACCTCAGGACAGTTAGAAGGGGATAACCAAGATTTGAAATGTTGAACAGTTTGACATTATGGCAAGGAGAGACATCTTATCAGCAGTTATTGGCAGTACAAGAATCGATGTGTGAGGTATTCATTATTGGCATTAAATAACGTCAGGAAAAGGAAGACATTTCACATCATTAACAATATAGCACACTCATGGATTGACACACAAGACTACCCTCATCATGTGGCCACACCACACTTTGGACTGAGGACATGTTGGATGGCCAAAACACACACTGCGTGACACATAAGGACACCTCAGGACAGTTAGAAGAAGACTAAGGACAGCCTTGATGGCCAACACACTGTGCACACACAGAAGCAAGGACAGCCTGGACATCTTATCAGCAGTTATTGGCAGTACATGACACAGAAGACTGAGGACAGCCTGGATGGCCAACAGCACACTGTGCATGACACAGAAGACTAAGGACAGCCTGGATGGCCAACAGCACACTGTGCATGACACAGAAGACTAAGGACAGCCTGGATGGCCAACAGCACACTGTGCACGACACACAAGACTGAGGACAGCCTGGATGGCCAACAGCACACTGTGCATGACACAGAAGACTGAGGACAGCCTGGATGGCCAACAGCACACTGTGCATGACACACAAGACTGAGGACAGCCTGGATGGCCAACAGCACACTGTGCATGACACACAAGACTAACGACAGCCTGGATGGTCAACAGCACACTGTGCATGACACACAAGACTAACGACAGCCTGGATGGCCTACAGCACACTGTGCATGACACACAAGACTAACGACAGCCTGGATGGCCAACAGCACACTGTGCACGACACACAAGACTGAGGACAGCCTGGATGGCCAACAGCACACTGTGCATGACACACAAGACTGAGGACAGCCTGGATGGCCAACAGCACACTGTGCATGACACACAAGACTGAGGACAGCCTGGATGGCCTACAGCACACTGTGCATGATACACAAGACTCAGGACAGCCTGGATGGCCAACAGCACACTGTGTACGGTACACAAGACTGAGGACAGCCTGGATGGCCAACAGCACACTGTGCATGACACACAAGACTGAGAACAGCCTGGATTGCCAACAGCACACTGTGCATGACACACAAGACTCAGGACAGCCTGGATGGCCAACAGCACACTGTGCACGGTACACAAGACTGAGGACAGCCTGCATGGCCAACAGCACACTGTGCACGGTACACAAGACTGAGGACAGCCTGGATGGCCAACAGCACACTGTGCATGACACACAAGACTCGGGACAGCCTGGATGGCCAACAGCACACTGTGCATGACACACAAGACTGAGGACAGCCTGCATGGCCAACAGCACACTGTGCACGACACACAAGACTGAGGACAGCCTGGATGGCCAACAGCACACTGTGCATGTCACAGAAGACTAAGGACAGCCTGGATGGCCAACAGCACACTGTGCACGACACACAAGACTGAGGACAGCCTGGATGGCCAACAGCACACTGTGCACGACACACAAGACTAACGACAGCCTAGATGGCCAACAGCACACTGTGCATGACACACAAGACTAAGGACAGCCTGGATGGCCAACAGCACACTGTGCACGACACACAAGACTAAGGACAGCCTGGATGGCCAACAGCACACTGTGCATGACACACAAGACTAAGGACAGCCTGGATGGCCAACAGCACACTGTGCACGACACACAAGACTAAGGACAGCCTGGATGGCCAACAGCACACTGTGCACGACACACAAGACTGAGGACAGCCTTTATTGCCTACAGCACACTGTGCACGACACACAAGACTGAGGACAGCCTTTATTGCCAACAGCACACTGTGCACGACACAGAAGACTAAGGACAGCCTGGATGGCCAACAGCACACTGTGCACGACACACAAGACTGAGGACAGCCTGGATGGCCAACAGCACACTGTGCACGACACACAAGACCGAGGACAGCCTGGATGGCCAACAGCACACTGTGCACGACACACAAGACTAAGGACAGCCTTTATTGCCAACAGCACACTGTGCACGACACAGAGAGACTAAGGACAGACTGGATGGCCAACAGCACACTGTGCACGACACAGAAGACTGAGGACAGCCTGGATGGCCAACAGCACACTGCATGACACACAAGACTGAGGACAGCCTGGATGGCCAACAGCACACTACACGACACACAAGACTAAGGACAGCCTGGATGGCCAACAGCACACTGTGCACGACACACAAGACTGAGGACAGCCTGGATGGCCAACAGCACACTGTGCACGACACACAAGACCGAGGACAGCCTGGATGGCCAACAGCACACTGTGCACGACACACAAGACTAAGGACAGCCTGGATGGCCAACAGCACACTGTGCACGACACACAAGACTAAGGACAGCCTGGATGGCCAACAGCACACTACACGACACACAAGACTAAGGATAGCCTGGATGGTCAACAGCACACTGTGCACGACACACAAGACTAAGGACAGCCTGGATGGCCAACAACACACTGTGCATGACACACAAGACTTAGGACAGCCTGCATGGCCAACAGCACACTGCACGACACACAAGACTGAGGACAGCCTGGATGGCCAACAGCACACTGTGCATGACACACAAGACTGAGGACAGCCTGGATGGCCAACAGCACACTACACGACACACAAGACTAAGGACAGCCTGGATGGCCAACAGCACACTGTGCACGACACACAAGACTGAGGACAGCCTGGATGGCCAACAGCACACTGTGCACGACACACAAGACTGAGGACAGCCTAGATGGCCAACCACACTGTGCATGACACACAAGACTAAGGACAGCCTGGATGGCCAACAGCACACTGTGCACGACACACAAGACTAAGGACAGCCTCGATGGCCAACAGCACACTGTGCACGACACACAAGACTAAGGACAGCCTGGATGGCCAACAGCACACTTCATGACACACAAGACTGAGGACAGCCTGAATGGCCAACAGCACACTGCACGACACACAAGACTGAGGACAGCCTGGATGGCCAACAGCACACTGTGCATGACACACAAGACTAACCACAGCCTGGATGGCCAACAGCACACTGTGCATGACACACAAGACTAACCACAGCCTGGATGGCCAACAGCACACTGTGCACGACACACAAGACTGAGGACAGCCTGGATGGCCAACAGCACACTGTGCACGACACACAAGACTAACGACAGCCTAGATGGCCAACAGCACACTGTGCATGACACACAAGACTAAGGACAGCCTGGATGGCCAATAGCACACTATGCACGACACACAAGACTAAGGACAGCCTGGATGGCCAACAGCACACTGTGCATGACACACAAGACTAAGGACAGCCTGGATGGCCAACAGCACACTGTGCACGACACACAAGACTAAGGACAGCCTGGATGGCCAACAGCACACTGTGCACGACACACAAGACTAAGGACAGCCTTTATTGCCAACAGCACACTGTGCACGACACAGAAGACTAAGGACAGCCTGGATGGCCAACAGCACACTGTGCATGACACACAAGACTAAGGACAGTCTGGATGGCCAACAGCACACTGTGCACGACACACACAGACTGAGGACAGCCTTTATTGCCAACAGCACACTGTGCACGACACAGAAGACTAAGGACATACTGGATGGCCAACAGCACACTGTGCACGACACAAAAGACTAAGGACAGCCTGGATGGCCAACAGCACACTACACGACACACAAGACTGAGGACAGCCTGGATGGCCAACAGCACACTGTGCATGACACGCAAGACTAACGACAGCCTGGATGGCCAACAGCACACTGTGCATGACACACAAGACTAAGGACAGCCTGTATGGCCAACAGCATACTGTGCACGACACACAAGACTGAGGACAGCCTGGATGGCCAACAGCACACTGTGCATGACACACAAGACTGAGGACAGCCTGGATGGCCAACAGCACACTACACGACACACAAGACTAAGGACAGCCTGGATGGCCAACAGCACACTGTGCACGACACACAAGACTGAGGACAGCCTGGATGGCCAACAGCACACTGTGCACGACACACAAGACCGAGGACAGCCTGGATGGCCAACAGCACACTGTGCACGACACACAAGACTAAGGACAGCCGGGATGGCCAACAGCACACTGTGCACGACACACAAGACTGAGGACAGCCTTTATTGCCAACAGCACACTGTGCACGACACAGAAGACTAAGGACAGCCTGGATGGCCAACAGCACACTGTGCATGACACACAAGACTAAGGACAGCCTGGATGGCCAACAGCACACTGTGCACGACACACAAGACTGAGGACAGCCTTTATTGCCAACAGCACACTGTGCACGACACAGAAGACTAAGGACAGACTGGATGGCCAACAGCACACTGTGCACGACACAGAAGACTAAGGACAGCCTGGATGGCCAACAGCACACTACACGACACACAAGACTGAGGACAGCCTGGATGGCCAACAGCACACTGTGCATGACACGCAAGACTAACGACAGCCTGGATGGCCAACAGCACACTGTGCATGACACACAAGACTAAGGACAGCCTGTATGGCCAACAGCACACTGTGCACGACACACAAGACTGAGGACAGCCTGGATGGCCAACAGCACACTGTGCATGACACACAAGACTGAGGACAGCCTGGATGGCCAACAGCACACTACACGACACACAAGACTAAGGACAGCCTGGATGGCCAACAGCACACTGTGCACGACACACAAGACTGAGGACAGCCTGGATGGCCAACAGCACACTGTGCACGACACACAAGACCGAGGACAGCCTGGATGGCCAACAGCACACTGTGCACGACACACAAGACTAAGGACAGCCTGGATGGCCAACAGCACACTGTGCACGACACACAAGACTAAGGACAGCCTGGATGGCCAACAGCACACTACACGACACACAAGACTAAGGACAGCCTGGATGGTCAACAGCACACTGTGCACGACACACAAGACTAAGGACAGCCTGGATGGCCAACAACACACTGTGCATGACACACAAGACTTAGGACAGCCTGCATGGCCAACAGCACACTGCACGACACACAAGACTGAGGACAGCCTGGATGGCCAACAGCACACTGTGCATGACACACACAAGACTGAGGACAGCCTGGATGGCCAACAGCACACTACACGACACACAAGACTAAGGACAGCCTGGATGGCCAACAGCACACTGTGCACGACACACAAGACTGAGGACAGCCTGGATGGCCAACAGCACACTGTGCACGACACACAAGACTGAGGACAGCCTAGATGGCCAACCACACTGTGCATGACACACAAGACTAAGGACAGCCTGGATGGCCAACAGCACACTGTGCACGACACACAAGACTAAGGACAGCCTCGATGGCCAACAGCACACTGTGCACGACACACAAGACTAAGGACAGCCTGGATGGCCAACAGCACACTTCATGACACACAAGACTGAGGACAGCCTGAATGGCCAACAGCACACTGCACGACACACAAGACTGAGGACAGCCTGGATGGCCAACAGCACACTGTGCATGACACACAAGACTAACCACAGCCTGGATGGCCAACAGCACACTGTGCATGACACACAAGACTCGGGACAGCCTGGATGGCCAACAGCACACTGTGCACGACACAGAAGACTGAGGACAGCCTGGATGGCCAACAGCACACTGTGCACGACACACAAGACTAACGACAGCCTAGATGGCCAACAGCACACTGTGCATGACACACAAGACTAAGGACAGCCTGGATGGCCAATAGCACACTATGCACGACACACAAGACTAAGGACAGCCTGGATGGCCAACAGCACACTGTGCATGACACACAAGACTAAGGACAGCCTGGATGGCCAACAGCACACTGTGCACGACACACAAGACTAAGGACAGCCTGGATGGCCAACAGCACACTGTGCACGACACACAAGACTGAGGACAGCCTTTATTGCCAACAGCACACTGTGCACGACACAGAAGACTAAGGACAGCCTGGATGGCCAACAGCACACTGTGCATGACACACAAGACTAAGGACAGCCTGGATGGCCAACAGCACACTGTGCACGACACACAAGACTGAGGACAGCCTTTATTGCCAACAGCACACTGTGCACGACACAGAAGACTAAGGACATACTGGATGGCCAACAGCACACTGTGCACGACACAAAAGACTAAGGACAGCCTGGATGGCCAACAGCACACTACACGACACACAAGACTGAGGACAGCCTGGATGGCCAACAGCACACTGTGCATGACACGCAAGACTAACGACAGCCTGGATGGCCAACAGCACACTGTGCATGACACACAAGACTAAGGACAGCCTGTATGGCCAACAGCATACTGTGCACGACACACAAGACTGAGGACAGCCTGGATGGCCAACAGCACACTGTGCATGACACACAAGACTGAGGACAGCCTGGATGGCCAACAGCACACTACACGACACACAAGACTAAGGACAGCCTGGATGGCCAACAGCACACTGTGCACGACACACAAGACTGAGGACAGCCTGGATGGCCAACAGCACACTGTGCACGACACACAAGAGGACAGCCTGGATGGCCAACAGCACACTGTGCACGACACACAAGACTAAGGACAGCCTGGATGGCCAACAGCACACTGTGCACGACACACAAGACTGAGGACAGCCTTTATTGCCAACAGCACACTGTGCACGACACAGAAGACTAAGGACAGCCTGGATGGCCAACAGCACACTGTGCATGACACACAAGACTAAGGACAGCCTGTATGGCCAACAGCACACTGTGCACGACACACAAGACTGAGGACAGCCTTTATTGCCAACAGCACACTGTGCACGACACAGAAGACTAAGGACAGACTGGATGGCCAACAGCACACTGTGCACGACACAGAAGACTAAGGACAGCCTGGATGGCCAACAGCACACTACACGACACACAAGACTGAGGACAGCCTGGATGGCCAACAGCACACTGTGCATGACACGCAAGACTAACGACAGCCTGGATGGCCAACAGCACACTGTGCATGACACACAAGACTAAGGACAGCCTGGATGGCCAACAGCACACTGTGCACGACACACAAGACTGAGGACAGCCTGGATGGCCAACAGCACACTGTGCATGACACACAAGACTGAGGACAGCCTGGATGGCCAACAGCACACTACACGACACACAGAAGACTAAGGACAGCCTGGATGGCCAACAGCACACTGTGCACGACACAGAAGACTAAGGACAGCCTGGATGGCCAACAGCACACTGTGCACGACACACAAGACTAAGGACAGCCTGGATGGCCAACAGCACACTGTGCACGACACACAAGACTAAGGACAGCCTGGATGGCCAACAGCACACTGTGCATGACACACAAGACTAAGGACAGCCTGGATGGCCAACAGCACACTGTGCATGACACACAAGACTAAGGACAGCCTGGATGGCCAACAGCACACTGTGCACGACACACAAGACTAAGGACAGCCTGGATGGCCAACAGCACACTGTGCATGACACACAAGACTGAGGACAGCCTGGATGGCCAACAGCACACTGTGCACGACACACAAGACTGAGGACAGCCTGGATGGCCAACAGCACACTGTGCATGACACACAAGACTGAGGACAGCCTGGATGGCCAACAGCATGACACACAAGACTAAGGACAGCCTGGATGGCCTACAGCATGACACACAAGACTGAGGACAGCCTGGATGGCCAACAGCATGACACACAAGACTGAGGACAGCCTGGATGGCCAACAGCATGACACACAAGACTGAGGACAGCCTGGATGGCCAACAGCATGACACACAAGACTGAGGACAGCCTGGATGGCCAACAGCACACTGTGCACGACACACAAGACTAAGGACAGCCTGTATGGCCAACAGCACACTGTGCACGACACACAAGACTGAGGACAGCCTGGATGGCCAACAGCACACTGATGACACACAAGACTGAGGACAGCCTGGATGGCCAACAGCACACTGCACGACACACAAGACTGAGGACAGCCTGGATGGCCAACAGCACACTGTGCACACACAAGACTGAGGACAGCCTGGATGGCCAACAGCAGCACACTGTGCATGACACACAAGACTGAGGACAGCCTGGATGGCCAACAGCATGACACAGAAGACTGAGGACAGCCTGGATGGCCAACAGCACACTGTGCACGACACACAAGACTGAGGACAGCCTGGATGGCCAACAGCATGACACACAAGACTGAGGACAGCCTGGATGGCCAACAGCACACTGTGCACGACACAGAAGACTAAGGACAGCCTGGTTGGCCAACAGCACACTGTGCACGACACACAAGACTGAGGACAGCCTGGATGGCCAACAGCACACTGTGCACGACACACAAGACTAAGGACAGCCTGGATGGCCAACAGCACACTGTGCACGACACACAAGACTGAGGACAGCCTGGATGGCCAACAGCACACTGTGCACGACACACAAGACTGAGGACATCCTGGATGGCCAACAGCACACTGTGCACGACACACAAGACTGAGGACAGCCTGGATGGCCAACAGCACACTGTGCACGACACACAAGACTGAGGACAGCCTGGATGCCAACGAGCCAGTGGACTTATATACTAACTAACACCGTTATTAAGACATCCATACATAAGTATGAGTACCATGAAATAGAATATAAACAGCATATTCGTACCAACACTGTGCTACCAGTGCCAGACTTGGACATTATCAAAGACTAACCTACGTGAAATTAACACACGTGAAATGAGATGCTTGAGAAAAGCCGCCAACTTAACCATGCAAGACACTTAAAAATTATCGGACAGCTTGTAGGAACAACACCGTGGAGCACATTCACGGAGAAACACAAGATCAGATGGTTTGGTCATTAGTAAGAACGCAGCGAGAACAGCTCCCAAAGCAGGCACTACATGTGAAAAGATCTGAAGTGAAAGCAACAAACTGCCCTAGGAGATTATGAATTAAGGACATTAAAGAGCCTCTACATAGACACAGAATGATAACAGCCATCAAGCAGTGGCTTACAAACTGTTCTCCCCGAGCTGCTTAAAGGTGGAAATGGATGACAATGCTGGGGACAATTTTATTGTATAGTTTTTTATTCCTTTTTTTTTTTTTACATATACAGTGGAAACTCGCTTAACGAGCATAATTCGTTCCAGAATCATACTCGTTTAGCGAAACACTCGTTATGCGAAACAATTTTTCTTATATAAATGAATGTAAAATACGATAATGCGTTCCATGTCGAAAAAAAAAATACTCATAAAATGAATGTAACAATTTACAAAGAAAATAATGCGTTAAATCATCTTCATCTTTTCGCTAACGGAAGAACCCCCACCTGGAGTGCAAATTCGATCTAAAGAAAATAAAACAAAAAGTCGACAAAGTTATGATACATAGCTAATAATTTTTTTAGTGGAAAGATGTCCTGAGACATTTGTTTTTGCCGACTCTTCAAAATTCTGGCTGTGACAGCACAGTATGCAAAGCTCCATAGAGTGATGCTTTTCGGTGGATGCAGCAGTTTTCCGTGCTGTGCTTTCTTCGCCGGACATGTAGCTTTTCTGTTACCTCCTCCCCCTCCTCGTCCTCTGTTCGATATCACTGTTATCCACCTACAATCCCATGATAGTGGTCAAAGACACAATCTCATTGACTACGGGTTCCACAGGTACTGTCTCGAGTCCCTCAAAGTCACAAATCGACAACGCTCTCTGGCCACAGCTTCTTCCAAGCAGAAGTTAGGGTTCTCTTGGTAACCCCTTCCCCCGCCGTGTCGTTCATCTTGAGGCAGCCAACAATGTGGAAGTGATTTTTCCAAAACTCTTTGAGAGTGAGGTAGGTCCATTTAGTCACCTGAAAACAATGCTCGAAGAGTGCTATAGTGTAGAGCTTCTTAAAGTTATGCTGGTCCATGGGCTGGAGTAACGGACTGGTGTTGGGAGGCAAAAACTGGATCTTGATGAACTTAAATTTAAATTCTTCAGGGAGGTCATTTGTAGGCCTGGAAGATTCATGTACAAATATCACAATATAACACAAGTTTGAGAAAATGTGTGATCATAAGCGATACTACGATGCTACTGGAACGAGTGCTAAACACGGACTGATGTAACATGCGCACTCCACATGTGAGTTCCGGGGCCATATTGTAGGGAAAACAAGACTAGACCCACTGCCTACCCATGTCGTAAGAGTCGACCAATTGGGAGCTATCTTTGAAGTTAAAGTGCATCTGCCTGAGAGGAGAGGCAAGGAACCAGTAGTCTGCATACAAATCAGTCAGATCTGTTAAACGGATGCACACGCAACACTCAGGTTCTGGAACAGGACTGCAGTCCAGAAGTGGACGAACAACCCGAAATTTCCAGCGGAGTTAACAGCCGGTGAACGCGAAGAAGAAGAAGAATATGCGCACAATTCGAGACTTCCCCTCTCCCCCCACTCGTTATGCGAAACTTCACTCGTTAGGAAAGTCATTCTTTTACAATTTGTTTTGCTCGTTATGCAAATTACTCGTTATGAGAGGTGCTTGTTAAGCGAGGTTCTACTCTATATACATATATAGGAGGGCACTAGGGCTGTCTCAACATAAAGGCCGGCTGGGCACATGCTCTGGAGGCACCCGAGTATAGGCGCCCAATGTTAACCCCTGTATGTCAAGTGACCATTTCATTCCTGCGAGTGGTTGTCGTTGGGACCACAGCGCACTGGTTTCCCCTGTTGCCCATAACTGGGTTATGGCGGCTCGAGGAAGAGAGCACCAACATCTTTTAAGTGCTCGAGTTGGGGGGGGGGGGGCAACAAACAACATATGTTAAGTGCTAAAAACATCAAAGGTCTTGATCCGGCACTGTTGTTGTTTCTGAATAGCCAACCCTCAATACCACTGTCAAAATAAACGCAAGGTAGCCTGCTGTCATATCGCCTGCAGCTGGGATCAAATCTGCCACCTCGAAATTACAAAGCCCGTTTAATACCCCAAGAAGCGGCTGGCCAACGGTTAGAACGCTGGGCTGTCAAGAGAGAGACAGGTTCGAATCCTTGGAAAGGCTGAGATTTTTTTTCCTGTCAGGAGCAAAATAAAATCCTCATGTGCACAGTCGTGGCGACAGCGTTAGCCATGCGGTCGTAAATCCCCCCCCCCCCCTTTACACCGCAAAAGTGGTGTAACAAAGGCAGTCATTGGAAGTTTAATACCCCAGCCACCGACACCGTTTTACTATAGTACTCAACACTGAACCATCTGTATAGATAATCAGATCACCTGGGCGTGAATTGTAGTGAATCAACTGTTAGACTTTAACCCCCGTAGCACCCGCTGGCCACTCTCTGCACTCCCGACCCAATGTTATCATAACCCCACACAGGTTAGACTTGTCCTCTGGTACTCTGACCCACTCCTCTCCTCGCCCAATGTTCTCTAGCATGCTGAGCCATCCACTGTTTGCCCCTTTTCAGCCTCTGACCCTTGCCTGCAGCCAAAGCTTCATACAGAGGGTGTTCCCTGTCTGCAGCTACTCTAGCGTATCACTTAGCCTGCAGCATCTTTAGCCTATCTGCAATAGTCGGCAATGTAAGGATGTATCGCATGCACGCAATCGGGGGTGTCTCTTGTACAACCCAGGATCAGCCGCATAGCTTCATTCTGTATTCGCTCTAGTTTCTGTAGCTGACTCTTTGAGACAGTGAGTAACCCCAATCCATAATCAATCACTGAGATGATTAAGTGCTGGTAAAGTGTGAACAGCATTCTCTGCTCCATGTTCATCGCTGCCACAATCTTTCGTGCATTTAGACCTTTTTGAGCCCTTGTCACAACACCCTCTATGTGATCCCTGAAAGGCAAACTTTTATCCAAGGTGATTCCCAGGTACAGTCTGCTGTCTCTGTTGATGTCCCTGCCATTTATTTTGAGTCTGGGAACATCAGCTCTAACAATCCTGTTGTCCAAAGAACACCACAGGATGGTTGCCTTTTCTGGGTTGATTACAGCAGTCATCTCCATACACCAGTCAATCACCTTATCTAATGTCGCCTGTAATTCTTCAGTTATTTGATTCCCGTCTCTCCCCCTCCTATATATGAGAACATCATCTGTGAATGTCAATATTCTGCCGACTCCGGGTGTTTCCAGGTATGCAATCTTTTTCTTCTTCTTCGCGTTCACCAGCTGTAAACTCTGGCGGAAGGTTCTGGTTGCTCGTCCACTACTGAACTGCAGTCCTGCTCCAGAACCTGAGTGTTGCGTGTGCATCAGTTTTACAGATCTCATTCTCTTGAATACAGACTGTTGGTTCCTTGCCTCTCCGGCAGATGCACTCCGACTTCAAAGGAAGCTCCCCAATTAGTCGACTCTTACGACATGCTTTTGGGGAGGCAGTGGGTCTATTCTTGTTTTCCCCACAATGGGGCCCCGGAACCCACACGGGGGCGTATGCAATCTTGCTCGTAAAAACATTGAATAGTACAGGTGAAATTGCAGATCCCTGTGGTAGTCCTAGAGCTATATATAATAGATGGTTCAGAGGTCCATGAACCCAGAAGGAGAGCTACCCGGCGAGTACACAAAACAGCTACTATCCAGTTCACCAACCAAGGACAGACTCCCTTCTCCACAAGCGCTTTCATCAAGATACTGTATCTGACTCTGATGTAAGCGTCTTCTTAATCAAGTGCCGCTGCCACCGTTTCCTGTCTGTTCTTGAAACCTTCGAAGGTATCAAAGGCAAAAGTGGCTGTATTTGACCATGTGTCCTTCCCCGGCCAGTAACTCCCCAATCCTCGTGAAAGGAGCTTTCTCTGTTCCAAAAATTCGTGTAGCTTACCCGCCACTATCTGCAGCACTTTACCAAAGGTGTTTTGTAGGGTTATTATCCGAAAGCCCCCGAGTGTTTTGCCAGGCTTAGGAATTTGAATCAGGTAGCTGTGCATCCACTCTCAGGGACTGACGCTGTCCTAATGCTCTGGTTGAAACAAGCAGTCATCTCCAAGTTTGCATCACTCATGTCTTTCATGTTGGAATATCTAACTTCCTCGGGCTCGGGCGCAGTGTCTTTCGCTTTTTTCAGAAAACGTTTTTTATCTTCAACCTGTATGTCTTCGTAAGGTTTGTTTTATAAAATGGCTGCCAGATCTTCTCTAACTCTATCTCTATTATCTCCATCATTGTGGTGTCTGTGAAATAAGCCTCTTCATGAAAGCCTCCCCCTTGGAGAGCTTATGAAAATGTCAAAAATGCTGTAATGTCAGTTCTTAGATCAACACTCAAAAAATAACAAACAGCTTATGTTTACTATTCTTTGCTGTCCCACGTTTATCCTATCCTAGAACAACATTGCCAGTGATAGGTGTTAGAGCGTGTATGTTTTTAGTGAATACAGTATTGTGGCGTCTGGAACAATGGCGGGAATTTGTGGGCAGTTGTTCACATATTTGCTTTAACCTGGGGTCTCATGTCTCTTGAAGGCCTCTCCATATGGGAAGGGGAGAAATAACCACCCCCTTTTTTTTTCTCCCGTGTTAACTTCGTTGTGGCTCGCCCGACTACAGCAAAAATATCGTTGTCATTTTGTGGTCAACGGTCCACTGGTTAATTGTTTTCGTTCTCAAAAGTATCTATGAAGTGACACACCTCTTTAAAAAAAATCATGATCTCAGATGCTGTATATTAAATTTTAATATCAATCGTTTACTAATTCGATGCAGCTAGATCTGAAACGAATTGTTTCGCCGGACTGACTAGTTATACTTTTTAACAATTAGAAGAAAATGAGACGACTGGAAGTTTGAGAAACTTTCTGACAGACTATGCTGGTTATTTCTGTCTGTGTATCTCGATGGAGGAGTCGCAAGTATTTACACTGCTCTTGCTCTTTGCTTCTTGCTGGGCAACCGAGATAGATTTAACTGTTGAGATTTCACCGGGAAAACAGGAGTGCTTTTGGCAGACTTTCCCTGCGGCCACCAGTGTGGAAGTGGACTACCAGGTTAGCAGACTTGTAGTTTGAGCTGTTCTACCCCGCAATGTTGTAATCATGTAATCACTCAGTGTACTTTTCTCGATTGTTAAATCATATCCTGGTAGTCTCTTCTGTTGCTGAGTGATGCATACTGCTTATCTGAGCTCACTCCACCCCATTGTTAAAAAGATAACACACCGTAACTTACCTACTATAACTATTGATAGTGAAATGCCAACACATTTTTCGAAACGGTAGTTTAGGGCTTATAGAAAAGACATGCTGCAATTGGCATCCATAGCCATCTTCTCCAATTGTTATTGTTGGGGGATCCAACATATCGAATACAACTGTGTCTCATTCGTGCATCTTATTACTATAAATGGTAATATTATTATTCTGTGAAAATGTTCCCTTTCAAATATCTAAGAACTATGTGCGAAAATATTTACCATTTCGTTACTAAAATAAATTCATGAAATAAAATGTAGAAATGTTTGGCAACACCCATTTGGAATGCAGTGTTGAAAAATGGGCTGTTTGGTAGCTGTTCAATAAAACTTTCTGGCCGACCAACTGTACAACATGTAAACTGTGTAGTCTCCATAATAAAGGTTGGCCACAGTGCACCACCACTGCTGGTAATTTTAATTTCAGCTTCATAGCAAACGGGTCACCCCATCTTTGCTCCACTCCTGTGCCAACGAAAAACACACAGAATGTTTATCACAGTCCCTTGTGGAAAGACTGACAAACTGCTGTCTCAGCAAATCTAGCATACACTCGCATTAAAAGTGTATGGTAGCTATCCGAAGTGCTAACACAAACAGTCTGACGTTAGAAATGCAGTTCATCATTGATGGTAGCAGAAGTCACCAAAAGATCAGCAGTTGCACACGCGATCAATTTTAATCAAATAATGGCCCCACCAATATTGCGACAACCGGCATCGCGCAATTTTCTGAATCTACAAATCACACCACCACGTTGGTCAGTCGAAAAACATTCCAAATGAAATCTGCAGCTCACAGTGTCACGCCATGCACTCAACTCAGAAGCTGGGTAACGAAACTATATACTTCCAGTCTACAGATGGAGCAAAAAAGCAGCGGCCACAGTCTGGCAGAAGCAAAAAATTTTTGCCTCGGCTCAAAACAGTGACAGTGCCTAGTGTTCATTTGGACCTGAAGCATTATGTGAGGGTTAATAAACTGTTACCCCACCAGTACCCTATTATTAGCTGGGGAAGGGATTTAGGACATTACATCCACCAGCAAGCGTCGCCCCAACAACGATCTGACTGCCTTCGTTAACGACTGTTCTACCAACAGCCATGCAGTTCTTTGGCACGAAGGAGACACCTTGAACTTGGGTTTCGGACTGCCGACTCCCTACACGGAGATATATGTGTGCTACTGGTGTCCCTTAGCCAAAATACTATCTCACTGTATTACTAAAATTCAGCACGCATACTCAAACGCGCAGTAGTTAACAAAAAAAAAACAACAACAACAAACCAAAAAACAAAAACACATACACACATATTCATACACTCATTACCTGTCACCCGCTTGCTTGCTGGTGCAGCACACATGACTACATATTTATATAAGTATATATATATATATCGGGAGAGAGTGAGACAAGGGAAGAATCATGCCGAATGACCACAAATATGTAAGACACTGACACAGGGAATTCCCTATGCACACAAGGTCGGCATTACTGGCTCCAAGAAGGGGACAGTAAATTAAAATGGCTCAGTCAGATCAGACACAGTTCCTGCTGTGACAGAAAGTTGGCTGTAATAAAGGACTGCTGTAGAAAGGTGCACCCAAGGGACGGTTTCAGAAAGAGATGCATACTTTGTGGTAGGGTAACATTGCTTGAAAAATGTATTCTGCAAGCCACCAGGGGTTGCATTCACATTTTCTAGGTTCTAACAATAATAATACACTAGCGATGACTAATAATAATTATTAACAGCTCAGCCAATACATGCATAAATCGGCGTAGACAGAAAGAGAGAGATGGAGAGAGAGAGGGATCACATCGTAGCTAATTACAGCAAATGTATAGCGTTCATTGAGTCTTCTGTTTCGATATCCAAACGTGCTTGTTGTCAGCCATACAGTTTTTGCGTGCATTGATCAAGGTCTGAGAACAGAAAATCAAGTGCTGTGTCTCTACCTTCATTTCTAGGTGGCCACGAGGTCACAGATGAAACTGTTGTAGCAGGGTAGTAGAGCCGTGTGAACTTGAATCCTGGAGGTAAATTGGGTGCTTAGAGAATGTCGTGTTCTCAGGTGTATCTGGTGTATCCTGATGAGATGTCATCGCGAAGAAAGGTGAAATATTTACAAGAAGAGAATTCCGAGTGTCTGTAATTATTTATTCTTCCATTCGTGAACCCGCCTGCGTCAGAACAAATGTTGCTCCATTAAACGGCGTCTAGGTGTCCGAGAGAGCAGGACGTATATTGGTTGATGGCCTGGTTTCATATTCCACGTTTTACTGGTGTAAGATTTATTGTCCTCATTCTGTCTCACACAGATAGTAGCGGGCAAGTCGACTTTAATAACCGTTGGAAATACTGCTGCCACTGGGAATATTACAGTGGGCTCTCTTTTGAATAACGGTCCCAAATGAACTACGCAGACAGTTAACCCAAACAGAGCCTCATTACGTCCTGCCCTACAATCATTTGAAAGCTATAACTCGGGAAATATAAGGAACGAAAAGTATCCGGAAAATGGGGGAATTGTACTACTTACCGATATTGAGATCCTCTATACATGAAATTTGTGGCACAGAAGTTGCAAATAGTGCCTGAATATCTGTTATGTCTCGCTGTGCCGCCATTGGAACTCTGTCAGATAAGATGCGTCGAGGGCGCGATTGTAGCACAGAAGTTGCAAATAGTGCGCGAGTATCTGTTCTGTCTCGCTGTCCCCCATTGTAAGTCAGCACGGCTTGTCCGCGATTCTCGTTCCAGGCGAGACATGATGTACATGCGCGGTTTAATGTATGCGCATGTCGCCTCGGGACAACTTCAAACTAGCAGCCGCCACGATGGCGCTCCACTATCCTGACCACCACTTGACCGTGGCGAATGCGAGCACGCTGGTACTTCCGACAGAAACAGTAGCTCCTCTAAATTGTAGACTTTTTTTTCCGGCGACTAAAGTGCCACCTCTGAGCATAACCCCCGCGCCGCAGGAGCTGCGGTAGCTGCTGCTCGTGAGTCCTAGCCATCTAGTTTAGCCCCTTCCGCGCCGCACGTAGCGGCGCAGGGGATACTCTCGGAATTGGCACTATAGTCGGCGAAAAGTTGTCCGCAACTTACATATAACTCAGGCCCTGCCGTAGGATAGCGCTGTCGGGAGTATTCTCGCGTGTCGCTAATTTTTTTCGTCCCTAGTTAATCCTAGTTTTGCCGCCGTGTAATCACCGTTTAAAAAATCCGTTGCGTTTCGCGAAAATGTTGTGCGCAATTAATCTTTCTTTTGACACGGTTGATTTGCCGCAAAAGAAATGCGAATTTTAGATATTCGTGAGGCTCTGTTTTGGTTAACTGTCTGTGTAGTTCATTTGGGACCGTTATTCAAAAGAGAGCCTTACAATGTGATGAGGCCCCAGTCCCTTCCACATTGCGACTCTCATATCGCTGTCCAGAAAAGAGGTTTAAAATAAACTGTCCACATTAATATCTAATCCCAGTACTTGCGAATCATGTTTAGTTGTTGTATCAACGTGTTGCCAAAAATATGTAAATACAGAACTTCGTGGGAGAAAATCTATAGCCAATTCCATAAATGTAGAATACTAATCAATATAAAATATGACTAGAATGCTCATCAATAGATACATTCAGATGTTTCAACAAAAACAAAAATCTTTATCAGTGGATAAAACAGCAAGAATTTTATACTAAATAAATAAAATAAATTATATTACATGGACAGTTGATTATGTGGGGAAAGAAGCTTGAATGCAGTTAAGTTCTATTTTTGACTTTGATAAAATACATTAATGAGAGTTTCATTTTATTTGATACTGAGAACCCGATACTTATGCTTATTTTTCTGTTTGCCCTTTAACTCCTTCAGTCCCAAGAAAGACATCATATGTTCAGAGGTTCCTCCCCAGAAGTTCAATGACAGCACAATGTGCAGATTTTACGTCTCCCTGTACTACCCCTTGGACCTCTTGATGATAAATCACCTGGGACTGAAAGAGTTACAGAGTTGGTTAGCATGTCGTGGTTTACAGCTAAGCTGCAGAATCTGCACATTTTGGGCCAACACAGTTAATTTGAGTAAGCTCGTAATCAGTCACGTTTTGCAACATCCTTGATGGGGGTCAGCGGGTGTGTACTTGTTTCCTGCCAGAATAATGCCCTGGACCTCACAGGGAGAGTACACCCAGTGCTCAGATCAGTCAGTCAACTGAGATCATGGTGTCACTGTAAATTCTTTGTGTCATTTTTAAAAATTCATGACTCGTTGGAGTTTATGCAGTTCCTTTATGATATGTTGGTTAAGCAGATGCAACACATTGATAATCCTGCATCATTGTGTTTGACTCCATAATTCCCTTACTTTGTTTCATAGCTGATCCACAAACAAGTGATTTTATTCAGATAACTTCTAAATATTGTTTACATTTTGACTAGAATTAGTTAATAATTCTTTTAAATATTATTTTTGATTAGGGTGACAATACAAATATTTTGTGTATTTAAATTTTAAGCCCTAAGTAAAAAATGGTAGAAGTCGAAGGAAACTAAAGCTAGTTCAGCACTTATAATATTTATTTCTGACGTTAAATCAATACTGTTGTTGTGAGCTGAAACATAAAGAAAGACTTCAGTAATGATTAATAAACTACAGCACTTCAGGAACAGCTGAGATGGATATACAGTCAAACTGCTGTTGGTACCACTGGAATTAGAACTCTTCCCTTGCTGCTGAAGATGGGGATGGAACCCTTATGGGAATGTCCCAGGTACTGTGATGTTGATTCTTAGTTAAACATAAATAAACTACAAACACTGGTGCCTGTAGAGAACATAGACAATTCAGTGATATGAAACAATCAGTCACTTAGAGCTTTGGGAGAGCAACTGAACCGTTTCATTGAATCACCATGTGAGGACATTATGCTGGTATTGAATAGGACCAGGGCTTTTTGTCTGGTGGTGTGCAATACGAGCGTCTTTGTTAGGCATCATTTTTTAGCACTACTTTACTAATCACTGTGTGGTGAGTACCGGCACCTTTTTTTTTTTCAGAAAAGAAGCCTTGCATAAGACACAGATTAACTCTTTGAGTCCCAGGGGGTTTAGCATCACAGGCCTAGGGGATAGTAAAGAGAGTCGTATAATCGGCGCATCATGCGTTCATTGGGCTTCTAGATAGGAACCTATGAACGCATGATGCGTTCCTCGGGACTCAAAGAGTTAAGGAAATCTGATAACAACATAATTAGAATATCCTTGCACAGGAACCTGCTGGTTCAAAGAAGAAAAACATTTTTTTAAAGCACCAAAAAAAACAGGGACAAGAGAATTAGAAAGTTAAATGCGATAGCAAAGGATAGGAATTCTTGGCACACGATGGTTGGCCTCTGCTTCATTGAAGGACAAAGGTCAAGAGAAGAACTCAAGAATAAAGAAAGAAAAGATAGGTGAGGTGCACTATTTGAAATGAAATGATTCAAGATGCAGCATGTAAGCTTATGTGTGTGTGTGCATGCTTGTCGTCTGTAGGTGATTGATGGTGGTGACCTGGATATAGACATGATGGTGGCTGGGCCAGACAACAGGATTTATCACACAGAGCAGAGAAAGACAGAGAATGTTGTTGGGTATGTTATTTGTGTGTATCCCCCCCCCCCCCCCCCCCCCATCCATATTTGTTGTTTCTCATCCACAATATGGCAGCAGCATTCAAACATTTTAGGCTCTCCTGGTTCTCAGAAATTGCTGAGGACACTTCATTTCCTATCATGGGAAGGGGTAGGGGGGTTGTACAATGGTAAAAGCCGAGTAACAAAATTGGGAATAAATTGAAGTGAATGTCAGATTTTTTCAACTTCTTTTTTCTTTCATGGTCTCACTGATACCAGGTTGTAGCCCGGTGTCGTGGTTTTCTGTGTTTGTCTTGCACTTCTCCGGTGGCTTGGGTGGTGGATTTTTACATCTTTTTGCAGGTTTTAGCTACACCATTTACTTATCTCTTTGTTGGTCTTTCTCCCACCTTCCTTCCAGATGTTGTGCTCTAAAAAAATGGCTTCATCATTATTATGCAGCAGAATGTTGCCCCCATGAGGTCATGTCAGAAAGCCAGTCAGTCCCTTGCCAACCTTTCCCTCCTCATGAACTTTCATGCCCAGGGTCTCCTTCATATCCTCTGTCCACCCTCATGGTTTTTTTTTTTTTAGCCTTGGCTTTTGTCTTCCAGGAATCTTAATGTCAGCTTTACAGAACAGTTTCAGTTTTTAAAAAAAACACAAGACTTTCAATGAACAAGCCTTTCTAACCAAACAACAATGAGGAGCAAAGCCAAGGCAACAATGAAAATAATGCTGAAGTAACTACATAAAACTGAGTAGAGTAGCCAAGGACATGGAGCTTTTATTGAGGTGGGTTGTAAATTACAAAGAGCATGAATAATCTGGAGACAGTGGAACAATGTTATGTTTAATAGTTTGCCAATACTTTCTGAACGATCAGTTCTCGGTACCACTGTAGAAACCAACACATGACAAATCGTCCACGGCTGGGATTGAATTCAACACCCCAGTATTACAAAGTGCCATTGCAGCGCTTATGCCACAGATTGAGGTAGTCGACTGTCTGCAGTTTGGCTAAATTATGACGCATACTGATATTTTAAACACATTGTTCGTATCTAGCTGTTATTTGGTTGACCTCTGAATTACATTCTCTTCCTCTGCTTTTCTTCTGAATTAAACTGTTTCCAATAAACATTTAATTGTAACTGTTCAGAATTCATGATGATGAATTTGTGATGAACACAACTTTCTCACCTGTGGTAGCCTAGTGGCTAGACACTTTCTTGCTGGTCCCAGGGTCTTGGCTTCGAATCTGCCTGGGACATGTTGGGGGGGGGGGGAAGAATGACCATGGTTGCCCAGTTTTTATTGCCTAAAATGGTTACCAGGACAAGTTCTGTTTGGTCTGCTGTACAAATATGATACTGGTATCATATGCTTGATACTCCACTAGTACCGAAATGGTCCTTAACTGACAACTATCACTGCAAGCTTGTCATTTCACATCATACGTGTGTCTCTCAACTCTCATATGCTGCAAGCTTGTCATTTCACATCATAAGTGTATCTCTCAACTCTCATATGCTGCAAGCTTGTCATTTCACATCATACATGTGTCTCTCAACTCTCATATGCTGCAAGCTTGTCATTTCACATCATACGTGTATCTCTCAACTCTCATATGCTGCAAGCTTGTCATTTCACATCATACGTGTGTCTCTCAACTCTCATATGCTGCAAGCTTGTCATTTCACATCATACGTGTATCTCTCAACTCTCATATGCTGCAAGCTTGTCATTTCACATCATACGTGTGTCTCTCAACTCTCATATGCTGCAAGCTTGTCATTTCACATCATACGTGTATCTCTCAACTCTCATATGCTGCAAGCTTGTCATTTCACATCATACGTGTATCTCTCAACTCTCATATGCTGCAAGCTTGTCATTTCACATCATATGTGTGTCTCTCAACTCTCATATGCTGCAAGCTTGTCATTTCACATCATACGTGTGTCTCTCAACTCTCATATGCTGCAAGCTTGTCATTTCACATCATACGTGTGTCTCTCAACTCTTATATGCTGCAAGCTTGTCATTTCACATCATACGTGTATCTCTCAACTCTCATATGCTGCAAGCTTGTCATTTCACATCATACGTGTGTCTCTCAACTCTCATATGCTGCAAGCTTGTCATTTCACATCATACGTGTATCTCTCAACTCTCATATGCCACAGGCTGATTCCACACTCCATCTACTACTCTTATCCTATACCTGCCACCATCTTACTCCATCTGTTCTTCCTAACACCACATCTTGCACACTTGCATGCCTCACTCAAAATTCTCTCACACTGCACTTGTGGCGTACCTCACTGTTTATGAACCAATCACTTCATGTAATCTATAAAAAAAAAAAATCATGCCTCTAGACCTTCGTATCAACATCACAGGTTCAAGACCACGTCCGAAGGAGATTACCGAGTCTGTTTTGACAACACTTTCAGTAGGATATCCAGTAAGATTGTTTACTTTGAAATATTTGCTGAGGATGGGAAAGACGATGATGGGGCTGATGATGATAATGATAATCTTACCTTTGAGGGAGAGAACATTCAGGGTCAGCTCGACATGACAGTTCAGGAATTTGTGGTAAGTTAAACTACAGTCGTTTGTGTTATCTAGTTATCTGTTGATCTACAGTCATTTGTGTTATCTAGTTATCTGTTGATCTACAGTCATTTGTGTTATCTAATTATCTGTTGATCTACAGTCATTTGTGTTATCTGTTGATCTACAGTCGTTTGTGTTATCTAGTTATCTGTTGATCTACAGTCATTTGTGTTATCTGTTGATCTACAGTCGTTTGTGTTATCTAGTTATCTGTTGATCTACAGTCATTTGTGTTATCTAGTTATCTGTTGATCTACAGTCATTTGTGTTATCTAATTATCTGTTGATCTACAGTCATTTGTGTTATCTGTTGATCTACAGTCATTTGTGTTATCTAGTTATCTGTTGATCTACAGTCATTTGTGTTAACTAGTTATCTGTTGATCTACAGTCATTTGTGTTATCTAGTTATCTGTTGATCTACAGTCATTTGTGTTATCTAATTATCTGTTGATCTACAGTCATTTGTGTTATATAATTATCTGTTCATCTACAGTCATTTGTGTTATCTAGTTATCTGTTGATCTAACTCTGCATGCAAATCCTTTGTTTAAAATTCTCAGGTTTTTTCCCCATTTTTGGGTGGTGGTGCTATGTCTGCCAGAGTTCAGGACTGGAGGTTAAAGGTTATGTGGCCAGGCAGCGACTATAAGTGTACAGTGCTAGACTTTAAATTGCATCTCTGATAGACTGTCTCTTGCTTTACAGGAGGCTATTGGCTTCTTTATTATTTGTCATTGTTTCTATACTAGTTTTCTGTATGATTGTATCTGTCCTGAATGGTAATGGTATATCTCGTGCTCATTTCCCAGTTTAACTGAAGTATTGCCAAATCTAGTTTGGTGTTTCTTTGAGCCACTCTTTAATTTCTTCACTTTATTTTTCAACATTTAAGCTGATGGATTACAAACACGGTTTGTAATTCTGAAATACCCACTTGAATTGCAGCAGATGATTGATGGCAGCAGATGTTGACAGTTGTTTGGAGCAACCACGGTTCTGGAAGTAATGGCAAACTACTGAATGTAATCTTGCCACAGACAGCTAACAAATGCTGGTGATGGTTTGTAGTGTCCTCTATCAGACAGCTAACAAATGCTGGTGATGGTTTGTAGTGTCCTCTATCAGACAGCTAACAAATGCTGGTGATGGTTTGTAGTGTCCTCTATCAGACAGCTAACAAATGCTGGTGATGGTTTGTAGTGTCCTCTATCAGACAGCTAACAAATGCTGGTGTTGGTTTGTAGTGTCCTCTATCAGACAGCTAACAAATGCTGGTGATGGTTTGTAGTGTCCTCTATCAGACAGCTAACAAATGCTGGTGATGGTTTGTAGTGTCCTCTATCAGACAGCTAACAAATGCTGGTGTTGGTTTGTAGTGTCCTCTATCAGACAGCTAACAAATGCTGGTGATGGTTTGTAGTGTCCTCTATAGGATACACAAATCACTTTAACAAATGTTTAATCTTCAAAATGGTTGGCTTCTTTTACTTTAACAGTCTGCTTTTGGTCTGGTGCTTACTGACAGTAGGTTTTTTTTTTTTTTTTTTTACAGTCAGTTTGTTCTGACAGTAAACAGAATAGCAACCAATAATTCCTGTATCAAGGATGATTTAAGGTTGAGTGTTTCATGAATACCATTACAAGTAAAAATAATATAAATAAAACAGATAGGGGAAATACATATTTCAGTTTTACAGAACTAGTAACAATAAATGAAAAAAGGAAGCTTCTGCAACTAGCCTTTCTCTGCAAACTGTGACAAGAAACACAACATGAAAAGCTGAAAAAGCACATTAAAAATAAATGCCTGTATACTTGTTCCTGTTTGGTCTGCATGCTGAAAAGCTGATTCTATTGCAGGCCGTCTAGTCTACTACAGATGTCTATGAATATGTCAAGCTTGACTACATCTGTAAACTGCGTTTGAATGTTTTCAAACTCATATCATTGTGATCTCTTTAGCATCTTTGAAAAATATGCAGATCTGTTCATGATCTGATCTTTAGAAGTGGATAACCTTTGCTCTGTGTTTAATCAACAAAGTTTCTTTAAAGAATACAAATACACACACACATACACACACACACGTGCGCGCGCATGCGCGCACACACACACACACACACACACACACACACACACACACACACAAAGAAATTAGCATTTGATGTGATATGTGGTAATAACAGAAACTAGCATAGATTGCTGACCATGTGGGTGTCACTGAGTCAGTGTTGTAAAGTTAGCTGAGCTGTACATAAATAAACTAACTGTTCACTGTCTCAAAGACTCTTTGGTGCTTCAATGAAAGAGTTAATTGCCTCTATAATACAGAAATGGCTGTGCCACACATGCAGTCATCGTTTCAGATTCTATGGACATGCTTCAGAAAATCGCTACAGGTAGTCTGATTGCATCAGTGGCATCAAAAGAGCCATTTCTTATTTTTGTTGTTTTTGTAGATTCAGTCTGTTTCTTATATGATTAGCTTGTTGTATTTCTGTACCCTGGGTGGTCATCTAGCTTGTGTGTTTGAGTGATGCCGTGATTATTAATGTGTTGTATGTAGATCATCAGAATGTTATGCCCAAGCTTTCTCTAAGCTCTCTTTATTAAGCTATTTACTGTAGGATGATAATGAAAATATATGCATAATAATAACTGGGGAGGGGGGGATTACATTTTTTTTCTTAAGATATGGTAGTGACAGACTGACTCTTAGATTACCATAATGACACTATGACTCTGAGTAAAATAATGCCACTTTATCTCTTAGATTCTAATAATGACAGTTTATGTCTGTAATGGTGTAAAAATGATACTTGATGTCTCTTAGGGCATACTGGAGAGGGCGAAGAAGAATCTGGAAAACTCTGTCCAGGTGCAGACATTAATAAGGGTGCACGAAGCCAAGGATCGCAATGTTCAAGAGGCCAACTTCTTCCTAGTCAACCTGTTCTCATCTTTACAACTGGCGTTGATGATTACAGTGGGGCTGGTTCAGGTTTTTATGATCCGCAGTTTGTTTCTGACCAAACAGCCCATTAGTGGTGCTTCTCTCAAGGCTAGAACATAGTGTGGAAGTGTGTGTTTGTGTGCAGACATGAAGATATGGACAGAAGTGTCAGAGACAGTTATTGCATGAAACCTTTCTGCCCTGTGAATTGTTACTAAATAAGTTTGATGTGAGGAGAGGGTTAAAATAACAACTGTCAGGAGTTAGGAAGAGTATGGCAAGAGCAGCAGTGCTGAGTGGGGTTGGGGGGGGGGGGGGGGGGACTTTTATGTATGCCTGAGCCATACAGAGGTTAGCATGAGAGAATGAGATTGCAAGGCTTAGTATTTGGGCAAGTTTAAGATGAGATCAGGGTTAACAAGACTAGTTCAGGTCAGGGTAGGGTCAAGTGGCAAGGATGGTTACAAGGGTGCAGAAGTGAGGTTGTGATTTGTAAGCATGTGCCTCATGGTTGTCGGGTTGGACTGGCTCAGTCAGCTGCTGGGTCTAGGCTGGAGTTGGGGTAATAGTTTGGTGGCAAGTATGGGTATGGGTCAAGGATTGGGCCAAGTTTTCTGGGTTAAAGTGTGAGCGGGTTGCAAGAATTGGTGTGGCTCAGATTGGTTCTGGTTTGAGGTTGCACCAAGGTTGATACAGTTATCAGAGAGCAAAGGAGACTGAGGATTATATAAGTTTGAGGTGGGTTGGGTGTCATGATGGATCTAGGATTGAATAAGTATGATTTTGCATTGTATTTAGTGGTAGACTAGAAGAAGGGGCAGGGTGAGTACACTGTTACAGTTGAGGTATAGGCATGGATACTGGATCATTGGTTTTCTGTAATTGTAGAGGGTTTAGGATGCAAGTGTAATCTGATACCTTAAGATCATATGATGTTAACAACTTCAAATTGACTGCTGATTTATTTAAATATGTCTACAAAGGATGCCTGAAGGTATAAGAAGAAGATTCTCAAAATTGATAATCCAAAGAGATGCAGTTTATAAACCACGACATGGGAAGAAAATAAAACAGACCCCTCTGTCTGTAAACTGCCCCACTGACTGCCCCCTGGGCATCTTATGTGGGAAAATGTCATGAGACTATAGTGGATGCGAAAGACCACTGCAGTAAAAGTCTAACAGGCAAAAGAAGTGAAGTGCTCATTTATGTAGGTCACTGAAATCCCAGGTGTTCAGGCTGTCTACTGCTGGCTTCTAAAGACATAGCCCATGATGAACCAGTTGCTGAATATATGGAAGTGAGGTTAAACAGTCATGAGCAGAACATGATGCTTCCTCGGGTGAGCCCAGTACCAGAGCACCATGTATTGGCTCGGCATTTATGGAGGCCTCCTTGAGTGGTGGGGAATGCTCATGTCCTGCTCCTGCCTTCTCTTGAGGGCTGACCAGTATTACCTGGCTTCTCTTGAGGACTGACCAGTATTACCTGGCTTCTCTTGAGGACTGACCAGTATTACCTGGCTTCTCTTGAGGACTGACCAGTATTACCTGGCTTCTCTTGAGGGCTGACCAGTATTACCTGGCTTCTCTTAAGGACTGACCAGCATTACCTGGCTTCTCTTGAGGGTTGACCAGCATTACCTGGCTTCTCTTGAGGACTGACCAGCATTACCAGGCTTCTCTTGAGGGTGATCAGTATTACCTGGCTTCTCTTGAGGGCTCATTACCTGGCTTCTCTTGAGGACTGACCAGTATTACATGGCTTCTCTTGAGGGCTGACCAGCATTACCTGGCTTCTCTTGAGGGCTGACCAGTATTACCTGGCTTCTCTTGAGGACTGACCAGCATTACCTGGCTTCTCTTGAGGGTTGACCAGTATTACCTGGCTTCTCTTAAGGACTGACCAGCATTACCTGGCTTCTCTTGAGGGTGATCAGCATTACCTGGCTTCTCTTGAGGGCTCATTACCTGGCTTCTCTTGAGGACTGACCAGTATTACATGGCTTCTCTTGAGGACTGACCAGCATTACCTGGCTTCTTTTGAGGACTGACCAGTATTACCTGGCTTCTCTTGAGGGCTGACCAGTATTACCTGGCTTCTCTTGAGGGCTGACCAGTATTACCTAGCTTCTCTTGAGGGCTGACCAGTATTACCTGGCTTCTCTAAACCAGCCTTATGTGGGTCACTACTTTTGACCTGGGAAACAAAGATGACCACACAACAGTGAGACTGCAGTGTTCCACGAAACTAACCAGGAAGGCTTACCTGGTCAACAAATGCTTGCAGAAGTCAGATATATCTGCCAAAAGGCGCAAATATCGCAGCCATGCTGTAAACAGGCACAACTTCAGATGAACGCAGAAAAAAATGTGCAAGCAACAAAAGGGTGTATTAATTATAAGACTTAATAATACGGTCTTAACATGGTCGGCTCTGAGTGGGAGAATACTGGTTGACACTGGTTGCAAATAAATTTAGAGAATAATAATGTAAACATAAAACAGTAAAAATATGTTTTGAAAATTGTGTGGCATTTGCTCAGTTTGTAGAAAGAATGAAATTGTTTTATTACATTTTTTTTTGACAGTTTCCTTCTCAAAACGGTCTTCCTGTAACCCCCAGTGAGTTTACTACAGATTGTTTGATCCAGATTCCTTTCATTAAAACAATATCAGATGTGCAGCCACTATGTGTCAGCCCTATATATATTTGACCTTTTTCCACTGTCAGTAATGTTGCTGATTTTTTCGTATAAAGAAATTTTTGTTTCGCCACTTTTAAAAATAATATTGTTAAACATTTACAACATGAAAGATGCAAAATGCAGTTTAATGAAAGGTCATATCACTTCCTTACAGAAATGTTTGCAGATATACTAGTTTGTAATGTGTGCCATGTTTAACTGTTCAGTGATTGTCACTAAAATAACAACACAAGAGTTAGACTTGACCTTCGTTTCCATGGTGGGAGAAATGTCCGCACTTCTGGATCCTTGATTCAGTGTTCTCATTGATTGTTGATGAATGAGTACCACTCAGTATTACTGGCTATTATGAAGCTTAGCTTGTTTAGAAATCTGTTTTTCAAAGACAAAACCATGCGGTTTTCTGTGTGTGTTAATTTGTATTTGCTGAAACAGTAACACCCGTATGTTACTCGTAGTTTGCATAATTTGTTTTGTGTTTTGATGTGTTTGACTTTCTGACTTCTGCACTGACATATTACATTGGAATTCAGGTTTACGTGTTTGGTTAGCTTTGATGACAGTGACATCATGTTTGGTTAGCTTTGATGACAGTGATATCATGTTTGGTTAGCTTTGATGACAGTGATATCATGTTTGGTTAGCTTTGATGATAGTGATATCATGTTTGGTTAGCTTTGATGACAGTGATATCATGTTTGGTTAGCTTTGGTGACAGTGATATCATGTTTAGTTAGCTTTGATGACAGTGATATCATGTTTGGTTAGCTTTGATGACAGTGATATCATGTTTGGTTAGCTTTGATGACAGTGATATCATGTTTGGTTAGCTTTGATGACAGTGATATCATGTTTAGTTAGCTTTGATGATAGTGATATCATGTTTGGTTAGCTTTGATGACAGTGATATCATGTTAGGTTAGCTTAGATGAAAGTGATATCATGTTTGGTTAGCTTTGATGACAGTGATATCATGTTTGGTTAGCTTTGATGACAGTGATATCATGTTTGGTTAGCTTTGGTGACAGTGATATCATGTTTGGTTAGCATTGATGACAGTGATATCATGTTTGGTTAGCTTTGATGACAGTGATATCATGTTAGGTTAGCTTTGATGACAGTGATATCATGTCTGGTTAGCTTTGATGACAGTGATATCATGTTAGGTTAGCTTTGATGACAGTGATATCATGTTTGGTTAGCTTTGATGACAGTGATATCATGTTAGGTTAGCTTTGATGACAGTGATATCATGTTTGGTTAGCTTTGATGACAGTGATATCATGTTTGGTTAGCTTTGATGACAGTTATACAGGGTTCGTAGTGGACCGGGAAATCGGGAAATTACCGGGATTTTTTTCGTTGACCTTAAACCGGGATTTTTAGCTTATAAAAGACATTTCGACCTTGAAAAGCCGTGAATTTTGACCGCGGCAATGAAATCGTCAGAAATCCTGTGTTTTTCAGCACAGGCAATTTTGGGGGAGCCATTTGGCTTTTTTGGCCATTTGGCTAGTTTTTGGCTACTTTCGTTGTATGGTCGTTTCAGGTGTGAGGGCAGGGATTATTGGCTATTTTCAGCCGAAATGGCTTGTTAAAGGCCAGGGGAGGGCGGGCTTTGTTACAGATCGTGAATACACGCAGACAGCAGCAGTGTGGCATGGGGCGGGAAGGAGCAGCTTCCGTCTCGCGTGTGTGTGTGTGTGTGTGCCTTTGTTTCTAGCAAGTCGGGCAGAATGAACAGTTTAAATCGTTTATGGCCGTGGTTTCTAGAAAGGATTACATTGGGAGATGGTGGGGCTCGGTTCAGTTGTATTTATAAATAGAGTCGCCGTGGTGGGGCTAAGCACGGCCTTTTCTATTAATTAGAGATGGTATTGGGGCTAAGCAAAGTGACTGCAGCTGGATTTCCCAGTTCTATTTTTGGCCTGGATTTATCTTTACAGTGTGTTTGGCGGCGATCAGTATTGTAATTCCCCGAGATTCCCTCTTCTGTTGTCTCACCCCTCTCTCTCTCTCTCTCTTCCCTCCCTCTTTCACTCTTCTACCTATTGCTCCTTCCTTCCCGTCTCCTGCATTGTCTCTAACCCTCCCTTCTGATCTTCATCTTCTTCTCTTTCTCTCTATCTTTCCTTTTACTCTCTCATTTCCTGTCCCCCCTCCCCCTTTTTCCTATTTTATTTCTTGTTTAAATGTTTAGTAAATGTGCGGCTCCATAACTCTTCCTAGCAACTCAAGTACACAGGAAGTTGTTCCGGGGGGGGGGGGGGGGGGGGGTGGCGGGGGGGGGGGGCGGGGGGGGGGGGGGGGGGGGGTGGTCATTCTGTGTGAACATGGTGGATATTTTCTTTTGATGTGTTTGTTTTCCTAGCGGCCTTAATCTCTGTCCATCTCCCTTCCCGCCCCCTCACATTTTGTCCTACCTGTTCCTCACTTTCTGCCTGTCTGTGTCACTGCTTTCTTCTTTCTCTTTGTATTTGCCACTATTCCTCACTCCCTCCCTCTCTCTCTCTCTCTCTTTCTTTCTCCATACCTTCAGTTGGTGTAGAAGGTTATGTGTTGCCTAGTGCAGAACATTTCATGTCCACCATTCCCCCTCCCACACATTAAAATATATGTGTACTTTTAAAAACACATTTGCCGTCACCCCCCCCCCCCCTTTTTTTCTCCTCCCCACATTGATGACACCTAGGGGAGGGAGTGCACCCCTTCCTGCTACCTTCTTCCCTCTATATCTCATCTTATTTCTTACTCCCTTCTTTCTCTCCCTGTCTCATTCCCACTTTATTTTCTTAAACTTTATTCTCTCACCTCCTCTGTCTCACCCTTACCACCTCAGCCTTCTACACCACTTTCCACCACCTCCTCTCTCCCCTCCTTTCTGTAATTGGAAAACCAGAAATAAAACGAAGTCCACTGCTGCCCTGACCTATTTGTCTGACCTATTTATGTGTGTGGGTAAACTTCTCTATTTTCCATCAGTGGTGGGTTGGGATCCCCTGGACTTTTTTTTTTCTTCATAAAATGACCTTGGCTCTCAGGTCACCAGCCTTAAGTGTAAGAAATTGAATTATTGTTGTCACACACAGATAGGACAAGCAAGGGGCAGTAGGGGTTAGCACTGTTGTTTTTGGACCACGGCCACATTCACATTGGGAGAGGGTAGGAACCGGAAAAGTGGCCTCACTTAGAGATTTCCTAATTCTATTTTTGGCACTCATTGTTCTTACACCCCCCCCCCCCCACCAAACCGTGTCTTACCTTTCTTCTCTCACCCCTTCTCTTTCCTTTGATCTTCTACTATTCTCCTTTCTCTCTCCATTCTTCCTCTCTTCCTTTCCTTGCCCTTTCTCCTGTCCCATCTCTTCTTTGTCTCCTCTCCATCCTGTCTTTTCATTTTCTCTAGATTTCCTTACCCGCTCCCCTCTCTCATTCTCTTCCCCCCCCCCCCCCCATCATTTTTTTACTGGTTCATCTACGTATTTGTTTGCCCCATAACTATCTTTTCCTAGTGGTTGTGTCCACTACACTTGAAATTGTGTAGGGGGGGGGGGAGTAGGTGGCTGTTTTTTTTCTTTGATGTATCTTGTCTCCCTTCCTGCCCCTCTCTCTTAATCTGTGTTTGTCACTGCCTTCCTTACCCACCTCTCTCTCTCTCTCTCTCTTGCTTTATGTCTGTTTGCCTCCCTTCATCACTTCCTCTTTGTATACCTCCCTCCCATTCTCCTGCTCTGCCTTTTTTCTCTTTCTTTGGTTCTCTCCCTCTGTCTGCTTGCCTCTCTGTGCTGTCCCTTTGTCTCTCTCTCTCCTTTATGTCTACATCTCTCTCTGCTTGCATCTGCTTCTCACCCTGTCCGTTCTCTCTCTCTCCCTCTGTCTCCCTTCTTTCAACTCTTTGTCATATTTTCCTCCTTCCATATCTCTATTTCGTTCCATTTTTTCTTCTCTTTTCATCTGCCCTTCTCTGTATCTGCATTCCCTCTTTCTGTATTTGTCTCCCTCTCTGTCTTTTTGCTGTTCCTTCCCCACTTTTCCTCATCATGTCTCCATCCCATCCCTCCCTCTCATTTTTTCCTCCTTCCCCCAGACTTCTTTTCCTTCTTTTCTCTACCTTCATCTGTCCATCTTTACACTGTCTCTCCCAGCCTACCTCAGCATGTGTCTTCCTCTCTCTTCATGACTCTCTCTCTCTCCCCTAACCCTCTCAGGTACCAGGTCCAGAACAAACAGGACTTCAGTTTGCTGCCCTCTACCACCAAGCCCTAAAAAAAATTTCAAACACTATATCAAGCTCAGGGGCCGACCAGCACGAAGATGGGCACAGGATATAAGTGACTCCTTGAGCATAAAAAAGTACATGAGGCGGGAGAGCTGGTGAGAGACCGAGGTTTTTTTGTCAGGACAAAGGAAATTCTACATGATGATGATATCTGTGCTGGTATACCAACACATGTGGCACAAATGAAGTACCTTGTGTGCTCAGTACACCCTTGAACAAGGCAAAAATCTTGTTTCAGTATTACACCGAGACAACCTTGAAAAAAACTAAGGAGACCTTAAAAAAGACCTTGAAAAGCCTTGAAATTGATTGGTAAATTTGGCTATGAACCCTGGTTATATCATGTCTGGTTAGCTTTGATGACAGTGATATCTATCATGTTTGGTTAGCTTTGATGATAGTGATATCATGTTTAGTTAGCTTTGATGACAGTGATATCATGTCTGGTTAGCTTTGATGACAGTGATATCATGTTTGGTTAGCTTTGATGACAGTGATATCATGTTTGGTTAGCTTTGATGACAGTGATATCATGTTTGGTTAGCTTTGATGACAGTGATAACATGTTTGGTTAGCTTTGATGACAGTGATATCATGTTTGGTTAGCTTTGAGGACAGTGATATCTATCATGTTTGGTTAGCTTTGATGACAGTGATATCATGTTTGGTTAGCTTTGATGACAGTGATATCATGTTTGGTTAGCTTTGATGACAGTGATATCTATCATGTTTGGTTAGCTTTGATGACAGTGATATCATGTTTGGTTAGCTTTGATGACAGTTATATCATGTTTGGTTAGCTTTGATGACAGACTAAACACAAATGTTGACAACAAGGGTCCTGAAATCCCATGCTATAATTGTGGAAGACTTCTCTTAATGTGGGCGGGTCTTGCTATTCATGCCCATCATTGCGATGGGCTGTGAGTCCCATGCCTCCTAATTGCGCAGTATAACAACAGAAAGCTGCCAGTCAATTTAAATACTGAAAATTGTATATATATAATACCTATATTTTTTTTTAAATCTAATTGTGTAAGGCAGTATGATGAACAACAAAATTGATGAACAAAAATCAACAGTATTTGAGTGACTGAACAAATAGACAAACTTTATTTTCAACGGGTTACGAATTGGGCATGCAGGCCTGTCTAACATTGTGCCCTTCTAATCTCTCTCTCTCCTTTCAGACATTTCATTTATACATCAAGTAATAGAAAACTTAATCAATAGCATCAAAGTATTCAATAGAAGCACTGGAATGTGCAGATTTCAAACTACAGTCTACCCTAGTAGTTGTAATAAATCTAGGGGAAGTATGCTCTATTTGTAAAATATTGTTTATCTTCTGCGGGGGCATGAAATCTGTGCTCAAATAACATTCTAACAGTTTCTGATTGTGTATACAGGGACTAGTGGTATGTTTGCTTTGTTGTGGAAGATAGTTCTACAGTTGAGCTGTGGAGTATGCCAAACTTGTTTTCTTTAGGTGTCCTAGGTTTAGGGATGTGTAGAATGTTTAGGCATTTGCTTTGCCTTCCATTATATTTAAACAATGGCCTTAAGTAACATGGAGCCTTTGGGGATAATATTTTGTGAATAAATTTCACCTTATTGATCAATAGATGTTAAAGCAGCGATAGTAGAATAAGTCCTTTGTGTGTTTTGGAACTCACTGTCCCATGATTATTATTTATTAAGCAAATGGCATGCTTTTGCAGTGACATTAGCCACTTGATAATAGAACTGGAACAACCATCCCATATTGTAGAATACTAGTCTATATATGTGTCTGGATGTGAGAAATATAGAATATCTTTCTAGTGTTTTCATCAAGAAAATTTTTAATTTTAGCCAGTCGGTAAACCTTTTTAGCTGTTTGTTTCACAGGTGCTTGTACATGAGAACTGAAGGTTAGATTTGCATTATTGACCAACCCCAGTGCTTTGTGCTCTTTACACTTTCTACTTGAGTTCCCCCAATGTAGAGTTAAAGCACCCTCTGTGCATTTACATTTTCTACTTAAGTTCCCCCAATGTAGAGTTGAAGCACCCTCTGTGCATTTACACTTTCTACTTGAGTTCCCCCAAAGTAGAGTTGAAGCACCCTCTGTGCATTTACACTTTCTACTTGTTCCCCCCATGTAGAGTTGAAGCACCCTCTGTGCATTTACACTTTCTACTTGAGTCCTCCCATGTAGAGTTGAAGCACCCTCTGTGCATTTACACTTTCTACTTGAGTTCCCCCATGTAGAGTTGAAGCACCCTCTGTGCATTTACATTTTCTACTTAAGTTCCCCCAATGTAGAGTTGAAGCACCCTCTGTGCATTTACACTTTCTACTTGAGTTCCCCCAATGTAGAGTTGAAGCACCCTCTGTGCATTTACACTTTCTACTTGAGTTCCCCCAAAGTAGAGTTAAAGCACCCTCTGTGCATTTACACTTTCTACTTGTTCCCCCCATGTAGAGTTGAAGCACCCTCTGTGCATTTACACTTTCTACTTGAGTCCTCCCATGTAGAGTTGAAGCACCCTCTGTGCATTTACACTTTCTACTTGTTCCCCCCATGTAGAGTTGAAGCACCCTCTGTGCATTTACACTTTCTACTTGAGTCCTCCCATGTAGAGTTGAAGCACCCTCTGTGCATTTACACTTTCTACTTGAGTCCTCCCATGTAGAGTTGAAGCACCCTCTGTGTATTTAAACTTTCTACTTGAGTCCTCCCATGTAGAGTTGAAGCACCCTCTGTGCATTTACACTTTCTACTTGAGTCCTCCCATGTAGAGTTGAAGCACCCTCTGTGCATTTACACTTTCTACTTGAGTCCTCCCATGTAGAGTTGAAGCACCCTCTGTGTATTTAAACTTTCTACTTGAGTCCTCCCATGTAGAGTTGAAGCACCCTCTGTGCATTTACACTTTCTACTTGAGTTCCCCCAATGTAGAGTTGAAGCACCCTCTGTGCATTTACACTTTCTACTTGAGTCCTCCCACGTAGAGTTGAAGCACCCTCTGTGCATTTAAACTAGATAGTTTTTGTCTGGTCGTTATTAGCATTGATTTTGGTTTAATAATGTTTATTTGCATATGGCTTGCACTGCTCCATTTAACTACATTAATTAATGCTTGCTGCATGCAGTGACGACTCTAGTACATTACATGTTTATTTGTAAAGATGGCACAGTTGTCTGTGAATAAATAGACTATGAACAGAATTAAACAGCATTAGTTGGGAAATTCGTTGGAAATGAAAGAACTGATTTGAAATAGTAAAGTTGATCCTTAACTTAGTAAAAGGCAGTATATAATGATATGAAGTGCACAACTTTTCATTTAAAAAAAAAAATTTTGCAGACGTATTTGAAATTAAAACACAACATGGGTGACTTTTGTCACCTTTCTTATTTTTTTGTTTAACTAGCTTATGGTGGATTGTATATAGATCCAGTAGATTATAATTGGCTGTAGATCAAACAGGCACTAAGATGGGAAACACGTGAATTGATTAAGCTAGCATTTCCAAGTGAAAACCTGCAGTGAATATTGATCTTCTCTTCATCCTCCCTGTCACTGGTTTTCAGATGAAGGCTGTAGTGCAACACATATCCTGGTTTGGAATGTCAACTAGACAGACTTGAGATCTGCTAACTGCATACAGAAAGCGGTACCTTTTAACTACTCTAAGGTGTCTGTACACATGAGCAAAGTTCTAAGTCCCCTTATTGGATCTCTTGGCTGTGGGGTCTGTTGCAGCAAGTTTGCAGTCTAAATAAAGACCTCTGTGGCATTCGTGTGAGCAGGTTGATTGGGTCTTCATGATTTTATTCTAAATGGGAACATTTGATGAGAAAGGCCAAAGCTGCTTGGATTCAACCAGCAAAAATGGAATTTGGTAGACCCAGCAGTGCAGCTTGATTATCTAGACTTATCTGATAGTATTTTCCACTTGTTCAACTCAGCAAGTAGCCTCTCACCAGCCATGCTTAGTCTGTTTTTGAGACTGCATGTCAGAGTACAGATGTTATTATCCTGACTTCTCTTATGGGCCTTTGTAAGACACTGGCACAAGTTTAAACTAGATGACGATCTCCTTGTATGTGTTTCATTTTTTATTTTGTGTAAGTGGCATATATCTAAGGGATAGTCCAACATTCTCATGCTCTCTCCATGTACTCTACTTAAATCAACATTCTCCATGTACTCTGTACTCTACTTAAATCAATATTCTACATGCTCTCTCCATATACTCTACTTAAATCAACATTCTCCATGCTCTCTTCATGTACTCTACTTAAATCAATATTCTACATGCTCTCTCCATTTACTCTACTTAAATCAACATTCTCCATCCCCTCTTCATGTACTCTACTTAAATCAATATTCTACATGCTCTCTCCATATACTCTACTTAAATCAACATTCTTCATGCTCTCTTCATGTACTCTACTTAAATCAACATTCTCATGCTGTCTCCATGTACTCTACTTAAATCAACATTCTCAATGCTCTCTCTATGTACTCTACTTAAATCAACATTCTCCATGCTCTCTCCATGTACTCTACTTAAATCAACATTCTCCATGCTGTCTCCATGTACTCCACTTAAATCAACATTCCCCATGCTCTCTCCATGTACTTTACTTAAATCAACATTCTCCATGCTCTCTCCATGTACTCTACTTAAATCAACATTCTCCATGCTCTCTCCATGTACTCTACTTAAATCAACATTCTCATGCTCTCTCCATGTACTCTACTTAAATCAACATTCTCCATGCTCTCTCCATGTACTCTACTTAAACCAACATTCTCCGTGCTCTCTCCATGTACTCTACTTAAACCAACTTTATCCATGCTCTCTCCATGTACTCTACTTAAACCAACTTTATCCATGCTCTCTCCATGTACTCTACTTAAACCAACTTTATCCATGCTCTCTCCATGTACTCTACTTAAACCAACTTTATCCATGCTCTCTCCATGTACTCTACTTAAACCAACATTGTTCTATTTTGTTTGCACTTTACAATGGCTGGGGAAAAAAACTTGTTTATCAGTGAGCTGTTTGTATTGAGTGTTTACCTCTCTATTGTAATTGCCAGAACAATTCACATTCAGTATGCTCATGTTATTGTTGAATATATGTTTGTGTGTGTGTACATGCGTATGTATGTTTGTGGGTAAAGAGGGTATTTTTTCATTTCTTCTTCCTGCCAGTTGTTTTCATATGAAAAGGCCTCCATAGACTATGCTGCAGCGCATGTCCTCCATTGCTTTATACAGCTTGGGTGCTTTTCTGTCTGGATAGTCTTCCTTAGGTGGGTTGCTGTCTGCAGCTGACATGCTCCATCTGCCTGCATGTCAAGTATTACCAAGTTGTGGCCATCAACACATGCTTCAACCCCCCAACAGAAAAATGAAGCGGTTACAGCTACTCACAACTGTCCGCTTTGTTGACCAAAAGTATAGAGGATGATCACTTCCATTACATAGTGTAGAGCCTCATATGTGCAGAGGATAATTCAGTTATCTTATATAGTGTGCAGCCTGCTGGTGTGTGTAGTGGGTGATCGGTTATATAATATAGTTTAGTGCAGGGCTATTCAACTGGTGACCTGCGGGCCAGATTTGGCGCAGTCTCTTTGTCTTTGTATCTTCGTCACTTCCCTTGTCACTTCCCATTTCTCTATCTCTACCTGTCTTTCTATTTTTTCCCCCTCTCCTTCTCTCAAGACTTCTTGCTATCTCTGTTTTTTTTTTTTTTTTTTTTCAATTCTGGCTCCTGTTAGTTGAATAGTCCTGGTGCAGAGCCTCATATATGCAGAAGATAATTCAGTTACCTCGTATAATGTGCAGCCTTATGTTATGTGTAGAGGGTGATTCAGTTTGTATATAGAGTAGGACCTCCAAATGTATATAGGTGGTAATTCAGTTTTTTTTGTATAGTGTAGTATCTCATAGTGTGAATCAGTTGTCTAGACACAAGAGAAATGGGAAGGATAGAGGACTTTGGTGGCAGTGAATCCACATCACTCGCCAGAATGGCAGACTTGGGAATTAAGATCGGCACAGCAAAAAACGAGACTCACACCGGACACGTCAGAAGACTTGTTAATCAACATAGAACTGGTACTATTAGCCATCGGACGTTGGGGTTCATACTGAGGGGAGGATCTGAGCACCTATGGACATGTCCGGAGTGCAATGATGATAACCCAACTAACTAACTAACTAACTAGACACAAGGTATTACATTATGAAATAGTTGCCAGACTTCTGGAGACTGACTAGACTGTGCTGTAAAAGTGAATGATGTCTGTTTTTGTGTTCTATCACATGTGGTAACACTATGTGTCATGGTTACTTGAGATTTTGCCTGTTGGGATGATGTCGTCGGGGTGACAGCACACAGATAACAATATTCTTTCTATTGATCTTTCACTCCTACACGCAATCTCTTTGTCTTTGTATCTTTGTCACTTCCCATCTCTTTGTCTCTACCTGTCTTTCTATTTTCTCTCCCTCTCGTTGATATCTCTGTTTCTCTCGTGCTCTCTCTCAAAGTGGTGCCTTTTTACACATAAAACTTGGTTAAAAAAAAATTTACAAAATGTCCATGTGTTCCAGTACTTTAGCAATATATGATTCAGAATATACAACAAACAAATATCAGTTTTTGCTTACCAATGTCTATATGGGAGAAATTGTGTTTATTTTGTAGCCCATATGGTTATCAGTGTTTATCCATTTTAGTTTAGACTTCACAGTTTGTACATTTTTATCTCTTGACTTTAGTGGGTTTTTTTTATTTCTTGACTCTAACTCTTTGAGTCCCAGAGGGTTTAGCATCACAGGCCCAAGGGGTAGTCAAGAGAGACGTAAAATCGGCGCATCATGCGTTCATTGGGCCTCTTGACAGTAACCTATGAACGTATTATGCGTTCCTTGGGACTCAAAGAGTTAATATTTATCCTACCCGTGTGGGTTCCGGGGCCCTATTAGAGGGAAAACAAGAATAGACCCACTGCCTACCCACAAATCATGTCATAAGAGTCCACTAATTGGGAGCTCCCTTCGAAGTCGGGGTGCATCTGTCTGAGAGGTAAGGAACCAGCAGTCTGCATACAAAGAAGTCAGATCTGAAAAATGGATGCACATGCAACACTCAGGTTCTGGATCAGGACTGCTGTCCAGAAGTGGATGAACAACCAGAACTTTCCGCCAGAGTTTACAGCTGGTGAACGCTAAGAAGAAAAAGAAGAATATGTGTCCATGTTTATCTCTTGACTTTAATATTTGTCCATGTTTATCTCTTGACTTTAATATTTTTCCATGTTAATCTCTTGACTTCACTATCTATTTTTTAATCTCTTGCCTTCACTGTTTGTCTATTTTTAATCTTTTGACTTTTAATATTTGTCCATGTTTATCTCTTGACTTCAGTATTTTTTTATGTTTATCTCTTGACGGTAATATTTGTCCATTGTTATCTTCTCTTGAATTATATATTTGTCTATGTCTATCTTTTGTTCTTTTTTTTTTTTTTTTACTTGAATGTTTGTCCATTTTTATCTCTTGACTTCAGTCTTTGAATGTTTATGTCTGTTTTGGTGCTAATCAGTTTTGAATTCCCAACATTTTCTTAGCTATTTTTAAATTTTATTGTGCATCTTGATGTGTCTGATTATAACTGTTTGCTTAAAGAGCTTGATTGTCACTTAACTGTCGTGTGTTATATAACCACCTTGTGTTGTTATAAAGAATGTATAAAGCTGAATGTATTAACAGTGAGTTACTGTGACACGGGTGTCAATCTTTAATCTGCCAGCCATGTTTCGTATGCAGATTTAATTTGTGTTTGTATGTCTAGTTCTTACTCCTGTTGCATATCTCAGGCTGTCTGCATGTACGCGCATTTGTGTGTGTTATATATTTAGATGTGCATAATAAAATATAATAGTTGCAACCCTTTGTGTTGTTGTATTACTTAGATCTTCATATATATGACATTTTCTTGAACTCATAGAAACGTGGAAATTAAATTGATGTGTACTCTCTCAGCATTTATTTATACGTGGTCTTTGGAATTTCTCCTTTTTAGTGTGGATGTTCACATAGCTGTCACTTTTGTAGCCAGAAAATCCACTTTCTTCATTCCCTCGCACTCCTGCTTCTCCGGGACAATATATCCATGCGAATCACTTTATCGTTGCCATGCTGAAGCTTGGTATCTGCTTATGCCACATGCTTACCAGCATAGCACGGGATAGTTTTATGTGTGTGTGTGTGTGTATATATATATATATATATATATATATATATATATATATATATATATATATATATATATATATATGTGTGTGTGTGTGTATATATATACTGACAGAAGCAGTTACTTCCCGTCAAAATGGACGCTAGGCAGGGGCACTGTTCGAAGCGGAGGCAAATTTTTTGCTTCTGCCGCATGGTGGTCAATGCATTTTTGCTCCATTTGTAGACTGGATATAGTTTCATCGCCCAGCTTCTGAGTTGAATGCATGGCATGACACTGTGAGCTGCAGATTTCATTTGAAATTTTTTTTCAACTGTGACCAATGTGGTGGTGTGAATTGTAGATTTAGAAAATGGCGCGATGCCTGTCGTGCAATGTTGGTGGTGCCCATATGTGATTAAAATTGATCACATGGCCAACTGCTGATCTATTGGTGACTTCTGCTACCATCAATGATGAACTGCAGTTATAATGTCGGACTGTTTGTGGTAGCACTTCGGATGGCTACCATATGCTTTAATGCGAGTGTATGCTAGATATGCTGAGACAGCAGTCTGTCAATCTTTCCACAAGAGACTGTGATAAACATTCTGGGTTTTTCGTTGGCACAGGAGCGGAGCAAAGATGGGATGACCCGTTTGCTATGAAGCTGAAACTAAGACTACCAGACTACCAGAGAGCAAGAGGTCTTCGGCGCCTGGGTCACCTATTGGCTGGCGGGTTGACGGCCTCATCGTCAACGGGGACAGACAGTATTTGGGTCTGTCTCCTTTGATCTCATCAACACTGCAAAAGGCCTTTTCATGGCTACTTGGTGGCCAGCAATGTTAAGCCATTCTATTTGGCACAAATAACCTAGTCACAATTATAACCAAAAGTTCCCCCTTTGGGGATGCTGGTTGAAAGTGACGTTTTTTGTGTGTTTTTTGTTGTTGTTGTTCAAAATCAGATTAGATCAGAGAGAAAGAGATGAAAATGATTGTTTTTACATGTATACAACTGGCCTATACTTATTACTTGGTTGTTAAGTTGACTATCATATATTAAACTGACATGTTCGAAAGCAATCAATACTCAACATTGCTGATGCCCTATATCTGTTGTTTGCGTTTTGTATTGGTAAGCACACAATGAAAATGTGTGAGAAGCCTGGCTTTGTGTCCTTGTACATATTCAACATACTCTTAACATCAAAGTAAACATGTTCCATCTGTTTAGCTGGTGGAAAGTGTGTATGTGTTTGAGAATGAATTATGAGACTTTTGTTTACATGTTTACATGAATGAACTGAGACATATGTTTAGATGGAGAAAATGTTTGTGTATGTTTTTAGAGTGAAGTGTGATACATTTAAGGAAGGAAAAAGGGGTGGGATCGTTTGTGCCCGAGAATGTGTTTTAGAATTAACTTTTTATTTCAAATTTCAAATATGTCTGTTAGCTTCAACAGTATATTTGAGGACTGTATCTGTTAGCTTCAACAGTATATTTGAGGACTGTATCTGTTAGCTTCAACAGTATATTTGAGGACTGTATCTGTTAGCTTCAACAGTATATTTGAGGACTGTATTAAGCTACTTGATAGCATGTCAGTTTTGTTGCAGTCACTTTCAGTGCTGCTGCATTTGTTACTTTCATCAGTGTGGGTATGTGTTACTTTCATCAGTGTGGGTATGTGTTACTTTCATCAGTGTGGGTATGTGTTACTTTCATCTTTCATCAGTGTGGGTATGTGTTACTTTCATCAGTGTGGGTATGTGTTGTCAGAGCTGATGTTAAAAAAACCTGTCTACCGTCTCTACAATAAAGGTTGGCCACAGTGTACCATTGTTGTCCTTGGATTGAATAATGAATCAAGAATCAATATCATAGCACTCGGGTGGTGTAGCGGATAAGCGCTCCGTCCCCATCTTCAGCAGCAAATGAAGAGTTCTGATTCCGATGGCACCAGTAACTGTCTGATTGTGTATTCATCTTGCCCTTGCTTTGAGTGTTGAGTTCGGCCATATCCACTGGTAACTCCTCGTAGAGCCATTTTTCTCAGATCATAAGAATCTATTTGCGCTTCCGCACTGTTGTCCTTGAAAAAACAACATAGTGAGCCACAGCAGCGCCACTCTAGCACCATTTCCGAAAACCACACGAACGTCCCCCCCCCCCTCCCCGTCAAATCTATAAACTGAGTGTCTTTAGAGTTGAAAATTGCTTGTAGAACTGACATAGCATCAGTCAGAAAGACCACTCTGCTATATTTGTTGTTGACCATTCAAGAAAGAACATGCTTCTGCTCTGTAATTGGAGGAATATGAACCTGTTGGTACAGCCTGGTTGATTTTTAAACCATTTAGGCATTCTATGTATATTCCTCTTTCCCCGTCTCTCACTGCTCTCTTGGCTAAACCATTGGTATACACTCTAATCCAACTCTAGTGTGGATAAATCTGTTGATCTCTCCTTCTGTAACTGACTTCATATCTATGCTGCTCGTTGGTGATTTGGAGGAGATCACTTTTGCCGTGGTTCTGACTGTTGGCGGGTTATCCCTAGGCCAAGGCTGAAAGTGATTGTAAGGTTTCAGTGAAACATTTGGAACTATGGGAGGGAGTTTGAGGTCAGCGACATGTTCTTTTTAGTCTAGCTCTCTGGGGTTTATGCAGTCGGTTGTGAATCGGTTGTACTTTTAAGTTGTGGTATTTGGAGAGCTGGGTGAGGAGCTTTGTGTTTCTCCTTTTCTCCAGAGCATGGAACCAGTAATTGTTTCCATGTCTGATATGGGTGTTTAGAGCTTGGCCCCTGTCGTAATTTGGAGAGCGTGGTTTTTACCTCTGAGACTTTCTGAAAATTTGATTTAGCTGCTGTGCCCCAAGCAGCTATCCCATATTCTAGTGTTGGCCTCACATAGCCTGTATAGGTCCTCTTGAGGACAAAGGTGCCCCCCCCCCTCCCTCAGTCTGAACCAGCTAACGTCGTCATCAATTTAGTTCTCTTTCTCTAATTCTTTGCTGTTTTCTGTATGTGAGTCTTGGGTCAAAGGTTATTCCTAAATAAGATGGTCAGTCTTCATGTTTCAATTCATAAATGCCATACATAAGTGAAGCTTTCTGGGGTTTGGTGGAAAGACTGCAAATTGTGTGTGTGGTTTTGGTCCCATCTACAAGCTTGTACCAACTATTACACCACTTCTCTAGAGTTCCGAGAGATTCTTAAAGCCTTGTTTGTGCTGTGTCAGTATTCTCAACTGAACTCAGTAGCGCCAGATCATCAGCATAGGCCTACATAACAGCTTGAACTCCTTTACAGAGGGTTGATTTTATGTCATTAATATAAATGAGGAAAAGAAATGGGGACAGAACTCCGCCTTGTGGGACCCTGTGTTTATTGTGACTGATCTGCTCCTTTTACCTTGTATCTTGACATTTGCAGTTCGATGTTCAAGATATTTTACGATCCACCCAAGCATGTAATGGAATATTCCACTTTCAAGTAGCCTTTGTTTCAGCCTATTTTTCTACACTTTGTCGAAGCCTGTTCCATATACACCCAGACTACAATAGTGTGTTTCTTTTCTGGAACGCATCTTTAGTGTGTTGAGCAATAAATGCTGTAATCGTCTCCGTACAAAAGTGAGTCACTGTGTCTTCTATGAGCTGTATGTAACTATTAAGCCATGTGTTTCCTGTCGCTTCCCTGCCCATACGCAAGAACATCATCTGTAAATGGCAGTATCCTTCCAACCCTTGCTGCTTCGTGTTGTTCAATCTTGCTGGAACACACTAAAGAGCACCTGTAGGATTGCAGACCATGTGATGGTCACTGGGCTATAATACACGTCTACCAGGTGTTCAGGGAATTATACAATCGTTTACATAAAGCAAAAGGTTAGCACTTTCCCTTCTCGTCGCTAACTGACTAGGTAGACAAGTCCTTTAGCGCATAGCACGGCTACTTATGAAAACATTATCCTCTGATTACACTAGCATCTTGTGAAACTAGCTGAAGTAAAGAATATCACTTCCTCCTCAGCCTCCTCAGCTGCTAGCCAAAAGTCCTCTGATGATTCGTCCGTTACATCTTGAGGACGCTAAGTGAAGTGCAGTAAAGAAAAGGTCCCTTTTCACACCAGGGCTGCATCGGGCATATAAGGCTAGACCTATCGACGGATAATGTGGCCAGCCGCCTTTACTTCCCGTGACTTTACCCTGTACCCGGTTGATGCTCGGTCGACCTGGGAGCCAAGGTCATGTTTGAGAGAGTAAAACCCGGCTCTATGCGGATTTGATTCTACAACCTTTGGATCCGAAGGCGAGCCTCTAGCCACTGCACCACGGTGGCTTAGGACCCTAAAGAGATGTGTATTTGAATTGGATCTCCTCGTCATGCACGTCAATGGCTGACTTCTTTCAGCCGCAGCATTGTATTGCTTTGACGTCTCACTATATCATTAACGCCTTAACGCAAGAGGTTAGACTCTCCAGAAGTTGAAATCATAAAACTATTGCACAAGGCCAGTTACTGTAACAACTGGTACATACTGGGTTAAGAAACTGAAGGATGGGACTGAAGATAATAAGGTATATTTGTATATATCATGAATAGAAAAGGTGGACACATCACTTCTAATAGAAGTTACTGTCCCCATTCAGCACTCTAAGCGCAGGTTGGTGTCTCGCCTCATTTGGTCCCTATTCCTTGACCAGTCTGATATGGGAGACTACCATTAGCTACGCTACATTCGGCATTTCTTTTTGGGAACATGGTACTTTTCAGCTTCTTCACCCCATCTCGGGGACTGCGAGATTTCTAATGGAATTCCTATGGAGTTCCCCGAATGGTCCTATTGTAAAGGAAATTAGGCTTGTGGTAAGTTTCCTCTTCTTTCGTTCTCCCAGAATAGATTAGCTATATCTGCAAGGTTGTCTCTAGTATGAACTTCAGTGTATTCTGTAATTCACTTAGTGACCCGTAAAGTTCGGCTTGAACTGGTGTTTTTCTTGGGTACACCTTAGTCAGTGAGGTGTGAATTACAGATACTTTGGCGCAGGCCCTGAAAAGAAGACTGGTTGCGTGGATTTTTATCATGGCATAGGGCGTCGCATGTAGACCCAGCCTAAAATGGGTACCAGGATGGCTGTCATGGGGAGGTAAAAACGGCCGGCGTAAAGCTGAATACATTACCAATCCAGTGCCGTTTGGTCTGTAAAAATATGGGACGCTCTTCCCATATGCGCGATGCGCCTAAGGCGTGAAAAGAGATCTTTATTTTTTACTTTTACCTGAAAAGAAACGACAATCTCCATGAATGTATAGTCGTTGGTTAGGGTTAGATGTACGAATGCCGACAGGTCAAGCAAATTCTCGGCTAAGGCGAAATCACAAAGCAAGAACACCGCTTGCAAACAGGGCACAGTGAGGGCGACGAACGAACGAAAGAAACCCACACGGGAAATGAAGTCGCAATAAACGATGAACACACTGAAAAACAAGCAACACATGATGCTCCTAGAATAAAGCAATTTTGGTGTGGTAGGGTTACTGTTAAATGAACATCTACTAACACTTACCACTAACGCCCCCACCCCCACCCCACACACCCACATAGGACCTTCCGGGGAACTCCCTAGGAATTGCCTTCCAAATCTCGCAGCCGACGAGATGGAGTGAAAAGGCTGAAAAGAATCCCGCAAGCTTCTCTAACATTTTAAAGTGTAGATAACAATTAGGAGTAGGGGGGAAAGGGGCGGTGGAGTAGGGGTGGGGGGGGGGGGGGGTTAAAGAAAAAGTGGAATGTGCACCTTGAAGTACAGGCTCAGAAAGATAGAAAGGCAAAGTGTATAGTACTATGTCGATGTAGAAAGTGTATAGTCCTATGTCGATGTAGAAAGTGTATAGTCCTATGTCGATGTAGAAAGTGTATAGTCCTATGTCAGATGTAGAAAGTGTATAGTCCTATGTCAGATGTAGAAAGTGTATAGTCCTATGTCGATGTAGAAAGTGTATAGTCCTATGTCGATGTAGAAAGTGTATAGTCCTATGTCAGATGTAGAAAGTGTATAGTCCTATGTCAGATGTAGAAAGTGTATAGTCCTATGTCAGATGTAGAAAGTGTATAGTCCTATGTCAGATGTAGAAAGTGTATAGTCCCATGTCAGATGTAGAAAGTGTGCAGTCCTATGTCAGACGTAGAAAGTGTATAGTCCCATGTCAGATGTAGAAAGTGTATAGTCTCATGTCAGATGTAGAAAGTGTGCAGTCCCATGTCAGATGTAGAAAGTGTATAGTCCCATGTCAGATGTAGAAAGTGTATAGTCCTATGTCAGATGTAGAAAGTGGAGTAGCGGCTAGACGGTCGCCTGCGGATCGGAAGATTCGGGTCCGGACTGAGCCGGATTTTAAAAAAAAAAACGATTTTGACTCCTAGGTCGACCGAGCCTTAACTGGGTATCAGATAACAGTCTTGGGAAGTAAAGGCCGCCGGCGTAATGTTGACCATATCACGCACCGAGTGCCGAATGATCTCTAAAATAAACGTCTAGCCCTATATGCCAATATGTCTGAAGGAGTGGAAAAGGGTCCTATACCTTTGAGGCCACAGTGAACTGCACAGCGTTTTCATGTATCCAGATGGCCACGAATCTCTGTGATGAAAAAATGCATACGTTTGACTGGCGTTCCGAAGCTCTTGGGTCCGTTTTTGGACAATGTAGTAACGCTTATAAGTTCATTTAATGTGAAGATCACAAGAGGTAGTCGATCGTCTCCACTTTTGTACTTTTCAATAAATTCATGTTTTGTCATTTAAATGTCAAATTATGTAACAGTCGCCTTAAAAGATAACCAACAACTTGACCTTAACTGACCCCCACCGAGGGACGGATTGTTTGGCTATGGGTGAACTCCGACACAAGGTTCACTTTTTCAGTATATATTTTTTTTTTAATTAAAGAGAAAGCGGAATATGAAGAGGAAGGAAACGAAGAAGAGGGGGAGAAATAAGGAAAAAGAAGAATGACGAAAAAAGCGGGAGAGAGATGGAAGTAAAGTTGAGGTGACTTGATACGAACCGACATGACAGCACCCTGGATATTTCCATAAGCGCTCCGACCCTATCTTCGGCAGTCAGCTCAGAGTTCCAATACCAGTGGTACCAGTAGCAGTCAGTCACTAACGGTTAAACGGCGTTTCTGAGAATCGCCTGGAATATTTTCATCTGAATTGTGGCACTTTGTGTCACCGGGTGATAATCTCTAATGGCGAGGTCCTGACGGGGTTGTTGGGTCAGTCTTGTAACCTCTCCCAGCAAAGACTGTGGATCTGGCCCACGGGAGCCACATTGCAAGAGAAGCTATGGGGAACCGGTGGCGACCTTAAACGCACAATCCTATTTGTGACCCAGACGGGACTCAATGTCTAGCATGACTGATGTGGAACGCAGAAGAAGAAGAAGAAGAAGAAGAAGAAGAAGAAGAAGTCTTGTAACTGTTGAGATCAGCAGTTTCATAGACATTTCTATCGTTTCTTCGTCATATTTCATGAGTTTTATCTTACAGAATACATTTCCGAACACCATTATCTATCATTTCCCCCACTTTCTCGTGATCTCATTAGAAGATTCTCCGAGTTGAAAAACCAGGTTCTTTCATTTCCCATAAAACAGTAAAATGACTGGCATTGAACCGTGAATTATTTGATATTTGTGATTGAAACAATTACGTCATTTCAAATCTTGTTCAAACATCGAGGTACCGTCGTCATTTGGTAGCGACCCTTGTATATATATATATATATATATATATATATATATATATATATATATATATATATATATATATATATATATATATATATATAACTTGTGATATGCACATTATCAGGTACATCCTAATTTCTCTATCAGTATACAAGACCATTTATGACAGACATATTTTTGTGTAGACTTGTTTGAATCATGTGTCACCTTGAACTTGAATCAGCTGTGTTTACAAAATGCGGCAAATTTAAAAAAGAAACGAATCAAAACTCCGAGCATGGGGAGACGTAATGTTGCGGCTGGAGACAGGAGAAGTCTCAGGTGACTGTTATCTCGGTGAGCTTGGGCTTGATTAGCGTTTGTTGTCTGACATTGGAGAAAGAGTCAATACACGTTAGCGGGAAATATCTGTGTGGGGCCCGCCCGTTACAGCATGTTGTTGTGTGGTCCCAGTGGAAAATGTTTTGTCAACAACAGAGCACCGGGTGCAAAAATTCTCCAGTTTGTGCACTCAACGTCAGCAATAATATTTTTATTATTTATCTTCTTGAATGTCCGTAAACTTTTGAACTTGTCTTTAAATTAACAAGTAATTGTTATTGCATCAACATATGCTTTTATTTTTGGTACTAAATATGTTATTGGTATCTTTTGGTAGGTCGCCATGTGTGTCCTTTCAATGGGCTGCGTGACAGATGGCATTGACTTGAAAGAATGTGGGAGCGCCACCCTGTAGTTAGTTACCTGTTCACTCCCAGATAGTTTTGACTTGAAAGAATGTGGGAGCACCACCCTGTAGTTAGTGACCTGTTCACTCCCAGATAGTTGTGACTTAGAAGCAACAGAGTTAAACCACTAATGCTGAAATGGAAACTACACGGGACAATAGGCAGTAAGGAAGCAAACCACAAGTGACAAGAAAGAATACAGTATCCTACCTCCTCCCGCTCCCCATACACATTTGTTTAAAGAAAAAAAGGTCCATGAGTGTCCCAAGCTCCCTCCACCCCCCCCCCCCCCCGGCTAAGGGGCCCCCTAGACAGTTTTGGAGAGCATAAGGGATCTGGAATCTAGACAGTATACAATTAACAGTTAGGTTGTTCCAGGACTCATACTGGTGAAGACCTTTCTGCCTACATCTGTCTGTGGGCATCCTAGACGAAACAGGTTGCAAACCTGGTCATTGTATTTGTGACTGATGTCTCCTTTTAAGTCATAGTGCATCAGACTGAGAGGCAAGGAACCAATGGTCTGCACAGAAACAAGCCAGATCTATAAAACAGATTGCATGCAAAACTGAAGTCTTGGATTAAGACCAAAGTCCAGAAGTGGACGAATAACCAGGAATTAGCAGCTGATGAACGTAAAGGAGTTTTGCATCGACACACACGAACAATGGTGAAACAGACTGGTAACTTCTACAATAGTTCAAGTCAAGTAATGACTTCGAACAGAAAAAAAAACTGCATCATAATGAATTTCATGTATAATTTCAAAATATCTGTACCAAAATGACTCATTCTGTAGTTAATAGATTTTATAGTGATCGTAGCTATGTCATTTAATCTGTATTGTAGGGTTCTGAAGCAAGCATATACATGTATTTACATCTGTCTGTTTTTGCAGGTTGTGCAATCCCATTTATCTGTAAAGTTTTATGGGAAGTCCATCCTGACCTGCCATAGCCAAGCAACCTGTGCTGAACCAGTGAAGAGAAATAGCCTTGTACAAGAATATTGCACATCTGCATCACTGCTTACATGGAAATGGTTTTAGTTCCAGCTGTATAACAAATGTGTTGTTCTATGTTTGATTTGTACCATGTGGACTTGTTTAGAGAAGAAATATATCAAGAAACAGGCTGCTGTTGCACTAAATTGGATTGTTTTTGATTAAGAACTTTGCTTCAGCTACTTTGATACATCCCTGTAACTGGTGGTTGAAAGTCCAAGTGTTGAACAGCATCAGCTTAGACTAATCCAAATCAGAAAACGTCAAATTGGTGAAGGAAAACATGTGCAAATTCAGCAAAACATGTCGTTTGATGTGTATGCTTCTGTTGACCTCCATTTTCTTTCTGCTAGAAATTGTTGTTGGCTATTTAACCAACTCTGTGGCTTTAATTGCTGATTCATTTCATATGCTGTCAGATGTGGTGGCACTTGTTGTTGCATTTGCTTCGGTTCGGGTAAGTGTGTTACATTCCTTTATATGTATATGAAAACTTATCTATTTCTGACTGTGTCTTCCTCTTTCTCTCTAAGGTCAGGGAAGTATCTGGGTCCTGAGAGCCTAGGTATTCGAGTGGATGTTGATGCACAACAGACTGTCCTGTGGATGTTGATGTACAACAGTCTGTCCTGTGGATGTTGATGTACAACAGTCTGTCCTGTGGATGTTGATGTACAACAGTCTGTCCTGTGGATGCTCAACAGTCTGTCCTGTGGATGTGGATGCACAACAGTCTGTCCTGTGGATGTGGATGTACAACAGTCTGTCTTGTGGATGTGGGTGTACAACAGTCTGTTTTGTGGATGTGGATGTACAACATTCTGTCCCGTGGATGTGGATGTACAACAGTCTGTCCTGTTAGGAATCCAACATCACTTTTGCTGGGAGGGCAGTGAAATAACAGGCTGACTGGCCAGAAGCAAAAGGGACATGGCACAATCAACACACCCAAGATATTGATGAAAACTAACATCCAGGAAAGATGACTGTGTACCTAAAACATTGATAACAACTAATATACAAGAAAGATGGCTGTGTACCTAAGACATTGATTAAAGCTAGAATCTGAAGAACCGGTGAAGAGCCTCGGCCGCTTCAACGAAATTATCTGATAGAGCGGAAGTCCGGCGCATACATGAGTCACTGGCTACAGCCTGCTCGCAATCGAGCGATGCAGGTTGATTGGAAAGTTTAAGGTCTGGTGTCTCCAGTTTATGTTGATTCCAAAGCTCCTCTGGCCGCTGCTCATATACAAAGTCAGCATGATGACAGTGGAAAATCAACACAGACATAAGAAAATGTCCTGGGGCACCGCCTTGTCCGACCTGTGTGGCTCTGTATTGTAAGCAGGCTAAGCTGGTACTTCCCTTCAAGTCAGTAACCGAAGAGTTTAAAGTTGGCAAGGTAAGACGCGTGATGATGATGCTCCTTTAGACCCCACGGTGGCAGCTGTCCAGCTCGCTCTAAAGACAGGTAAGAAATGGAAGGTCCTAGATGCGATAGAATCTGCCCAAGATGTACTGAAATTGAAGGAAGTCATGGGTTACACACAAACCGAGCATCAAGGCCTAGGACCTGGGAAAGTCAGTTGGTGGTCCAAAGCCACAGGCAAAGAGCACAGAGACATGGTAATACAGCAGATAAGGGACGCCGAAGACGAGACTCAGGTCAAAAAATGCGCACAACAGTCGCAGCAAGGTGAGTGGATCGGCCTCCAGAGCGCCTTGCTACGAGTACTCACATGGGGTGAGATCTGGCGAATGGTCCCGCTGCAGCTGAGCTTTGTTGTGAGATCTGCGTACGACGTGTTACCGTCTAGCATCAACATGGTTAAATGGCATGCGACTACCGACCCGATATGCCCACTTTGCAGAGCTAAGCAGACGCTGGAGCACATATTGTTCGTGTGAAGAAAAGCCCTAGGCCAGGGAAGATACACTTGGCACCATAATAAAGTCCCAAAAGAGTTAGGGGACATTGTGGACCAAGCTAGGATAAGGGCCAGTGCTTGACGAAGTACAAGATCAAGAAGTACTGTGAGCTCCCGGCCGGTCTGCCTCTCATGCACTCTCATTCCAAAGGAAGCCCCAAGTTAGTTGACACTCACGGCTTACTTGTTGGGGGGAGAAAGGGGTCTGTTCTTATTTCCCCCCTGGATGGGGCCCCAGAACCCACATGAAAGCAAAGACAAGATAGAAAGGATAATCTACAACCTCGTAACACATTATTGCATCTGTATGATCTTCACTGGACTACTAGTCACACTGTCTGGACATCCATTAACAGCAAGAACACTAGGGTAGACATGACAGCAGTGCTGTTCAACTCAGTTTACCTGGGGGCCATAGTGTTGAGATTGCTGAGACCAGTCCCAGCAAAGTATCAAGATCATTACTGCAGTACAATTGGCAGTAATCTGCGGGCCACTTGCTATACCCCTGCAGGCCAGATTGGGCCCATGGGTGACTACCTGTATAGCCCAGCAAAACATTGTGAGGAAAGTCCTACAGATTCTCTCAGAATAATCAATCTTTTAGTAAAGAAGGTAAAACTAGCCCATTCCCACCCCTGCCTCTATACCCCCTCCCCCACCCCTCCAAAAAAAAAAAAAAAAAAAAAACCTGAAAAAGAAAAAAACTACAACAGCCAGTGGTCAAATGAACATTGCAGCTATACAACTTTTATCTGCAGATAACATTTTCTTATTGTCTGTGCTACTCAGTGATGACAAGTAAATAACCCTTGATGCGATAGCAAAAATTGAATGTAACCATTGAGCATTCTTAGTTTTAATTTCATAATTGTCCAATTTGTCTTCTGGATTTTTGTTTACGGACTATTACAAACATTTATTGCAGATATCCAAATGGCCATCCAAACGAAACACATATGGTTGGGTCAGAGCAGAAATTCTGGGTGCTCTAGTTAATGCAGTCTTCCTATTGGCTCTCTGCTTCTCCATCACAGTAGAAGCTTTTAAGCGATTGGTCAAAGTGGAACAAGTGGAAGAACCTATACTGATGCTTATTGTGGGAGGAGCTGGGCTGCTTGTCAATATACTAGGACTTTGCCTGTTTCGTGGTGTGCTCACATTCATGTCGTTTGTGTTGTCACCATGGTTACAAGTATTTGTTGACTGTTTTCTTTCTTATGACTTTGATTTTACTAGTTTTTTTTTTTCCATTCAGTATTTGCCATTTGCTTTCTGCTATCAGATGGCATGCAGTTGACTTCAGAGTATTCTGGAATTATGAAACAGCTTCATAACCTCTAAGCCACAGACAGCATGAGCTTGGTAGTCTGACACAATTGGATAGATTCATAGTTTTTTTCTTGTCTTAAAAAATTTTTTTTTTTAAACGCCAACAAAAACGATACAATAATCAAGTATTATTGACATCTATAGCATCTTTAGTCATTTGTTTGAGGTTCTTGCCTCAGTGCATATGTCTTTCTTTTTCAGTGTATCTGTCTGAGAGAATCTGTAGGACTTTACTTACACTGTGATGCTGCGCTATACAAGTTGTGGCCTATGGGCCCAGTCCGGCCTGCAGAGGCATAGCAAGTGGACCACGGATCATTGCCAACTGCACCATACAGAATTTCCTTCACTGTCCTGTTTGTAGTGGAAAACATCAGTCCCAGCAAAATCTGGAAATTGTCAACACTAACAATTCTGCAGCAGAGTACCAGCTCACTGTGACTGCAGGCAATCAGGCATGAAACCCGGCTGTACACACACAGTACTGCATAATTACATGTCATTTCATGTTTAATTGTTAGTGCATTTCACAATGTCAAATTGCTGCAGAAAATAACATACCACAGGAAATCCACAGCCCACATTATTGCAACAAAGAACTCAGCTCAGAAGTGGGCGATGGAACCTTTGGACTGTCAGTCCAGAAATAAGAGACAGCCAGAAATAAATAATTGTTCGAAGCATCAGCTACCTATCCACCCACCAGACGTCAGGCCCCCCCCCCCCCCCCACAACTTATGTTCATAGACTGCAAGGTATCTTCAGGCGTTTAGGTGATGGATCATTACACTTCACACAGATATCCTCAGATATCCTCAGATATCCTCAGATATCCTCATATATCCTCAGATATCCTCATAAGTGCTTGAGTTCTTCCTGTAGATCAGACAGTGTGAGTCTCAGCACAGTGTTGGATCCCCATGGCACTTGCAAAGATCCAAATGTTTGTATACCTGAACTACTTATTTTATGATCAAATGTGTGTGTAACAGAACCAAACTATGTTGTATATATTTTATGATGAGATATGTGTCTACCAAAACCAGTATACACTGTACATATTTTATGCTTAAACATGTCTAGCAGAACCACAGTACACTGTAGATATTTTATGATCAGATGTTTGTCTAGCAGAACCACAGTACGCTGTAGATATTTTATGATCAAATATTTGTCTAGCAGAACCACAGTACACTGTACACATTTTATTATCAGATGTTTGTCTAGCAGAACCACAGTACGCTGTAGATATTTTATGATCAGATATTTGTCTAGCAGAACCACAGTACGCTGCAGATATTCTATGATCAGATGTTTGTCTAGCAGAAACACAGTACGCTGTAGATATTCTATGATCAGATGTTTGTCTAGCAGGCATTAAACAAAAATGACCATGACCCCTAACTACTCTGGACAGCTCGTGTGGAACATAATGGTGCCTTGGCTTTGTAATTAGAAGAAACCGGTGAACAAGCGAACACATTCATTCTCCAAGCATGTTTTGTTGACTGTTGACCCTTTTGCTACAGATTGTAGAAAACACAGCCAGTGTAATCCAGTGTGGATCAGCGAGCGGTGATTCAGTTCCTTACATATGAAGCTTGTCAGTTGAGCACTGATCTCAGAATGTTTATTAATGGTAACCTTTCTCAAACAGGTCATGCTCATTCCCATGGAGGCAGTGGTCACTCCCATGGAGGTCATGCTCATTCCCATGGAGGCAGTGGTCACTCCCATGGAGGTCATGCTCATTCCCATGGAGGCAGTGGTCACTCCCATGGAGGTCATGCTCACTCTGGCAAGCATCATAGAAAACCCCACAAAGAATACGTCCACTCACCAAGTCTACTTGACAGCCCTGAAGGTCACAAGCATGCTTTTGAGCATCTGAGCACTTGTCATAAGAAGACTGGCAATGACAGTCCACAGTCATCTGAAAAGGAGTCTTTGGTTTTGTCAGAACCAACATGTACTTCAACAAGTCTTTCTGAAGATAAGGAAATCTATATGTCTCCAAATGCAAATATTACAATAGAAATAAAAAAGCCAAAACTGGGTGAGTTTTAATTGTGTTGTACCTGTTTTGTACAATATGAAATCTGTGCTGGCCATCAGTCTCCTGTAATAAATACCCTAGGCCAGACCAGTAGACAGTCGAATCATCATCATCATTTTCCAGTTTTTCCATTAAAAGCAACCTGGGTAGATTTGGTGGTTCAGCACTTGAGGGAAACTGTCATCCTGGGTGTGTGTATACAATGTTTTTGATGTTGCCAGTCTTGTCTTTTTTTGGGGGGGGGGCACTCTCTTGCTGTCATGTAAGATCTTCTCAGATGTAGTGCCTGTGTTGATAAGTTATGTTGCTCCATTCCTACAAGATGTCCAAACTGTTTGATAGTCTATTTCACAGTGTATTTGGCACAAAGTCTTGTTCCCACACACTGGCTGATTGTTTCCCCCCCCCCCACCCCCCCCCCCCCCTCTCAAGTCTCAGATGGTTAAATTGGCAGCATTTCCAGCATCTCATCAATGTCTGAATAATTTGTTGATTTTAACTAATTATGAATAGTTAAAAGCTCTCACATGTGTCAGCATTGCTTTTTTCCATTACATGTTCTACATATAAGTGAAAACATAGGAAGAGGGTGCTTTCCCATATGGGTTCTGGGACCCCATTTGTGTGTGGGGGTGGTAGAATAATATACCCATTGCAGCTTAACACACATGTCATTTCCTGTCATTTCTTTTTTCGTTCGTCACCCAGCTTCTGAGTTGAATGCATGGCGTGACACTGTGAGCTACAAATTTCATTTGGTATGTTTTTTCGACTGTGACCAACGTGGTGGTGTGAATTGTAGATTCAGAAAATGGCGCGATGCCTGTCGTCGCAATGTTGGTGGTACCCGTATATGATTAAAATTGATCGTGTGGGCAACTGCTGATCTGCTGGTGACTTCTGCTACCATCAATGATGAACTGCATTTCTAATATCGGACTGTTTGTGTTAGCACTTCAGATAGCTACTGTATGCTTTGATGCGTATGTATGCTAGATATGAGAGACAGCAGTCTGTCAATCTTTCCACAAGGGACTGTGATAAACATTCTGTGTGTTTTTCGTTGCAAAGATGTGGTGACCCATTTGCTATGAAGCTGAAACTAAGACTACCAGACCAGACATGTCATAAAATGATTTGCTGAAATTGGATATGTTGAGCTGAAAGTTGCAGATTTCACAGTCTATCTGTAACCACAACTTCTGCCCTTTGGAGGTAAAAGAAGAAGGAGGAAGAAGTTGCAACATTTCTTATTGCCCTTTATACTTCAAACAGGTTTGATATTTCACCAGTTCAGCTATTACTGCTGCTTGTTGTTTGGGATTCAAGACTTGAATAAAAAGAATCAAAGACATTTTCTGAATCCAAGTCTCTAAGGATATTCCAGAATCTTTGCTGCAAAACCTAGTTAAATCCTTTATTGTATTCTGTGAAATAAGAACGAGTATACAAAAGTACCTCTGTGTATGTCCACATTTTAATAAACCCAACTTGGTATACCTGAACACTTCTGCTTGGTATACAACCTTTGTGTATAATACGACTGGCATACTAAAACTTGTGTGTATCAGAATGAGTCTTAACAGTGGGCACTACCCTTGTTTATCTTGTCTCGAGACAAAGCTGTGTCTACCTATGTGCATCAGTATTGTGGTCTACCTATGTACATCAGTATTGTGGTCTACCTATGTGCGTCATTATTGTGGTCTACCTATGTGCATCAGTATTGTGGTCTACCTATGTGCGTCAGTATTGTGGTCTACCTATGTGCATCAGTATTGTGGTCTACCTATGTGCGTCAGTATTGTGGTCTACCTATGTGCGTCAGTATTGTGGTCTACCTATGTGTGTTAGTATTGTGGTTTACCTATGTGCATCAGTATTGTGGTCTACCTATGTGCATCAGTATTGTGGTCTACCTATGTGTGTTAGTATTGTGGTCTACCTATGTGCGTCAGTATTATGGTTGCTACTATTCAGTGATCAACCGGCACTATAACTCTGAATTTTCAGGTCAGTTTGTGTTTTTTTTTTACATAAATTTTCATGTAAAATTCTAATAAGCACTAGGCTTTTCTCAGCAAGGTAAAAAATTTTTTTTAATTTCCTTTTTTTTGGATCTAATTACTTTTGTATTTATGTATTTAATTATTCAGCAGAGTATCAATGGTTGTATACAACCCCTTCAGTGTATCATATGCTGAAAACAATAGGATATTATTTTTTTATGGGAGTGGATTAATAATTCTCTCTACTTCTTATGAGAAAATTTGTTTTTTATATGTCCTGTTCGGTATATGTTAAAGGAGTTGGAACGAGTTACGTATGTATTACCGAGGTACCACTGTATTTACATTCCTGATTAGTTACAGCAAAACAGAGAAGTCACCACCAGGTTGGTAGGCAAGTATGCTAGTCACCACCAGGTTGGTAGGCAAGTATGCTAGTCACCACCAGGTTGGTAGGCAAGTATGCTAGTCACCACCAGGTTGGTAGGCAAGTATGCTAGTCACCACCAGGTTGGTAGGCAAGTATGCTAGTCACCACCAGGTTGGTAGGCAAGTATGCTAGTCACTACCAGGTTGGTAGGCAAGTATGCTAGTCACTACCAGGTTGGTAGGCAAGTATGCTAGTCACCACCAGGTTGGTAGGCAAGTATGCTAGTCACTACCAGGTTGGTAGGCAAGTATGCTAGTCACCACCAGGTTGGTAGGCAAGTATGCTAGTCACCACCAGGTTGGTAGGCAAGTATGCTAGTCACTACCGTATGTTTGCTCCATTCATCCTAAGATGTGTAGATAACTACAGAAAGGGAAAAAATGGAGGAATAAAGTAAGAAACCAGTGTAAACCGGTAGAAATAACATAACCTTCACCATTGTATGTGAACATACGTTCATGGTATTTTATGAGAGAATTTTGCTTTGTTTCAAAGCTGTCATTTTTACTAGAAGGCCCATGTAAATGCATTTCATGTTTGGTAGGCAGTTGTACCCCACCAGGACATAAAACAAGCAGTAAACACCCAGTGACATAAAGTGCCACCATGCAGATGAGGGTCACCCGTGGAGAGGTCCCAGAAACCCCTTTCAGCTGTTATGGCCATATCTATGGCTAGGCCATATCTATGGCCCGGTTATACTCAGGAACCAGCAGAAGCTAGGGTGGGGCTTCAAATAACAAAAAAATTGCATCCCACACGGGGACGACTTCTATATTTATTATATTTGGGCGCCATGGTGGCAGAATAGTCAAGTCATGCATATCTAAATGGTGTGGGTTCATTTGATAACATTTGAATCACAAGTGCAGTTTTTGGAGATCCATGGGGATTGTTGCTGGAGATTCAAAGCTCGCACTTTGTGCAGTGTTCTCGACAGGCAGCTACCCGTTATGCCGAGAGAGACTAAGCTGTATGGGATAAAACCTAGTGCAATGAAGTTGATCTTCTTGACTTGAAACTTTAATATTACAAGGGAAACAGTCATGAGAAAACTAATTTCAGCAGTGCAGTCTCAGCAGCTGAACATGAGAGGCATCTTCCTGCACGTGCTGGCTGATGCTCTGGGCTCTGTTGTTGTGATCATCTCAGGGCTGATCATCACCCTTGCTGAAGGTGACTGGAGATATTATGTTGACCCATCTTTGAGGTACAGTACTTTTGATCTCTGATTTTCTCTAGCTGGTTTCATATCAGTTTTATTATACTGTTTGTTAAGAGTTAAGAAATTATATCACAGTACTCTAACTATCCACAAACTGCTCCATCTTCAGCAGGCACCACTGAAGTATGTAATGAGTTCTGACACTAAATGTGCGCGTGGTAATTTGCTTTAATGTTTGTCTTGCCTTTCTTCTGAGTGTGGAATGTTTACCATATCCTGTGGTCAGTCCCACTTTCATGTTTTAGTTTTCAATCAGTAAGTCAGTTATTGTCATTTCTGTTACACAACAATGATGGTAGATTCTTCTTTCTCTTCATTTCTTTTTTTTTCTTTTTTTAACTGCTTTCGGTATCAAGGGAGATAATTTTCTTCTTCTCTCCCCTTAAAAAGCAGTTGGCACTTTGTGTTGTGGTGTACAGTTGCCACATCTGTGCATTTCTGCCCAGCACATCCAGTTTCACACACACACAAAGGGAGCCCCAGAAAGCACACCAAGACAGATGTGTACTGGAACATCCAGCTCAACCTTAGACACTGGACATTATTGTAGAGTTTCTGTAATGTTCTCTTTCCACATTGTTCTTGTCTACTTAGGGCTCTACATCCCTCTTTTCTTTCGTATATGCCCTCTATAGTTTACAATTAAAGACGGGAAAGCTGTTTTATTTGTTGTCTTTGAAAGTTGAAGTTCCATTTGTTAGTAAAAAAATCCCCCCCCCCCCCCCCCCCCCCCCCCATTTTTTGTTCATTGGCTTTTTATGTTTCCATTTCTGTCTGATCATGATGTGTATTCTTGGACGTCTTGGCATCAAAATAGTCAACACTGATATATATTTATACACACACAAACACGCGCACATGCAACACCCCCACCCCTCCCCCCACCCCACAAGCTGAAACAATTTCTATTATCAATGAAAAGCAGTTAATATCTATTTAATCTGTTCGCTTGCAAAGAAACATTGTTTTTGTTGTTGACTTTTAAAATTTGTGTGTGTGTGTGTGTATATATATATAGTATAAAATAATATTTATGGCTGTGGTTGACAGTTGCTGGCACAGGTAGATGGTGAAGGAGGAAAGCTACCCTTTCAAGGAGAGTTCCATTTCTTAATAATGTCGGGCAGCTGTTTAGGTATTTCTGGTATTTTCTCTCTGGTTTGTTTCCTGGGAAATATTTCAGTTGTTGGCTCGGTGGCTACAGTAATTTGTCCACTTTTTCTAACACTTGAGTAGCCACTGCATTAGCCACATCAGCCATTATTTGCGCAACCTTATTCTTTAAGATAGTAAAGATCATAGATTTCACCATTATGGCACTGCTTGGCGAGATCAGAAACATCAACACCAAACTCATGTTCAGTTATGATTTCCTTCTTCGTTCCTACTGTCATATGCTTAGTCTTCTTCACACCACTACCACTAACATTTTTTCATTTTTTTTAATGAGCCATCATGAAGGTTTCATTGATGCACAAAGCAACATTAACAATATCACAAATATGTCACACGACAAACAATGTTCACAGCGCGTAATACTATGACAAACAATGTGCGCTCATGGGCCAGAATATTATTCACAGGTCGAAGCAAAATTTTTGAAATTTTCTTCGTTGGTCAACTTGTTTGTGACTAGAGTTGTTCTTACCAGAGCTAACACTGTATATGTCTCTCTCTCTCTCTCCCTCTTTCTCTCTCTCTCTTTCTCTCTCTCTCTTTCTCTCTCTCTCTTTCTCTCTCTCTCTCTCTCTCTTTTTCTGTGTGTGTGTGTGTGTGTGTCGGGTGGGTGGGTGGGTGTTTTTTTTTAAATAATTTTTGTTATACTAATGTGTAATGGAATAATTTTAGCTAATCTCATGCAGTTTGGTCTAGCTGCATTCTCACTAGATGGCCAAACTTTCATTCTTTGTCATTAGTAGAGGTAGTTATTTTCTGTTCTAGTGCCCTGTTCATTGTCCAGGTTTGGCACTGATATCATGAAGTGGGAATCAAGAGATATTAATTGTTTGTATTTTGCTGGAAGGGAGACATTTAGTTACTGTTGTTATGACATTTTTAGAAGCAAACAGTAGGATGTATTTATATCCACTGTTAATTGTAGCCATTTTAGTTTATATCATGACGCAACACTTAGCATCCAAATTAGTATAGGCAGTGCTAACTTTAAAATGAGGTCGGATATGGTGGGCCTATTCAGACCAAACTAGTTGCATTTCAGTTTTGCTTTTGATAGGCAAATCTGTTTGCAAATTGTTGGTCTAAATATATATTTTCTCAAAGTGGAAAAGGGTGAATCTGGTGTAATGACTCACTGAGATCCTTGTGTGTTGTTTTCTCAGTTTTTTATATTGAAGGTAAGTGGAATTTAACTGTTTCCATTATATAATGGTAAGTAGCCAGTATTATATAGTGTAAACAAATGGCTCTCTCCTTTTTTTACAAAAATGGGAGTTTTTCTGTTATCATTTATGGTGCACAGCTTTGCTTATTTTGGCAATGTTGTGGAGACTGTTCTTCTTCGCAGGTGGCCATGTTGTGGAGACTGTTCTTCTTCTCAGGCGACCATGTTGTGGAGACTGTTCTTCTTCTCAGGCGGCCATGTTGTGGAGACTGTTCTTCTTCTCAGGCGACCATGTTGTGGAGACTGTTCTTCTTCTCAGGCGACCATGTTGTGGAGACTGTTCTTCTTCTCAGGCGACCATGTTGTGGAGACTGTTCTTCTTCTCAGGCGGCCATGTTGTGGAGACTGTTCTTCTTCTCAGGCGGCCATGTTGTGGAGACTGTTCTTCTTCTCAGGCAGCCATGTTGTGGAGACTGTTCTTATTCTCAGGCGGCCATGTTGTGGAGACTGTTCTTCTTCTCAGGCAGCCATTTCTCTCCCATATAATTACAATGTAACCAAGCTTTCCATGTGGCTTGATTTTTAGTTTCCAAAGCATAAATGTTCATATAAAAATGTGTGAGTTTTTAACAAATGTGTTTACCCCTGCAGGTCTAGAGTTGGCCCAGCTTCAGAAAATGAGTCCCATATAAGTTTCTGAGAAGTAAAGGCAGTAATCAAGTGACTTTGTCATTACACTCCACATGTTAGGTTTAGATTGTGGTGCAGGAAATCTGCACATCTTCAGTATAAATTATTGCTATTAAAACAGTCTGTGGAACAGCATAGAAATCACAGCCAATGGCTATGTTGATTGCTGCTTACAGCCCATGGCTATGTTGATTGCTGCTAACAGCCCATGGCTATGTTGATTGCTGCTAACAGCCTATGGCTATGTGGATTGCTGCTAACAGCCCATGGCTATGTGGATTGCTGCTAACAGCCCATGGCTGTGTGGATTGCTGCTAGCAAGACCAGCTCAGATTCAGAAAAACACTTGAGACCAGGGATGAAGTTCCACCTCTCCAGGGCATAAAGCCTGGGCACTAGTATAGAGACCATGAGTTTCCCATGATGCAGCATGATTCTTTTCCCTGCCCTCACCTATACTCTGAAGGAAAGGTAACACCAGAATGTTTGGAACAAAACATCCTACAGAAACTGTCGGATCAGAGTATCTGTGCTCTCTCTCTCTGTCTGGCTGTCAGAGCTTCTTCCATAGGCCAGCTGCCAACTAAGCTTAAGGGCCTGGTCTGCCATAACATACAGTTTTCAGGTTGCATTTCCTCTTCCTAGGATAAGGCGAATATCCTCCACAATGTGCTCCACCTCTCCAAGCCTTAGCACAGTATGGGATGTCAGGTTTGGTATTTGCCACCAACATTCAGTGATTCACACAGTATGGGACATCAGGTTTGGTATTCACTACCAACATTCAGTGATTCACACAGTATGGGATGTCAGGTTTGGTATTTGCCACCAACATTCAGTGATTCATAGACAACAGGTAGAACTGACTACAGTTGTATGGGAGCTCAGTCACATCTGACTAAGACCTGACTGTAGCCTGCTTCCCTATTGCATTGTTACTAACAGTATCTGAATTGATGATGATTTCCTTATGTGGAATAATCAGTATATTTCTTTATAACAGACTAGATTGGTTGGTTGCAATTCTGTAAAGCAGCAGTAGGGCATCAGCGCAGCGATCAGCACGAGGTAAACTAAGCACCAGCAACAATCAGCTGAAACCCACAGATATCAGCACTTAGATAACTGGACTAGACTAGACCCCAAACCCCAAACAAAACACCGGACTTAGGAAGACAAAAAACAGGAATACAAGGTGTGACTTCACACCACAAATAATTGGAAACCTAATAAGATAGTTGAGGAACCTTCCTTCATATAGCAGGCCTCCAGGCGGCTGAAAAAGGATCAAATTTAGAATTTTTGTTGGACAACTGGAATGGGAATGCAGGGAGACCAAGAAGACGATGGAGAGATAATATTCAGACAGACCTGCAAACAATTGGTGTTTTCAACTGGAAAGAGAAGGCTAATCAGAGAGAGGAATGGAGGCGGGTGATATCTGCAGCAATGAACCTCAAGGGCTCAAAATGCTGAAGAAGAAAGAGAAGATGACCTGCTTAATGATTATTGACTCTGTTACCAGCAGACTGTTGATTGTTTCAGCATCATCTTGGTCATAATTATATTGGGCTCAACTATTCCGTTATGTGAGTACCATTTTCATTCTTGGTCGCTATATGTTGCCATATTAGCAGATATAGCAATTATTAATTAATATAATTGTTAATCACTACACCTGTATCATTATTAAAGTGTATATGAAAAGAACATTTTACTCTTTGTCTTCTCCTACTGGCCTTGTATGATTCTGGTGATCTTTCTACCTACAGACAGCACTGTACTGCCAGTGTTTCTGTCATCTTGTCTACCTACAGACAGCACTGTACTGTCAGTGTTTCTGTCATCTTGTCTACCTACAGACAGCACTTCACTGCCAGTGTTTCTGTCATCTTGTCTACCTACAGACAGCACTGCCAGTGTTTGTGTCATCTTGTCTACCTACAGACAGCACTGTACTGTCAGTGTTTCTGTCATCTTGTCTACCTACAGACAGCACTGTACTGTCAGTGTTTCTGTCATCTTGTCTACCTACAGACAGCACTGCCAGTGTTTGTGGTCATCTTGTCTACCTACAGACAGCACTGTACTGTCAGTGTTTGTGTCATCTTGTCTACCTACAGACAGCACTGTACTGTCAGTGTTTCTGTCATCTTGTCTACCTACAGACAGCACTGCCAGTGTTTGTGTCATCTTGTCTACCTACAGACAGCACTGTACTGTCAGTGTTTCTGTCATCTTGTCTACCTACAGACAGCACTGTACTGTCAGTGTTTGTGTCATCTTGTCTACCTACAGACAGCACTGCACTACCAGTGTTTGTGTCATCTTGTCTACCTACAGACAGCACTGTACTGCCAGTGTTTGTGGTCATCTTGTCTACCTACAGACAGCACTGCCAGTGTTTGTGGTCATCTTGTCTACCTACAGACAGCACTGCACTACCAGTGTTTCTGTCATCTTGTCTACCTACAGACAGTACTGTACTGCCAGTGTTTGTGTCATCTTGTCTACCTACAGACAGCACTGTACTGCCAGTGTTTGTGGTCATCTTGTCTACCTACAGACAGCACTGTACTGCCAGTGTTTGTGGTCATCTTGTCTACCTACAGACAGCACTGTACTGCCAGTGTTTGTGGTCATCTTGTTTACCTACAGACAGCACTGTACTGCCAGTGTTTGTGGTCATCTTGTCTACCTACAGACTGTACTGCACTGCCAGTGTTTGTGTCATCTTGTCTACCTACAGACTGTACTGCACTGCCAGTGTTTGTGGTCATCTTGTCTACCTACAGACAGCACTGTACTGCCAGTGTTTGTGGTCATCTTGTCTACCTACAGACAGCACTGTACTGCCAGTGTTTCTGTCATCTTGTCTACCTACAGACAGCACTGTACTGCCAGTGTTTCTGTCATCTTGTCTACCTACAGACAGCACTGCCAGTGTTTCTGTCATCTTGTCTACCTACAGACAGCACTGTACTGCCAGTGTTTGTGATCTGTTGATTTTATGACTCTGTTCTTGTGACTATATGTCTCTGTTCTTGTGACTATATGACTCTGTTCTTGTGACTATATGTCTCTGTTCTTGTGACTGTATGTCTCTTTTCTTGTGACTGTATGTCTCTGTTCTTGTGACTATCTGTCTCTGTTCTTGTGACTGTGTCTCTGTTCTTGTGACTATATGTCTCTGTTCTTGTGACTGTATGTTTGTGTTTTTGTGACTGTATGTCTGTGTTCTTTTGACTGTATTTCTCTGTTCTTGTGACTGTATGTCTCTGTTCTTGTGACTGTATGTCTCTGTTCTTGTGACTGTATGTCTCTGTTTTTGTGACTGTATGTCTCTCTTCTTGTGACTGTATGTCTGTGTTCTTGTGACTGTATGTCTCTGTTCTTGTGACTGTGTGTCTCTGTTCTTGTGACTGTATGTCTCTGTTCTCGTGACTGTGTGTCGCTGTTCTTGTGACTGTATGTCTCTGTTCTTGTGACTGTGTCTCTGTTCTTGTGATTGTATGTCTCTGTTCTTGTGATTGTATGTCTCTGTTCTTGTGACTGTGTGTCTCTGTTCTTGTGACTGTATGTCCTTGTGACTGTATGTCTCTGTTCTTGTGACTGTATGTCTCTGTTCTTGTGACTATATGTCTCTGTTCTTGTGACTGTATGTCTCGGTTCTTGTGACTATATGTCTCGGTTCTTGTGACTGTATGTCTCTGTTCTTGTGACTATATGTCTGTTCTTGTGACTGTATTTCTCTGTTCTTGTGACTGTATGTCTCTGTTCTTATGACTGTATTTCTCTGTTCTTGTGACTGTATGTCTCTGTTCTTGTGACTATGTCTCTGTTCTTGTGACTGTATGTCTCTGTTCTTGTGACTGTATGTCTTCTCTGTTCTTGTGACTGCATGTATCTGTTCTTGTGACTGTATGTCTGGGTTTTTGTGACTGTATTTCTCTGTTCTTGTGACTGTATGTCTGTGTTCTTGTGACTATATGTCTCTGTTCTTGCGACTTTATGTCTCTGTTCTTGTGACTGTATGTCTCTGTTCTGTTGACTTTATGTCTCTGTTCTTGTGACTGTATGTCTCTGTTCTTGTGACTGTATGTCTCTGTTCTTGTGACTGTATGTCTCTGTTCTTATGATATTTTGGCTTTCTTATGATATTTTGGCTTTCTTCTTATGATATTTTGGCTTTCTTTTAATGATATTTTGGCTTTCATCTTATGATATTTTGGCTTTCTTCTTAAGATATTTTAGCTTTCTTATGATATTTTGTCTTTCTTCTTATGATATTTTGGCTTTCTTATGATATTTTGGCTTTCTTATGATATTTTGGCTTTCTTATGATATTTTGGCTTTCTTCTTATGATATTTTGGCTTTCTTATGATATTTTGGCTTTCTTCTTATGATATTTTGGCTTTCTTCTAATGATATTTTGGCTTTCATCTTATAATATTTTGGCTTTCTTCTTATGATATTTTAGCTTTCTTATGATATTTTGTCTTTCTTCTTATGATATTTTGGCTTTCTTATGATATTTTGGCTTTCTTATGATATTTTGGCTTTCTTCTTATGATATTTTGGCTTTCTTCTTATGATATTTTAGCTTTCTTATGATATTTTGGCTTTCTTCTTATGATATTTTGGCTTTCTTTTTTGATATTTTCGCTTTCTTGTTATGATATTTTGGCTGTCTTCTTATGATATTTTGGCTTTCTTATGATATTTTGGCTTTCTTCTTATGATATTTTGGCTTTCTTCTTATGATATTTTGGCTTTCTTTTAATGATATTTTGGCTTTCATCTTATGATATTTTGGCTTTCTTCTTATGATATTTTAGCTTTCTTATGATATTTTGTCTTTCTTCTTATGATATTTTGGCTTTCTTATGATATTTTGGCTTTCTTATGATATTTTGGCTTTCTTATGATATTTTGGCTTTCTTCTTATGATATTTTGGCTTTCTTATGATATTTTGGCTTTCTTCTTATGATATTTTGGCTTTCTTCTAATGATATTTTGGCTTTCATCTTATGATATTTTGGCTTTCTTCTTATGATATTTTAGCTTTCTTATGATATTTTGTCTTTCTTCTTATGATATTTTGGCTTTCTTATGATATTTTGGCTTTCTTATGATATTTTAGCTTTCTTCTTATGATATTTTGGCTTTCTTCTTATGATATTTTAGCTTTCTTATGATATTTTGGCTTTCTTCTTATGATATTTTGGCTTTCTTTTTTGATATTTTCGCTTTCTTGTTATGATATTTTGGCTGTCTTCTTATGATATTTTGGCTTTCTTATGATATTTTGGCTTTCCTCTTATGATTTTTTGGCTTTATTTTTATGATATTTTGGCTTTCTTATGATATTTTGGCTTTCTTCTTATGATATTTTGGCTTTCTTCTTATGATATTTTGGCTTTCTTCTTATGATATTTTGGCTTTCTTCTTATGATATTTTGGCTTTCTTCTTATGATATTTAGGCTTTCTTCTTATGATATTTTGGCTTTCCTCTTATGATATTTTGGCTTTCTTCCTATATTTTGGCTTTATTCTAATGATATTTTGACTTTCTTCTTATGATATTTTGTCTTTCTTATGATATTTTGGCTCCTTTCTTATGATTTTATGGCTGTTTTAATGATTTTATGGCTCTGTTCTTATAACTTGATGGCTCTGTTCACATGACTTTGTCTGTGTTCTGTTGACATTATTTTTCTATTAGCTCTATGTTTCTGTTGTATCGACTTTCACTCTGTTCTGTTGACTATCTATATTCAGTTGACTTTGTCTGTTCTTTTGGTTTTTTTTGTCTCTGTACTATTGACTTTGTCTCTCTATTGTTTTTTTTGTCTCTGTACTATTGACTATGTCTCTGTTCTGTTGACTTTATGTCTCTGTTCTATTGGCTTTATTTCTCGGTTCTGTTGACCTATATTCTCTGTTCTGTCGACCCTATCTCTTTCATATTCTATTGACCTAATACTTATATGTATTGAGCTAATGTCTCTGATCCATTTACTTTATGACTGTTTTATTGACTTTTTATCTCTGTTGCATTGATTTTGTCTGTCTATTCTATGTTATATATTTTCCCTTTTATATTGATTGTATGTCTTTACTCTGTTGATGTCAGTGAAAGAGTCTGCGTTCATCCTGCTACAAACAGTTCCTTCCCATGTCAATGTGGATAATATCATCAAAGAGCTTGAGGAGGTCAGTAAACAACTGTTGTGCATTGTTTTTTACACACACACAAACACACACACGCATAAATATGTTACTGTTTTATTTGAGTTGAGTCAAGAATTGACTCGGGGCATTCCCATGCGTGCTCCGTCCTTCAGCACCCAGCGCAGAGTTCCAACACTGATGGTACCGGTCACAATTTGGTTAACCCTACAGACCTCAGGCCCTAAACCTAACTGTCCCCTATACCTGAGCTCCTGGGCATTACCGCGAAAAAATCAACATGATATACAAAAATATTAGTTACTTGCAAACAAGTGGCTAGAATGAGATGAAACTTGGAGACACTGTAGAAAATAGGTTTACCTTTTATCTAGCGCCAATATTCCACCTTTGTATGCTAATCCACCCAGCAGAATCGACCTTGTTTTACAAAGTGAACACCAGATGTTGCTGTTTGAGGGACACGCCCCCTTCTCCTACTTTCGATCTATTTCTAGATTTATAATTTTCAAGATTCTCCTAATTATTCGAGCTCTCTCACTTTAACTGTGAATGTATTTTTCGTGAAATTATAAAACCGCAGAGTCTGAATCAACAAAAGTTGTTGGACTGTGAAAAGCCTAGACCGACTTCACTTTCCTGTCGAAGTAATCTGGTAATCTGTGCTTCGTTCATCAGCCACTCGTTTTATTGTGAATTTTCAGAATATTTTCACGTAAAACAACACAAATGTTATCCAAACACGTGCGGGCGGACATCCGAGAAGACTATCCACAAGATCTGATTACGATTGGCTAGTTATTTTTAGTTTGAGACGCATTGTTTTCTCATAGTACACAAATTCCTGACATTGAGGGACAGCTGTTTAGCGGCAGGTTAGGAAATGCCCTTAATGTCTGTCTTGCCTTTCCTCTGAAATTAGTAAGCCGGCCAGACCCTCTGGTTACACCCAGGTGCCTCATTCTCTCCAGGCCATAATAATCCCCTTTCTCTACTGATTCCTTGCTTGTTTCCAAAGGAAACATTTGATTAGACTGAGCAAGGTACATTGACACTTGACTACCATCAATCAGGTTCCTTCTCCACATTGACACTAGACTATCATCAATCAGGTTCCTTCTCCACATTGACACTAGACTACCATCAATCAGGTTCCTTCTCCACATTGACACTAGACTACCATCAATCAGGTTCCTTCTCCACATTGACACTAGACTATCATCAATCAGGTTCCTTCTCCATAGTGACACTAGACTACCATCAATCAGGCTCCTTCTCCACATTGACACTAGACTACTATCAATCAGGTTCCTTCTCCACATTGACACTAGACTACCATCAATCAGGTTCCTTCTCCACATTGACACTAGACTACCATCAATCAGGTTCCTTCTCCACAGTGACACTAGACTACCATCAATCAGGTTCCTTCTCCATATTGACACTAGACTACCATCAATCAGGTTCCTTCTCCACATTGACACTAGACTACCATCAATCAGGTTCCTTCTCCACATTGACACTAGACTACCATCAATCAGGCTCCTTCTCCACATTGACACTAGACTACCACCAATCAGGTTCCTTCTCCACATTGACACTAGACTACCATCAATCAGGTTCCTTGTCCATATTGACACTAGACTACCATCAATCAGGTTCCTTCTCCACATTGACACTAGACTACCATCAATCAGGTTCCTTGTCCGCATTGACACTAGACTACCATCAATCAGGTTCCGTGTCCACAGTGACACTAGACTACCATCAATCAGGTTCCTTGTCCACATTGACACTAGACTACCATCAATCAGGTTCCTTCTCCACATTGACACTAGACTACCATCAACCAGGTTCCTTCTCCATATTGACACTAGACTACCATCAGTCAGGTTCCTTGTCCACAGTGACACTAGACTACCATCAGTCAGGTTCCTTCTCCACATTGACACTAGACTACCATCAGTCAGGTTCCTTCTCCACAGTGACACTAGACTACCATCAATCAGGTTCCTTCTCCACAGTGACACTAGACTACCATCAATCAGGCTCCTTCTCCACATTGACACTAGACTACCATCAGTCAGGTTCCTTCTCCACAATGACACTAGACTACCATCAATCAGGTTCCTTCTCCACATTGACACTAGACTATCATCAATCAGGCTCCTTCTCCGCATTGACACTAGACTACCATCAGTCAGGTTCCTTCTCCACAATGACACTAGACTACCATCAATCAGGTTCCTTCTCCACATTGACACTAGACTACCATCAGTCAGGTTCCTTGTCCACAGTGACACTAGACTACCATCAATCAGGTTCCTTGTCCACATTGACACTAGACTACCATCAATCAGGTTCCTTGTCCACATTGACACTAGACTACCATCAGTCAGGTTCCTTGTCCACAGTGACACTAGACTACCATCAATCAGGCTCCTTCTCCACATTGACACTAGACTACCATCAATCAGGCTCCTTCTCCACATTGACACTAGACTACTATCAATCAGGCTCCTTCTCCACATTGACACTAGACTACCATCAGTCAGGCTCCTTCTCCACATTGACACTAGACTACTATCAATCAGGCTCCTTCTCCACATTGACACTAGACTACCATCAGTCAGGCTCCTTCTCCACATTGACACTAGACTACCATCAATCAGGTTCCTTGTCCATAGTGACACTAGACTACCATCAATCAGGCTCCTTCTCCACATTGACACTAGACTACCATCAATCAGGTTCCTTCTCCACATTGACACTAGACTACCATCAATCAGGCTCCTTCTCCACATTGACACTAGACTACCATCAATCAGGCTCCTTCTCCACATTGACACTAGACTACCATCAATCAGGCTCCTTCTCCACATTGACACTAGACTACCATCAGTCAGGCTCCTTCTCCACATTGACACTAGACTACCATCAATCAGGTTCCTTGTCCATAGTGACACTAGACTACCATCAATCAGGCTCCTTCTCCACATTGACACTAGACTACCATCAATCAGGTTCCTTCTCCACATTGACACTAGACTATCATCAATCAGGTTCTTTCTCCACAGTGACATTAGACTACCATCAATCAGGTTCCTTCTCCACATTGACACTAGACTACCATCAATCAGGCTCCTTCTCCACAGTGACATTAGACTACCATCAATCAGGCTCCTTCTCCACAGTGACAGTTGGCTACCATGTACTCAGTGTTAGAGTCCTCCCACTTGTACCTTTACCGACTTATTGCTAACACAGTACATCCCAGCAAGAGAAAGCTAAAGCTAGCATATATCATCTATCTGATGATCCTGTTCATTCTAAAACTTTAAAAAATTTTTTTTTAAGAAAAGTTAATTTTGACTCAAATTAAAAAGAACAGTGAAGAAAATAATCTATTTCTGAATCTGAAAAGTACACACACACAAAAACAACGAAACAAATGTCCACAATGAATACAGCACATCAATGATGTATTAAAATTGACATTGAAGAGATTGTAAATGTCACAAATGTGAAATATTTAGGCTTAGTAACGAAGAACAGCAGTCGCCACTGCACAAGAAGTCAGAAAAAGACTTGCTTTAGCTATGCAAAGGTTAAATAACATGAAGAACCTACGGCGTGGTGCCTGCAAGCTGGTTAACACAAAAGTTTTGAGATCATGCATCTCTTCCATGCAACATATGGATTTAAGTCATGGACTCTCACTTAGTCTTTGAAGTGGACACTCACTCAGTCTTTGAATTGGACTCTCACTCAGTCTTTGAATTGGACTCTCACTCAGTCTTTGAAGTGGACACTCACTTAGTCTTTGAAGTGGACTCTCACTCAGTCTTTGAAGTGGACTCTCACTTAGTCTTTGAAGTGGACTCTCACTTAGTCTTTAAAGTGGACTCTCACTTAGTCTTTGAAGTGGACTCTCACTCAGTCTTTGAAGTGGACACTCACTCAGTCTTTGAAGTGGACTCTCACTTAGTCTTTGAAATGGACACTCACTCAGTCTTTGAAGTGGACTCTCACTCAGTCTTTGAAGTGGACTCTCACTTAGTCTTTGAAGTGGACACTCACTCAGTCTTTGAAGTGGACTCTCACTTAGTCTTTGAAGTGGACTCTCTCAGTCTTTGAAGTGGACTCTCACTTAGTCTTTAAAGTGGACTCTCACTCAGTCTTTGAAGTGGACTCTCACTTAGTCTTTGAAGTGGACTCTTACTTAGTCTTTGAAGTGGACACTCACTCAGTCTTTGAAGTGGACACTCACTTAGTCTTTGAAGTGGACTCTCACTCAGTCTTTGAAGTGGACACTCACTCAGTCTTTGAAGTGGACTCTCACTTAGTCTTTGAAGTGGACTCTCACTTAGTCTTTGAAGTGGACTCTCACTCAGTCTTTGAAGTGGACACTCACTCAGTCTTTGAAGTGGACTCTCACTTAGTCTTTGAAGTGGACTCTTACTCAGTCTTTGAAGTGGACTCTCACTCAGTCTTTGAAGTGGACTCTCACTTAGTCTTTGAAGTGGACTCTCACTCAGTCTTTGAAGTGGACTCTCACTCAGTCTTTGAAGTGGACTCTCACTTAGTCTTTGAAGTGGACTCTCACTTAGTCTTTGAAGTGGACTCTTACTCAGTCTTTGAAGTGGACTCTCACTCAGTCTTTGAAGTGGACTCTCACTCAGTCTTTGAAGTGGGCTCTCACTCAGTCTTTGAAGTGGACTCTTACTCAGTCTTTGAAGTGGACTCTCACTCAGTCTTTGAAGTGGACTCTCACTCAGTCTTTGAAGTGGACTCTCACTCAGTCTTTGAAGTGGACTCTTACTCAGTCTTTGAAGTGGACTCTCACTCAGTCTTTGAAGTGGACTCTCACTCAGTCTTTGAAGTGGACTCTCACTCAGTCTTTGAAGTAGACTCTCACTCAGTCTTTGAAGTGGACTCTTACTCAGTCTTTGAAGTGGACTCTCACTCAGTCTTTGAAGTGGACTCTCACTCAGTCTTTGAAGTGGACTCTCACTCAGTCTTTGAAGTGGACTCTTACTCAGTCTTTGAAGGAAAAACAAATCAGTTTCTGAAGTGAAGTGCTACAGAAAAATTCTTAGAATACCGTGGACCATGTAGAACAACAACATTGACATCCTGCATGTCCTGAATGTTAAGGAGAACTGGCTCATAACCGCATCTCCTGCAAGCTGGGATATTGTGAACATGTCAAGCGCCGTGGTATTCTGTCAGTCCATCATTGCTCTATTTTCAAAGTTTCTAAGTGCTGGAGCTCTTTATGAGGACAATCTGCCAGAAACTTTTCTTCATGACCAAACCATCTGACAAAATAACATAAAAACTAGGTTTCATATTTTGTTTGTCTAAGATACACGCTGTCTCTCTCCAGATGGAGGGTATCTACGGAGTTCATGAGTGCCATATTTGTCTAAGATACACACTGTCTCTCCCCAGATGGAGGGCATCTATGGAGTTCATGAGTGCCATATTTGTCTAAGATACACGCTGTCTCTCCCCAGATGGAGGGCATCTATGGAGTTCATGAGTGCCATATTTGTCTAAGATACACGCTGTCTCTCCCCAGATGGAGGGCATCTACGGAGTTCATGAGTGCCATATTTGTCTAAGATACATGCTGTCTCTCCCCAGATGGAGGGCATCTATGGAGTTCTTGAGTGCCATATTTGTCTAAGATACACACTGTCTCTCCCCAGATGGAGGGCATCTATGGAGTTCATGAGTGCCAAATTTGTCTAAGATACACGCTGTCTCTCCCCAGATGGAGGGCATCTATGGAGTTAATGAGTGCCATATTTGTCTAAGATACACGCTGTCTCTCCCCAGATGGAGGGCATCTATGAAGTTCATGAGTGCCATATTTGTCTAAGATACACGCTGTCTCTCCCCAGATGGAGGGCATCTATGGAGTTCATGAGTGCCATATTTGTCTAAGATACACACTGTCTCTCCACAGATGGAGGGTATCTACGGAGTTCATGAGTGCCATATTTGTCTAAGATACACACTGTCTCTCCCCAGATGGAGGGTATCTACGGAGTTCATGAGTGCCATATTTGTCTAAGATACACGCTGTCTCTCCCCAGATGGAGGGTATCTACGGAGTTCATGAAGTGGACTCTCACTTAGTCTTTGAAGTGGACTCTTACTCAGTCTTTGAAGTGGACTCTCACTCAGTCTTTGAAGTGGACTCTCACTCAGTCTTTGAAGTGGACTCTCACTCAGTCTTTGAATTGCACTCTCACTCAGTCTTTGAAGGAAAAACAAATCAGTTTCTGAAGTGAAGTGCTACAGAAAAATTCTTAGAATACCGTGGACCATGTAGAACAACAACATTGACATCCTGCATGTCCTGAATGTTAAGGAGAACTGGCTCATAACCGCATCTCCTGCAAGCTGGGATATTGTGAACATGTCAAGCGCCATGGTATTCTGTCAGTCCATCATTGCTCTATTTTCAAAGTTTCTAAGTGCTGGAGCTCTTTATGAGGATAATCTGCCAGAAACTTTTCTTCATGACCAAACCATCTGACAAAATAACATAAAAACTAGGTTTCATATTTTATTTGTCTAAGATACACGCTGTCTCTCTCCAGATGGAGGGTATCTACGGAGTTCATGAGTGCCATATTTGTCTAAGATACACACTGTCTCTCCCCAGATGGAGGGCATCTATGGAGTTCATGAGTGCCATATTTGTCTAAGATACACGCTGTCTCTCCCCAGATGGAGGGCATCTATGGAGTTCATTAGTGCCATATTTGTCTAAGATACACGCTGTCTCTCCCCAGATGGAGGGCATCTACGGAGTTCATGAGTGCCATATTTGTCTAAGATACATGCTGTCTCTCCCCCAGATGGAGGGCATCTATGGAGTTCATGAGTGCCATATTTGTCTAAGATACACACTGTCTCTCCCCAGATGGAGGGCATCTATGGAGTTCATGAGTGCCAAATTTGTCTAAGATACACGCTGTCTCTCCCCAGATGGAGGGCATCTATGGAGTTAATGAGTGCCATATTTGTCTAAGATACACGCTGTCTCTCCCCAGATGGAGGGCATCTATGGAGTTAATGAGTGCCATATTTGTCTAAGATACACGCTGTCTCTCCACAGATGGAGGGTATCTACGGAGTTCATGAGTGCCATATTTGTCTAAGATACACACTGTCTCTCCCCAGATGGAGGGTATCTACGGAGTTCATGAGTGCCATATTTGTCTAAGATACACGCTGTCTCTCCCCAGATGGACGGCATCTATGGAGTTCATGAGTGCCATATTTGTCTAAGATACACACTGTCTCTCCCCAGATGGAGGGCATCTATGGAGTTCATGAGTGCCATATTTGTCTAAGATACACGCTGTCTCTCCACAGATGGAGGGTATCTACGGAGTTCATAAGTGCCATATTTGTCTAAGATACACACTGTCTCTCCCCAGATGGATGGTATCTACGGAGTTCATGAGTGCCATATTTGTCTAAGATACACGCTGTCTCTCCCCAGATGGAGGGTATCTATGGAGTTCATGAGTGCCATATTTGTCTAAGATACACACTGTCTCTCTCCAGATGGAGGGTATCTACGGAGTTCATGAGTGCCATATTTGTCTAAGATACACGCTTTCTCTCTCCAGATGGAGGGTATCTATGGAGTTCATAAGTGCCATATTTGTCTAAGATACACACTGTCTCTCCCCAGATAGAGGGCATCTATAGAGTTCATGAGTGCCATATTTGTCTAAGATACACGCTGTCTCTCTTCAGATGGAGGGCATCTATAGAGTTCATGAGTGCCATATTTGTCTAAGATACACGCCGTCTCTCCCCAGATGGAGGGTATCTATGGAGTTCATGAGTGCCATATTTGTCTAAGATACACACTGTCTCTCCAGATGGAGGGCATCTATGGAGTTCATGAGTGCCGGATTTGTCTAAGATACACGCTGTCTCTCCCTAGATGGAGGGCATCTATGGAGTTCATGAGTGCCATATTTGTCTAAGATACACGCTGTCTCTCCCCAGATGGAGGGCATCTATGGAGTTCATGAGTGCCATATTTGGCAACTGGCAGGAAACAGAATCATAGCCTCAGCGCACATTCGCTGTCATGGCATTGAGGAGTACATGACCCTGGCGGCAAATATTAAAAAACTGTTTCATAAATCTGGCATACATTCCACCACCATCCAACCAGAATTTATCGATGTAAGTGATGTTTTGTTGCTGCTGTGCCAATCTATTTTGTCAAAACCCCTTTATCAACCAGTAGAATATCAGCTGTTTGCCATCACATGCAGCCCATTCTGTATGACTTCCGGTCCAAACTGGAGGACTAGACATGACAGAATCTTTAAGTTATTTTTGCTTCCGACAGGACTTTGCTAATGCAGTTTTCACATATTGACGGAAGTCTGTGGTTTCGGTGCCTGAGCTACAGTTGAGTGCTTATTGCAGCACTGTGAGCTGTGTTTTCTCCATGTGGAATGCCTTTCATTTGTGTAGCGGCTGGTTTGTGGTATTCAGTTTGACTGGTAGCCGGTTAACTTTTTAGGCTGGTGAAATACAATATGTTATAATTTTATGTGTGAATAGCCAAATCATTGTGACTGACTGCTTCCATCAACAAACTGCATTTCTGGCGGCAACTGTTAGCTTTGGTGCCTCTAGTAACTGCTGTATGGATTTACTGCACATGCACATTTTTGGATTATGCCTCGACTAACTGTTTGTTCCTTAGTTTTTCAAATGAGACAGTGAGGGACATTCTATTTGATGGTTACTGGCACAGGAACAGAGCAAGTATGGGGTGACCCGATTGCAGTGAGGTTGAAACCTCGACTAAGACTGAGTCTTTCCATCTTATACACCTGTATGAATTTCTCTTGTCACATATATCTTTGGTCTCCTTTTTCTTTCTTTGCCCAGCAGGTTCAAGTGCAAGGGCTTTCTAGTTATATTATTGTTTAATTTTTTTCACTGTGTCCTTCCAGCGCCAATGACTTGTCCTCACCTTTTGATTCACTTGAGTTTTGTTTGGTTTTTTCCTTTCCCAAAGCTACATTTATGTGATTCTGTAATATATTTAAATTTTTATATTTTAATGAATGTCTGGTTTATTAATAATTGTTTGAGTAGTTCTTCATGGTTCTGTTCCACTGGTTAATGGCTAATAGAATCAAGTTATGATTGGCCATTGCAGCATACGTTTTAAAAAAGGGTTAGTAAAAGTAGCAAGGCCGTCTCATAAAGTGCTGACTGACATGGTTTAACTTTTCACTGCTAACTGTTACTCTTACTCTGATTGTCTATTCATGTATTGATATCTTTCAATGCCTCAGTACAAATCTGTTTAGTGTCTGTTCTCTTTGTTACTTTCTGCCTCTTACCTGTCAATTATTACCAAATATTCTTGTTTTTCTGTTATGTAAGGCTAAACAGTGTTATTTATGTCTAATGTGTAGGACAAACCTTCATCTAATCGAGTCTGTAAGAACATCTGCGTAACTGGTTTGTGACTCCTGAGTGTTATTAATATTCTTCTCTAAAATCATATCTTAACATAATGTGAGAAGACCAGTGACGTATGATAATTACTGTTAGTGCATCATATGTTATGGTATTTGAAGACCAGTGACAGATGATAATTATTGTGTCCATCGTATGGTATAGTATTTGAAGACCAGTGACGGATGATAATTATTATTAGTCCATTGTATGGTATAATATTTGAAGACCAGTGATGGATGATAATTATTGTTAGTCCATTGTATGGTATAATATTTGAAGACCAGTGATGGATGATAATTATTGTTAGTCCATTGTATGGTATGGTATTTGAAGACCAGTGTCAGATGATAATTACTGTTAGTCCATTGTATGGTATGGTATTTGAAGACCAGTGATGGATGATAATTACTGTTAGTCCATCGTATTTTATGGTATTTAAAGACCAGTGTCAGATGATAATTACTGTTAGTCCATTGTATGGTATGGTATTTGAAGACCAGTGTCAGATGATAATTACTGTTAGTCCATTGTATGGTATGGTATTTGAAGACCAGTGTCAGATGATAATTATTGTTAGTCCATTGTATGGTATGGTATTTGAAGACCAGTGTCAGATGATAATTACTGTTAGTCCATCGTATTTTATGGTATTTGAAGACCAGTGTCAGATGATAATTACTGTTAGTCCATTGTATGGTATGGTATTTGAAGACCAGTGTCAGATGATAATTATTGTTAGTCCATTATATGGTATGGTATTTGAAGACCAGTGTCAGATGATAATTACTGTTAGTCCATCGTATTTTATGGTATTTGAAGACCAGTGTCAGATGATAATTACTGTTAGTCCATTGTATGGTATGGTATTTGAAGACCAGTGTCAGATGATAATTACTGTTAGTCCATTGTATGGTATGGTATTTGAAGACCAGTGTCAGATGATAATTATTGTTAGTCCATTGTATGGTATGGTATTTGAAGACCAGTGTCAGATGATAATTATTGTTAGTCCATTGTGTGGTATAATATTTGAAGACCAGTGTCAGATGATAATTACTGTTAGTCCATCGTATGGTATGGTATTTGAAGACCAGTGTCATATGATAATTACTGTTAGTCCATTGTATGGTATGGTATTTGAAGACCAGTGATGGATGATAATTACTGTTAGTCCATTGTATGGTATAATATTTGAAGACCAGTGTCAGATGATAATTACTGTTAGTCCATTGTATGGTATGGTATTTGAAGACCAGTGTCAGATGATAATTATTGTTAGTCCATTGTATGGTATGGTATTTGAAGACCAGTGTCAGATGATAATTATTGTTAGTCCATTGTGTGGTATAATATTTGAAGACCAGTGTCAGATGATAATTACTGTTAGTCCATCGTATGGTATGGTATTTGAAGACCAGTGTCATATGATAATTACTGTTAGTCCATTGTATGGTATGGTATTTGAAGACCAGTGATGGATGATAATTACTGTTAGTCCATTGTATGGTATAATATTTGAAGACCAGTGTCAGATGATAATTACTGTTAGTCCATTGTATGGTATGGTATTTGAAGACCAGTGTCAGATGATAATTATTGTTAGTCCATTGTATGGTATGGTATTTGAAGACCAGTGTCAGATGATAATTATTGTTAGTCCATCGTATGGTATAATATTTGAAGACCAGTGACAGATGATAATTATTGTTAGTCCATCGTATGGTATAATATTTGAAGACCAGTGACAGATGATAATTACTGTTAGTCCATCGTATGGTATAATATTTGAAGACCAGTGACAGATGATAATTACTGTTAGTCCATTGTATGGTATGGTATTTCAAGACCAGTGTCAGATGATAATTACTGTTAGTCCATCGTATGGTACAGTGCCATTAGTGTCAGATCATAATTACTGTTAGTCCATCGTATGGTATAATATTTGAAGACCAGTGACAGATGATAATTACTGTTAGTCCATCGTATGGTATAATATTTGAAGACCAGTGTCAGATGATAATTACTGTTAGTCCATTGTATGGTATAATATTTGAAGACCAGTGATGGATGATAATTACTGTTAGTCCATCGTATTTTATGGTATTTAAAGACCAGTGACAGATGATAATTACTGTTAGTCCATTGTATGGTATAATATTTGAAGACCAGTGACAGATGATAATTACTGTTAGTCCATTGTATGGTATGGTATTTGAAGACCAGTGACAGATGATAATTATTGTTAGTCCATCGTATGGTATGGTATTTGAAGACCAGTGTCAGATGATAATTACTGTTAGTCCATTGTATGGTATGGTATTTGAAGACCAGTGTCAGATGATAATTATTGTTAGTCCATTGTATGGTATGGTATTTGAAGACCAGTGTCAGATGATAATTATTGTTAGTCCATTGTATGGTATGGTATTTGAAGACCAGTGTCAGATGATAATTATTGTTAGTCCATTGTGTGGTATAATATTTGAAGACCAGTGTCAGATGATAATTACTGATAGTCCATTGTATGGTATGGTATTTGAAGACCAGTGTCAGATGATAATTACTGTTAGTCCATTGTATGGTATGGTATTTGAAGACCAGTGTCAGATGATAATTACTGTTAGTCCATTGTATGGTATGGTATTTGAAGACCAGTGTCATATGATAATTACTGTTAGTCCATCGTATGGTATGGTATTTGAAGACCAGTGACAGATGATAATTACTGTTAGTCCATCGTATGGTATGGTATTTGAAGACCAGTGTCAGATGATAATTACTGTTAGTCCATTGTATGGTATGGTATTTGAAGACCAGTGTCAGATGATAATTACTGTTAGTCCATTGTATGGTATGGTATTTGAAGACCAGTGTCATATGATAATTACTGTTAGTCCATCGTATGGTATGGTATTTGAAGACCAGTGACATATGATAATTACTGTTAGTCCATCGTATGGTATGGTATTTGAAGACCAGTGTCAGATGATAATTACTGTTAGTCCATTGTATGGTATAATATTTGAAGACCAGTGACAGATGATAATTACTGTTAGTCCATCGTATGGTATGGTATTTGAAGACCAGTGTCAGATGATAATTACTGTTAGTCCATTGTATGGTATAATATTTGAAGACCAGTGACATATGATAATTACTGTTAGTCCATCGTATGGTATGGTATTTGAAGACCAGTGTCAGATGATAATTACTGTTAGTCCATTGTATGGTATAATATTTGAAGACCAGTGACAGATGATAATTACTGTTAGTCCATCGTATGGTATGGTATTTGAAGACCAGTGTCAGATGATAATTACTGTTAGTCCATCGTATGGTATAATATTTGAAGACCAGTGACAGATGATAATTACTGTTAGTCCATCGTATGGTATGGTATTTGAAGACCAGTGTCAGATGATAATTACTGTTAGTCCATCGTATGGTATAATATTTGAAGACCAGTGACAGATGATAATTACTGTTAGTCCATCGTATGGTATAATATTTGAAGACCAGTGACAGATGATAATTACTGTTAGTCCATCGTATGGTATGGTATTTGAAGACCAGTGTCAGATGATAATTACTGTTAGTCCATTGTATGGTATGGTATTTGAAGACCAGTGTCAGATGATAATTACTGTTAGTCCATCGTATGGTATGGTATTTGAAGACCAGTGTCAGATGATAATTACTGTTAGTCCATCGTATGGTATGGTATTTGAAGACCAGTGTCAGATGATAATTACTGTTAGTCCATCGTATGGTATGGTATTTGAAGACCAGTGTCAGATGATAATTACTGTTAGTCCATCGTATGGTATGGTATTTGAAGACCAGTGTCAGATGATAATTACTGTTAGTCCATCGTATGGTATGGTATTTGAAGACCAGTGTCAGATGATAATTACTGTTAGTCCATCGTATGGTATGGTATTTGAAGACCAGTGTCAGATGATAATTACTGTTAGTCCATCCTATGATATGGTATTTGAAGACCAGTGTCAGATGATAATTACTGTTAGTCCATCCTATGATATGGTATTTGAAGACCAGTGTCAGATGATAATTATTGTTAGTCCATTGTATGGTATGGTATTTGAAGACCAGTGTCAGATGATAATTACTGTTAGTCCATTGTATGGTATGGTATTTGAAGACCAGTGTCAGATGATAATTATTGTTAGTCCATTGTATGGTATGGTATTTGAAGACCAGTGTCAGATGATAATTACTGTTAGTCCATCGTATGATATGGTATTTGAAGACCAGTGTCAGATGATAATTATTGTTAGTCCATTGTATGGTATGGTATTTGAAGACCAGTGTCAGATGATAATTACTGTTAGTCCATCCTATGATATGGTATTTGAAGACCAGTGTCAGATGATAATTACTGTTAGTCCATCCTATGATATGGTATTTGAAGACCAGTGTCAGATGATAATTACTGTTAGTCCATCCTATGATATGGTATTTGAAGACCAGTGTCAGATGATAATTATTGTTAGTCCATTGTATGGTATGGTATTTGAAGACCAGTGTCAGATGATAATTACTGTTAGTCCATCCTATGATATGGTATTTGAAGACCAGTGTCAGATGATAATTACTGTTAGTCCATCCTATGATATGGTATTTGAAGACCAGTGTCAGATGATAATTACTGTTAGTCCATCCTATGATATGGTATTTGAAGACCAGTGTCAGATGATAATTACTGTTAGTCCATCCTATGATATGGTATTTGAAGACCAGTGTCAGATGATAATTACTGTTAGTCCATCCTATGATATGGTATTTGAAGACCAGTGTCAGATGATAATTATTGTTAGTCCATTGTATGGTATGGTATTTGAAGACCAGTGTCAGATGATAATTACTGTTAGTCCATCCTATGATATGGTATTTGAAGACCAGTGTCAGATGATAATTACTGTTAGTCCATCCTATGATATGGTATTTGAAGACCAGTGTCAGATGATAATTACTGTTAGTCCATCCTATGATATGGTATTTGAAGACCAGTGTCAGATGATAATTACTGTTAGTCCATCCTATGATATGGTATTTGAAGACCAGTGTCAGATGATAATTACTGTTAGTCCATCCTATGATATGGTATTTGAAGACCAGTGTCAGATGATAATTACTGTTAGTCCATTGTATAGTACAGTGCCATCAGTGTTGTTTCTGTGCAAGGTATAGTGTTCAGTGCTCTGCCTTCTCACAGGCTTCTTCTTATAGTTGATGCTGTTGGTAACCATATCTGTTTTCTCTTCTCTCTCATGTGCAGCATTTTTTATTACGCATATCCCTCTGTGCCATGATGCCAAAATATTTAACACCTTATCTTTCTCTGCGTCTCTTCCACTCCAACATTTCTGCCATCAAGTGTACTCTCGTTTTCCCATTTCCCATGATGTGTCCAAAAAAATGTGGTTGTTTTCTTTTAACACTGATAACCAGTTTTCCTTGTTGGGCATTACCTTTCATTACACATTTGTGTTTATCTTTCCAAGTTGTTCTCATCATTGTTCATTGACCGCGCATCTCTTTGGCTTCCTCACTGGCACTGCTGTAGTTACAAAATATGAAATGGATACACCAGGCTGCAGTCCACAATCACCCTCAATGTTTCAGCTTTTCAGACTATTTCTTTTTGTGCCCATTAACATAATAGTAACTCTTTCTATACCAAACAGCCGGCATGGTAATTGTTGATGCCTGTTTACATAATATACGTTTCTCATCTCCTTGTGTCTCATCCAGTTATTATAATATTCGACTCTACCCCAGTTGCTACTTCTTCTTTGTTCACCAACTGTAAGCTAAAGTGGAAAGTCAGAAAAAAAAACAAGAATAGACCAACTGCCTCCAAAAAAACAAAAACAAAAACTTGTCTTAAGAGGCGACTAATTAAGAGCTTCCTTCAAAGATGGATTACCTGAGTGGCAAACAACAACCAACTGCACACAAATAAGCAGGTGAAATGTATGTACACACAAAACTCAGGCCCTGGCACAAACCTTAAGACCAAATGGAGCTTACAGATGTTAAACAAAGAAGAAGTATGTCCGTCTCACCTTTCCCTTGAGCACTGATCATAAACCAGATTTCCTGGTCACTCTTTGCAGAGCTATTCTCTTAAGACTGTGATAATCCACCACTGCTTCACATATTAGGGTTGAATTCTAATTGTGGAATTTCACTGATGATGTGAATTCTACGTGTTTTGTTGCTGATAATTTGATTTCTAATAATTTTATATCGCTGATATTGTGAATTCTAATAATATTATCTCACCAATATTGTTAATTCTGATAATTGTATCTTTGCAATAATGTGAGCTCACATTGCAGTATCATGATCGGCATGCCGAACACAAACCCTGTGTGCTGGTATGTGATGGCATCGGAGAGCACTGCAGGAGTAACACATGTTGTGGGGACAAGCTCAGCAAACAAAACAATGCAAACAACTCAACTGACAAATCTGTCGGCAGCTCGGCCAAACGATTTTTCAACATGAACAACTGCAACAGTGTTCAACCTGGAGCGGCAAGCATTCGAAGCCTGGACATGAAGTTCAGCCGTGATGGGGATGAGGTTGTCCTGGAGATGTTTGACACAAGGAAGGCTGTGATTGCCGCAGCACATGGAACTCGTACTCAGGCTTGTCTCTGTGGGGATGTCACCACTCTGGGGGATCATTCTCTACCAGCGTCCACTTGAACAAAGTGGGGCTGGTACAGCAGAACCCAATGGTTTCTTCCAGTGTGAGTGAAGTGTAGAAATGTGAAATATCCAGGCTCAGGTTGTGTAAATGTTTTGGGCGGGTTTTAGGTTGTCTGAATTTTTTATCTGTGAAACTAGTCATCATCATCATTTTCTTCTTCTACTTCTTCCTCCTCCTCCTCTTCTTCTTCCTCCTCCTCATCCTCTTCTTCTTTTTTCTTATCCTCCTCTTCTTTTTCCCCTCCTCCTCTTCTATGTTTGTCCTTAAATAATATGGTGGTGCCTAGTGTTGTTTGTTTACAGCTTTCAGTCCTGACACATCCTGTTTCTGCAAGCGCTCAATTAGTCATCTTTAAAGATCTGCTAGTTGATGGGCAGTGGGTCTGTTCTTTTGTTGCCCAAACTGATGCCCCAGAACCCACATAGAGAAAACTAGTCACATTAATGTGGTCGTTCGTAACCATGTACGAACATGGCTAACAGTGTCTGAGCAGTTGGTTGCCAGTTGAAAGCTTTGAGACTTTTCCATGATGTGTTTATAGGAAGAATTTTGCAAGTTGAGTTGCGATTTAGAGGTTGTCTTTTTTCCCCCTTTGTTTCATTGAGACTTGAAAAGACTTATTTGTCCTTTACACATCTCGCACATGCAAAATCTGCTGGCAAATAAATAGATATGTTAGCCCAGGTACACACATACAAATATATACATAGATTGATGAACGCATGTACAGACAGAAAAATGTATACACAGACATTTAAACACATGTACACACATATGAGACAGCTGTGCATAGGTACACACAGACAGCTATACACATGTACAGAGACCACTGTACACATACACACAAGGACTGTTGTACACATGCACACACAGGGACTGTTGTACACATGTACACACACAGAGACCACTGTACACATGCACACACAGAGACCATTGTACACATACACACACAGGGGCCGCTGTACACGTTTACACACAGAGACCACTGTATACATGCACACACAGGGACCATTGTATACATACACACACAGAGACCACTGTATACATACACACACAGGGACCACTGTATACATACACACACAGAGACCACTGTATACATACACACACAGAGACCACTGTATACATACACACACAGGGACCACTGTATACATACACACACAGGGACCACTGTATACATACACACACAGGGACCACTGTATACATACACACACAGAGACCATTGTATACATACACACACAGAGACCATTGTATACATACACACACAGAGACCATTGTATACATACACACACAGAGACCACTGTATACATACACACACAGAGACCATTGTATACATACACACACAGGGACCATTGTATACATACACACACAGAGACTGCTGTATACATACACACACAGAGACCATTGTATACATACACACACAGAGACCACTGTATACATACACACACAGAGACCATTGTATACATACACACACAGAGACTGCTGTATACATACACACACAGAGACTGCTGTATACATACACACACAGAGACCATTGTATACATACACACACAGAGACTGCTGTATACATACACACACAGAGACCATTGTATACATACACACACAGAGACCACTGTATACATACACACACAGAGACCACTGTATACATACACACACACAGACCATTGTATACATACACACACAGAGACCACTGTATACATACACACACAGAGACCATTGTATACATACACACACAGAGACCACTGTATACATACACACACAGAGACCACTGTATACATACACACACAGAGACCACTGTATACATACACACACAGGGACCATTGTATACATACACACACAGAGACCATTGTATACATACACACACAGAGACCACTGTATACATACACACACAGGGACCATTGTATACATACACACACAGAGACCATTGTATACATACACACACAGAGACCACTGTATACATACACACACAGAGACCACTGTATACATACACACACAGGGACTGCTGTATACATACACACACAGAGACCACTGTATACATACACACACAGAGACTGCTGTATACATACACACACAGGGACTGCTGTATACATACACACACAGGGACCATTGTATACATACACACACAGAGACCACTGTATACATACACACACAGGGACCATTGTATACATACACACACAGAGACCATTGTATACATACACACACAGAGACCACTGTATACATACACACACAGAGACCACTGTATACATACACACACAGGGACTGCTGTATACATACACACACAGAGACCACTGTATACATACACACACAGAGACTGCTGTATACATACACACACAGGGACTGCTGTATACATACACACACAGGGACCACTGTATACATACACACACAGAGACCACTGTATACATACACACACAGAGACTGCTGTATACATACACACACAGGGACTGCTGTATACATACACACACAGAGACTGCTGTATACATACACACACAGGGACTGCTGTATACATACACACACAGAGACTGCTGTATACATACACACACAGGGACTGCTGTATACATACACACACAGAGACCACTGTATACATACACACACAGAGACCACTGTATACATACACACACAGGGACCACTGTATACATACACACACAGAGACCACTGTATACATACACACACAGGGACCACTGTATACATACACACACAGGGACCACTGTATACATACACACACAGAGACCACTGTATACATACACACACAGAGACCATTGTATACATACACACACAGAGACCATTGTATACATACACACACAGAGACCATTGTATACATACACACACAGAGACCATTGTATACATACACACACAGGGACCAGTGTATACATACACACACAGAGACCATTGTATACATACACACACAGAGACCACTGTATACATACACACACAGGGACCACTGTATACATACACACACAGGGACCATTGTATACATACACACACAGAGACCACTGTATACATACACACACAGAGACCATTGTATACATACACACACAGAGACCACTGTATACATACACACACAGAGACCATTGTATACATACACACACAGAGACCATTGTATACATACACACACAGAGACCACTGTATACATACACACACAGAGACCATTGTATACATACACACACAGAGACCATTGTATACATACACACACAGAGACCATTGTATACATACACACACAGAGACCACTGTATACATACACACACAGAGACTGCTGTATACATACACACACAGGGACCATTGTATACATACACACACAGAGACCACTGTATACATACACACACAGGGACCATTGTATACATACACACACAGGGACCATTGTATACATACACACACAGAGACCACTGTATACATACACACACAGAGACCACTGTATACATACACACACAGAGACTGCTGTATACATACACACACAGAGACCATTGTATACATACACACACAGAGACTGCTGTATACATACACACACAGAGACCATTGTATACATACACACACAGAGACTGCTGTATACATACACACACAGGGACCATTGTATACATACACACACAGAGACCATTGTATACATACACACACAGAGACCACTGTATACATACACACACAGGGACCATTGTATACATACACACACAGAGACCATTGTATACATACACACACAGAGACCACTGTATACATACACACACAGGGACCATTGTATACATACACACACAGAGACCATTGTATACATACACACACAGAGACCATTGTATACATACACACACAGAGACCATTGTATACATACACACACAGAGACCATTGTATACATACACACACAGAGACCACTGTATACATACACACACAGAGACCATTGTATACATACACACACAGGGACCATTGTATACATACACACACAGAGACCACTGTATACATACACACACAGAGACCATTGTATACATACACACACAGAGACTGATGTATACATACACACAGAGGGACCATTGTATACATACACACACAGAGACTGCTGTATACATACACACACAGGGACCACTGTATACATACACACACAGAGACTGCTGTATACATACACACACAGGGACCATTGTATACATACACACACAGAGACCACTGTATACATACACACACAGAGACCATTGTATACATACACACACAGAGACCATTGTATACATACACACACAGAGACCATTGTATACATACACACACAGAGACTGCTGTATACATACACACACAGGGACCACTGTATACATACACACACAGGGACCACTGTATACATACACACACAGAGACCATTGTATACATACACACACAGAGACCATTGTATACATACACACACAGGGACCATTGTATACATACACACACAGAGACCATTGTATACATACACACACAGGGACCATTGTATACATACACACACAGAGACCACTGTATACATACACACACAGAGACCACTGTATACATACACACACAGGGACCACTGTATACATACACACACAGGGACCACTGTATACATACACACACAGAGACTGCTGTACAAATGTACACACACAGACAGCTATAAACATGCACACACAGGGATCACTGTACACATGCACACACAGGGACTGCTGTACAAATGTACACACACAGACAGATATAAACATGGATACACAGAGACCACTGTACTCATGGAGGCAGGAGTGAAGAGGTTTTTGAAGCATGTTTACAATTGTCTATATGTACATATGTATAGCTATCTCTGTGTACATGTGTATATCTATCTCTGTTTGTACATGTGTACAGTTGTCTGTGTGTAAATTTATACTTTCTTGTTTGTACATTTGTAAAGTTTCCTGTGTACATGTGTATGGCTGTATCTGTAGATATGTATAAACTTCTCTATGCATATGTATACACAGTTAACTTTACACATGTTTACACAGACAGCTAAACACTAATAACATAAGTACAAACAGAGACAGCTAAACACTGATAACACATGTACATAAAGAGACAGCTAAACACTGATAACACATGTACATAAAGAGACAGCTGTACACTAACAACACATGTACATAAAGAGACAGCTGTACACTAACAACACATGTACATAAAGAGACAGCTGTACACTAACAACACATGTACATAAAGAGACAGCTGTACACTAACAACACATGTACATAAAGAGACAGCTGTACACTAACAACACATGTACATAAAGAGACAACTGTACACTAACAACACATGTACATAAAGAGACAGCTGTACATATCTCCATACTTGAGATCTATAAACATGTACACAAGCAGGATGTATCATTTAGTTCTATATTTGTATATAAACAGAAAGAGGATTCTGAACTGAGTTCCAGTGATTTCTTTCAAGTTTGTTTTCTTATCTTTGAAGATAACTTATATTACCTAAGATATGTTAGCCCATGTGATGTGCCCCTCAAATTCTGTTTCAACATCTTACTTATTTATTTTCTAATAGCAGTAATCTTGTCAATGCTATTACTGATTTTTGTTTCGAAATACTAAATAGTGTTTACAAAAATTTTTTCTTTGAATATTCTTTGGTGATTTGCAATATTTTTAATGAGGAAACAATGGAGTGCCTGTAGTTGTACATGTTTAGTAGTTTAAAAAAAGTGATATTACATCATAAAGTTATGAGCTTGTAGAGTGGAGGTTTAGGAAGTAATGACTGGCACAGTATGAAAGAATCCTTTCAGACACTTCTGTGTACCTCGTGAGATCATGTGATGTAGAAACTAATGCTTTTCTTTATGCACCATTTCCAGGAGAGTTTGATGGCCATGTTTTTTCTAAGCATCTTCTGCATTTGCCCCCCAAAAAGTGGTCTGCATGTTGTCTGATGGCAGGGCTGTTCAACTGGCAGCCTGGCAAGCGACCGGCAGATAATTGCCAGTTGTATTGTATTAATGAGCATTCTATGCTTGGGCATAGGCTTCTGGCCCATAAAAAAATCAGGCTTCTGGCCCATCTCGATCCCCAGTAACACAAAGGAGGTGATATCACTGACCTAGTGTTGTGATGGGTAACCAAAGTTATGTGATATCACTGACCTAGTGTTGTGATGGGTAACCAAAGTTATGTGATATCACTGACCTAGTGTTGTGATGGGTAACCAAAGTTATGTGATATCACTGACCTAGTGTTGTGGTGGGTAATCAGAGTGATGTGATATCACTGACCTAGTGTTGTGATGGGTAACAAGGGTGATGTGATATCACTGACCTTGTGTTGTGGTGGGTAATCAGAGTGATGTGATATCACTGACCTAGTGTTGTGGTGGGTAATCAGAGTGATGTGATATCACTGACCTAGTGTTGTGGTGGGTAACAAGGGTGATGTGATATCACTGACCTAGTGTTGTGATGGGTAACAAGGGTGATGTGATATCACTGACCTAGTGTTGTGATGGGTAACAAGGGTGATGTGATATCACTGACCTAGTGTTGTGGTGGGTAATCAGAGTGATGTGATATCACTGACCTAGTGTTGTGGTGGGTAATCAGAGTGATGTGATATCACTGACCTAGTGTTGTGGTGGGTAATCAGAGTGATGTGATATCACTGACCTTGTGTTGTGATGGGTAACAAGGGTGATGTGATATCACTGACCTAGTGTTGTGGTGGGTAACCAGAGTGATGTGATATCACTGACCTAGTGTTGTGATGGGTAACCAAAGTTATGTGATATCACTGACCTAGTGTTGTGATGGGTAACCAAAGTTATGTGATATCACTGACCTAGTGTTGTGATGGGTAACCAAAGTTATGTGATATCACTGACCTAGTGTTGTGATGGGTAATCAGAGTGATGTGATATCACTGACCTAGTGTTGTGATGGGTAACAAGGGTGATGTGATATCACTGACCTTGTGTTGTGGTGGGTAATCAGAGTGATGTGATATCACTGACCTAGTGTTGTGGTGGGTAATCAGAGTGATGTGATATCACTGACCTAGTGTTGTGGTGGGTAACAAGGGTGATGTGATATCACTGACCTAGTGTTGTGATGGGTAACAAGGGTGATGTGATATCACTGACCTAGTGTTGTGATGGGTAACAAGGGTGATGTGATATCACTGACCTAGTGTTGTGGTGGGTAATCAGAGTGATGTGATATCACTGACCTAGTGTTGTGGTGGGTAATCAGAGTGATGTGATATCACTGACCTAGTGTTGTGGTGGGTAATCAGAGTGATGTGATATCACTGACCTTGTGTTGTGATGGGTAACAAGGGTGATGTGATATCACTGACCTAGTGTTGTGGTGGGTAACCAGAGTGATGTGATATCACTGACCTAGTGTTGTGATGGGTAACCAAAGTTATGTGATATCACTGACCTAGTGTTGTGATGGGTAACCAAAGTTATGTGATATCACTGACCTAGTGTTGTGGTGGGTAATCAGAGTGATGTGATATCACTGACCTAGTGTTGTGATGGGTAACAAGGGTGATGTGATATCACTGACCTTGTGTTGTGGTGGGTAATCAGAGTGATGTGATATCACTGACCTAGTGTTGTGGTGGGTAATCAGAGTGATGTGATATCACTGACCTTGTGTTGTGATGGGTAACAAGGGTGATGTGATATCACTGACCTAGTGTTGTGATGGGTAACAAGGGTGATGTGATATCACTGACCTAGTGTTGTGGTGGGTAATCAGAGTGATGTGATATCACTGACCTAGTGTTGTGGTGGGTAATCAAAGTGATGTGATGTCACTGACCTAGTGTTGTGATGGGTAATCAGAGTGATGTGATATCACTGACCTAGTGTTGTGATGGGTAACAAGGGTGATGTGATATCACTGACCTTGTGTTGTGGTGGGTAATCAGAGTGATGTAATATCGCTGACTTAGTGTTGTGATGGGTAACAAGGGTGATGTGATATCACTAACCTAGTGTTGTGATGGGTAACAAGGGTGATGTGATATCACTGACCTAGTGTTGTGATGGGTAATCAGAGTGATGTGATATCACTGACCTAGTGGTGTGATGGGTAACCAAAGTGATGTGATGTCACTGACCTAGTGTTGTGATTGGTAACCAAAGTGATGTGATATCACTGACCTAGTGTTGTGGTGGGTAATCAGAGTGATGTGATATCACTGACCTAGTGTTGTGATGGGTAATCAGAGTGATGTAATATCACTGACCTAGTGTTGTGATGGGTAACCAAAGTGATGTGATGTCACTGACCTTGTGTTGTGGTGGGTAATCAGAGTGATGTAATATCACTGACCTAGTGTTGTGATGGGTAACCAAAGTGATGTGATATCACTGACCTTGTGTTGTGATGGGTAATCAGAGTGATGTGATATCACTGACCTAGTGTTGTGATAGGTAATCAGAGTGATGTAATATCGCTGACCTAGTGTTGTGATTGGTAACCAAAGTGATGTGATGTCACTGACCTAGTGTTGTGATTGGTAACCAAAGTGATGTGATATCACTGACCTTGTGTTGTGGTGGGTAATCAGAGTGATGTGATATCACTGACCTTGTGTTGTGGTGGGTAATCAGAGTGATGTGATATCACTGACCTAGTGTTGTGGTGGGTAATCAGAGTGATGTGATATCACTGACCTAGTGTTGTGGTGGGTAATCAGAGTGATGTGATATCACTGACCTAGTGTTGTGGTGGGTAATCAGAGTGATGTGATATCACTGACCTAGTGTTGTGGTGGGTAATCAGAGTGATGTGATATCACTGACCTTGTGTTGTGGTGGGTAATCAGAGTGATGTGATATCACTGACCTAGTGTTGTGGTGGGTAATCAGAGTGATGTGATATCACTGACCTAGTGTTGTGGTGGGTAATCAGAGTGATGTGATATCACTGACCTAGTGTTGTGGTGGGTAATCAGAGTGATGTGATATCACTGACCTAGTGTTGTGATGGGTAATCAGAGTGATGTGATATCACTGACCTTGTGTGTTGTGGTGGGTAATCAAAGTGATGTGATATCACTGACCTAGTGTTGTGGTGGGTAATCAGAGTGATGTGATATCACTGACCTAGTGTTGTGATGGGTAATCAGAGTGATGTGATATCACTGACCTAGTGTTGTGGTGGGTAATCAGAGTGATGTGATATCACTGACCTAGTGTTGTGATGGGTAACAAGGGTGATGTGATATCACTGACCTAGTGTTGTGATGGGTAATCAGAGTGATGTGATATCACTGACCTTGTGTTGTGGTGGGTAATCAAAGTGATGTGATATCACTGACCTAGTGTTGTGTGTGGGTAATCAGAGTGATGTGATATCACTGACCTAGTGTTGTGATGGGTAATCAGAGTGATGTGATATCACTGACCTAGTGTTGTGATGGGTAACAAGGGTGATGTGATATCGCTGACCTAGTGTTGTGATGGGTAACAAGGGTGATGTGATATCGCTGACCTAGTGTTGTGATGGGTAATCAGAGTGATGTGATGTCACTGACCTAGTGTTGTGATGGGTAACAAGGGTGATGTGATATCGCTGACCTAGTGTTGTGATGGGTAATCAGAGTGATGTGATATCACTGACCTAGTGTTGTGATGGGTAATCAGAGTGATGTGATATCACTGACCTAGTGTTGTGATGGGTAACAAGGGTGATGTGATATCACTGACCTAGTGTTGTGGTGGGTAATCAGAGTGATGTGATATCGCTGACCTAGTGTTGTGATGGGTAATCAGAGTGATGTGATATCACTGACCTAGTGTTGTGGTGGGTAATCAAAGTGATGTGATGTCACTGACCTAGTGTTGTGATGGGTAATCAGAGTGATGTGATATCACTGACCTAGTGTTGTGATGGGTAACAAGGGTGATGTGATATCGCTGACCTAGTGTTGTGATGGGTAATCAGAGTGATGTGATGTCACTGACCTAGTGTTGTGATGGGTAATCAGAGTGATGTGATATCACTGACCTAGTGTTGTGATGGGTAACAAGGGTGATGTGATATCGCTGACCTAGTGTTGTGATGGGTAATCAGAGTGATGTGATATCACTGACCTAGTGTTGTGATGGGTAATCAGAGTGATGTGATATCACTGACCTAGTGTTGTGATGGGTAATCAGAGTGATGTGATATCATTGACCTAGTGTTGTGATGGGTAATCAGAGTGATGTGATATCACTGACCTAGTGTTGTGATGGGTAATCAGAGTGATGTGATGTCACTGACCTAGTGTTGTGATGGGTAACAAGGGTGATGTGATATCACTGACATAGTGTTGTGGTGGGTAATCAGAGTGATGTGATATCACTGACCTAGTGTTGTGGTGGGTAATCAAAGTGATGTGATGTCACTGACCTAGTGTTGTGATGGGTAACAAGGGTGATGTGATATCACTGACCTTGTGTTGTGGTGGGTAATCAGAGTGATGTGATATCACTGACCTAGTGTTGTGGTGGGTAATCAGAGTGATGTGATATCACTGACCTTGTGTTGTGATGGGTAACAAGGGTGATGTGATATCACTGACCTAGTGTTGTGATGGGTAACAAGGGTGATGTGATATCACTGACCTAGTGTTGTGGTGGGTAATCAGAGTGATGTGATATCACTGACCTAGTGTTGTGGTGGGTAATCAAAGTGATGTGATGTCACTGACCTAGTGTTGTGATGGGTAATCAGAGTGATGTGATATCACTGACCTAGTGTTGTGATGGGTAACAAGGGTGATGTGATATCACTGACCTTGTGTTGTGGTGGGTAATCAGAGTGATGTAATATCGCTGACTTAGTGTTGTGATGGGTAACAAGGGTGATGTGATATCACTAACCTAGTGTTGTGATGGGTAACAAGGGTGATGTGATATCACTGACCTAGTGTTGTGATGGGTAATCAGAGTGATGTGATATCACTGACCTAGTGGTGTGATGGGTAACCAAAGTGATGTGATGTCACTGACCTAGTGTTGTGATTGGTAACCAAAGTGATGTGATATCACTGACCTAGTGTTGTGGTGGGTAATCAGAGTGATGTGATATCACTGACCTAGTGTTGTGATGGGTAATCAGAGTGATGTAATATCACTGACCTAGTGTTGTGATGGGTAACCAAAGTGATGTGATGTCACTGACCTTGTGTTGTGGTGGGTAATCAGAGTGATGTAATATCACTGACCTAGTGTTGTGATGGGTAACCAAAGTGATGTGATATCACTGACCTTGTGTTGTGATGGGTAATCAGAGTGATGTGATATCACTGACCTAGTGTTGTGATAGGTAATCAGAGTGATGTAATATCGCTGACCTAGTGTTGTGATTGGTAACCAAAGTGATGTGATGTCACTGACCTAGTGTTGTGATTGGTAACCAAAGTGATGTGATATCACTGACCTTGTGTTGTGGTGGGTAATCAGAGTGATGTGATATCACTGACCTTGTGTTGTGGTGGGTAATCAGAGTGATGTGATATCACTGACCTAGTGTTGTGGTGGGTAATCAGAGTGATGTGATATCACTGACCTAGTGTTGTGGTGGGTAATCAGAGTGATGTGATATCACTGACCTAGTGTTGTGATGGGTAATCAGAGTGATGTGATATCACTGACCTAGTGTTGTGGTGGGTAATCAGAGTGATGTGATATCACTGACCTTGTGTTGTGGTGGGTAATCAGAGTGATGTGATATCACTGACCTAGTGTTGTGGTGGGTAATCAGAGTGATGTGATATCACTGACCTAGTGTTGTGATGGGTAATCAGAGTGATGTGATATCACTGACCTAGTGTTGTGGTGGGTAATCAGAGTGATGTGATATCACTGACCTAGTGTTGTGATGGGTAATCAGAGTGATGTGATATCACTGACCTTGTGTTGTGGTGGGTAATCAAAGTGATGTGATATCACTGACCTAGTGTTGTGGTGGGTAATCAGAGTGATGTGATATCACTGACCTAGTGTTGTGATGGGTAATCAGAGTGATGTGATATCACTGACCTAGTGTTGTGGTGGGTAATCAGAGTGATGTGATATCACTGACCTAGTGTTGTGATGGGTAACAAGGGTGATGTGATATCACTGACCTAGTGTTGTGATGGGTAATCAGAGTGATGTGATATCACTGACCTTGTGTTGTGGTGGGTAATCAAAGTGATGTGATATCACTGACCTAGTGTTGTGGTGGGTAATCAGAGTGATGTGATATCACTGACCTAGTGTTGTGATGGGTAATCAGAGTGATGTGATATCACTGACCTAGTGTTGTGATGGGTAACAAGGGTGATGTGATATCACTGACCTAGTGTTGTGATGGGTAACAAGGGTGATGTGATATCGCTGACCTAGTGTTGTGATGGGTAATCAGAGTGATGTGATGTCACTGACCTAGTGTTGTGATGGGTAACAAGGGTGATGTGATATCGCTGACCTAGTGTTGTGATGGGTAATCAGAGTGATGTGATATCACTGACCTAGTGTTGTGATGGGTAATCAGAGTGATGTGATATCACTGACCTAGTGTTGTGATGGGTAACAAGGGTGATGTGATATCACTGACCTAGTGTTGTGGTGGGTAATCAGAGTGATGTGATATCGCTGACCTAGTGTTGTGATGGGTAATCAGAGTGATGTGATATCACTGACCTAGTGTTGTGGTGGGTAATCAAAGTGATGTGATGTCACTGACCTAGTGTTGTGATGGGTAATCAGAGTGATGTGATATCACTGACCTAGTGTTGTGATGGGTAACAAGGGTGATGTGATATCGCTGACCTAGTGTTGTGATGGGTAATCAGAGTGATGTGATGTCACTGACCTAGTGTTGTGATGGGTAATCAGAGTGATGTGATATCACTGACCTAGTGTTGTGATGGGTAACAAGGGTGATGTGATATCGCTGACCTAGTGTTGTGATGGGTAATCAGAGTGATGTGATATCACTGACCTAGTGTTGTGATGGGTAATCAGAGTGATGTGATATCACTGACCTAGTGTTGTGATGGGTAATCAGAGTGATGTGATATCACTGACCTAGTGTTGTGATGGGTAATCAGAGTGATGTGATATCACTGACCTAGTGTTGTGATGGGTAATCAGAGTGATGTGATGTCACTGACCTAGTGTTGTGATGGGTAACAAGGGTGATGTGATATCACTGACATAGTGTTGTGGTGGGTAATCAGAGTGATGTGATATCACTGACCTAGTGTTGTGGTGGGTAATCAAAGTGATGTGATGTCACTGACCTAGTGTTGTGATGGGTAATCAGAGTGATGTGATATCACTGACCTAGTGTTGTGATGGGTAACAAGGGTGATGTGATATCGCTAACCTAGTGTTGTGATGGGTAATCAGAGTGATGTGATGTCACTGACCTAGTGTTGTGATGGGTAATAAAAGTGATGTCATGTCACTGACCTAGTGTTGTGATGTCACTGACCTAGTGATGTGATGTCACTGACCTAGTGATGTGATGTCACTGACCTAGTGATGTCATGTCACTGACCTAGTGATGTGATGTCACTGACCTAGTGATGTGATTTCACTGACCTAGTGATGTCATGTCACTGACCTAATGATGTCATGTCACTGACCTAGTGATGTCATGTCACTGACCTAGTGATGTCATGTCACTGACCTAGTGATGTCATGTCACTGACCTAGTGATGTCATGTCACTGCCCTAGTGATGTCATGTCACTGACCTAGTGATGTCATGTCACTGACCTAGTTTACTGGTCGGAAAAAAATCCTAGCACTTCTTGGGATTGAACCTAAACCTCTGACCTCAGCTGTAGTTTCTATTTTGTCAATATACTTATGGTGTGAACATTTTCATTAAGGTTTGACTTAACTGTTGATTTTGTTGATTTAATTGTCTGTCACTCTCATTAATATAATGCAGATTTGTTTTTCTAATGAGTTGTGTAGATTAGGAACAGAAACTGTCTTCAGATTTTCAGCAGGGGCTTAGAAGTAACAGATTCTGAGTGGAAGCGGAAGCGTACAAGTAACAGGTTTTGAGTGAGGACATACAAGTAACAGGTTTTGAGTGAGGACATACAAGTAACAGGTTTTGAGTGAGGACATACAAGTAACAGGTTTTGGACAAAACATTACACCTCAAGGTCTATCTCTTTAAGTACCAGACAAAGAACCATGCCTGACTGGATATTACAGTTAACCTGAAGACATCTTTGTTTCTGTATCTAAGTTTAGTCTGGGCAACACATCTGTTTTCTACATTCTTGAACGTTTAGTCCCTTAGGATGAAGGTGACCTATTATTTTGTTGTCATTACTGTTACAACCAGGCATCAGCTATGCCAGCTAAAATTAAAAAGAGCTTACATTGAGCATGAATGAGTCTCATAAACAAGTCAGAGCTGAGCATTAATTTCCGGTCAATGCATATTCTGAACACATCTAATAAAGAAACTACATTTAACTGAAACTGGTGTGTTTTCTAGTATTAAAGTGTGAATAATGAAAGTATAATCTTTCATGTTTTGTTTGTAAATTGGCACATAAAATGTTTAAAGGGTTTCTAGACATATTTTGATATATAGTGTCACAAAGGTTCAGTTCTGTTGGTGGCAAAGGCAGCTTCTCTGTTTTTATTGATGAACATGTGCAATTTGTTGTTTTGTTTTTCAAATGCCAGATATTACAGATAACCCTTGTTGCCCTCCATTCACTGCTTCGGTTTGAAACCACAGAATTAAATCACCGTTTGTGCTTTAATTTTGTTCACATTGAAGCCACAAAATGAGGTTTTTGTTTTTAGCTGAAAATTCAAGTAATCACAGAATAATCAGCTTTTTTTTTTTTTTTTTCAAAAACTCAAACCACATAATGGGGTTACTTTTTTTTTTCAAACATGATAGAATCATAAAATTTTCATTTTGTTCTAAAGTAAAATGTTCACAAAATAATCAGTGTTGTTTGTTTAAACATGGTGCAACCACAGGATCAGCTTTCTAATGTTACAAGGTTGAAGATTCACAGTCAGAAGAGTGCTTATTTGACAATGTCATCAAAATGTCACCATAGCAACCAGTGTTTATGTAAATTTCCTGTGGAGAAAATCTACAAATGGCAAATAAAATAAAGATGGCTTCATAGCAAGCAGACGTTTGTGTGGTTTTCTCCAGTTATCTCAGGGACGGTTTCTTGTGCATATTGTTTAACCCTTTCAGGACCAGAAGGACTTATGAACTAGTCAAAAGTTTTAGGCATTCAAATGGCTTTTTTTACATTGCTGTCTATTTAATATACTTTATGAAACAAATTATTTTTTCTTCTTTGTCTTCTTTATGTGTGATACCCTTAAAATGATGATTGGCACTTTGCGTTGTGGTTTACAGCTAAGCTGTGATATCAGCATCTTTTGGCCCAGAACATCCGATTTCAGCAAACCCTTATTAGTTACCGTTTGTACTTCCTTGTTTAGAGGTAGAGACTCTAACTACCCCCCCCCCCCCATTTTTTCCCTTTTCTAAAATGAGGCAGTGGTACCCAAAATTAATATTGTTTTACAATGTCATTAGAGACATGAAAATTATTGGAATAATATTGGTTGACATAATGATCACGATTTTACATGGGGAAACATGCCTTCCTTGGATCCTGAAAGGGTTAGTTCCAGTCTCAGAATTGCTGACATTTTTAACTGAGACAGTTGTGATTTGAGTTTACATTTCTAGTTCACTTCTTTTTTGCCATTTAACTTTTTTATTGTGTTTTTTCCTTCACACTGCAGCTATTTTACTTTTCTACTTGACATTAGTTCTAATTTATATATTAATTAATTATTGTTATTGTTTATATTGTAATTACTTGTTGCATCCCAAAAAATAAATTACATTTTCAGCTGATCCTTTTACCTGGAGCCAAGAAACAAATCAAAGTTGACTCTGCTGATGTATTTTTTACATTTTTGAGAATATAATTCAGGAGAAGACAGCAGTTCAGCAACACTCAAATGACTACAAGAACTTCAGGTCAAAATAAATGTCACCAAACGTGAACACTCTACAGATGGCCAGAGTAGAATAGTAAACCAACTCAGAACTGAAGATGGGATCCAAGTCCTTATACACTTGTCCTATGTACAATGAGGATAATCTGTCGATTAACTAACTAACATTTTTTACATTTTGTCAGCTTCTACTGTTGTTTAGTTCTCTTCAGATGCTCTATCAGTCTGCCATAGAATGGTATTCCCTCAATTAGATGCAGACAAAAGTTAGTTAATGTTTTTGTCATAATTGTTTCAGTCATTCTACATGTCTCACCTCCATGCTGCAGTACTTTGATGTTAGAGTTTAATGTCTCACCTCCAGGCTGCAGTACTGATTTGATGTTAGAGTTTAATGTCTCACCTCCAGGCTGCAGTACTGATTTGATGTTAGAGTTTAATGTCTCACCTCCAGGCTGCAGTACTAATTTGATGTTAGAGTTTAATGTCTCATCTCCAGGCTGCAGTACTGATTTGATGTTAGAGTTTAATGTCTCATCTCCAGGCTGCAGTACTGATTTGATGTTAGAGTTTAATGTCTCATCTCCAGGCTGCAGTACTAATTTGATGTTAGAGTTTAATGTCTCAGTTTGGTATTAGTAGTTTTATTTCCTTTGGCTTTACTTGATTTCCTGGTTCTATGTAAGCCTTTTGAGTTTGTATTAATCTCCATTAGATAAAAGTAAATAATACTTTGTTTTAGAATTTACAGAGCACTTATGGGTTACACCCGTGTACCTTGATTTTGATCTGTTGAATAAACATTCTTAGACATCTCTGTTTTAGAATTTACAGAGCACTTATGGGTTACACTTGTGTGCCTTGATGTTGATCTGTTGAATAAACATTCTTAGACATCTCTGTTTTAGAATTTACAGAGCACTTATGGGTTACACTTGTGTGCCTTGATGTTGATCTGTTGAATAAACATTCTTAGACATCTCTGTTTTAGAATTTACAGAGCACTTATGGGTTACACTTGTGTGCCTTGATGTTGATCTGTTGAATAAACATTCTTAGACATCTCTGTTTTAGAATTTACAGAGCACTTATGGGTTACACTTGTGTGCCTTGATGTTGATCTGTTGAATAAACATTCTTAGACATCTCTGTTTTAGAATTTACAGAGCACTTATGGGTTACACTTGTGTGCCTTGATGTTGATCTGTTGAATAAACATTCTTAGACATCTCTGTTTTAGAATTTACAGAGCACTTATGGGTTACACTTGTGTGCCTTGATGTTGATCTGTTGAATAAAAATTCTTAGACATCTCTGTTTTAGAATTTACAGAGCACTTATGGGTTACACTTGTGTGCCTTGATGTTGATCTGTTGAATAAACATTCTTAGACATCTCTGTTTTAGAATTTACAGAGCACTTATGGGTTACACTTGTGTGCCTTGATGTTGATCTGTTGAATAAACATTCTTAGACATCTCTGTTTTAGAATTTACAGAGCACTTATGGGTTACACTTGTGTGCCTTGATGTTGATCTGTTGAATAAAAATTCTTAGACATCTCTGTTTTAGAATTTACAGAGCACTTATGGGTTACACTTGTGTGCCTTGATGTTGATCTGTTAAATAAACATTCTTAGACATCTCTGTTTTAGTCTCATTAAAATTTTTTTTAAATTTTAAAACTAATTTCAGAACATGATGTATCTGTTACTACAGTTTAGTTATGAACTAACATCCGAGTGTTCGAGGTAATGGGGGTCATGGCATTAGCCACCCAATGCATAATTTTTTTTATGCACATGGGAATGTATTCCATTTAATGTTTCATGTTGATTGTGTTTATTGATTATTCCCTTTACATAATTTTTTTAAACAAAGGAAATTTGTTAATGTTGGTAAAGAGGTTTTCAAACATCTGTTAGTGACCTGTGTGAAATATTTTTCAAGTATTTTTGAGCCACTTAATTTTTTTTTTTATGCCTTTCTGGAGTGAAGGGATTAAAACTTAAAAAAGATCAAGTGAGCATTGTATATTAAAAATTATTGAGTCAGTTTAGTTTGTAGCACTGAGGATTACAGAGTCAGTTTTGTGTTTATTATCATGTTTACATTGTCAAAAATAAGGGAGTCATGTTTGCTTGCTTATACCATTGAACAACATAGTCAGTTTTGTTTGTATTAAAGAGTATAGTATCTGTTGTTCCCAGTCTACTAATGTTTACATTGTTAAAGATGGTCCAGTTGATTGTGTGTGCCTTAACATTTTGTCTTTATTGATTGTATTGTCATCAATTTTGTATATGTTATTGTCAGTTTTGTTTTTATTAATAAAGATTACAAAGTAAACTTTGTTTATGCTATATTGTCAATTTTGAAACTTAAATAATGATTTAATTGTCGTTAAAACACATATGATTGAAGATTATAAAGTCAGGTTAATTTATATTGTTATGGATTATGAAGTTGGTGTATGTGCCTTGCCAAGTTTTGATATTAAACATTGTATTATCAGCTTTGTTTATTTGAAAGATACTGGTCAAGTTTTTGCTTGTATTCCTAAAGAAAAGGTAGTGATCAGCATGGTTGGCATTATTACAGATTATGGTCAGGTTTGTGTATTGTATAATGTTTACATTATCACATGACGTATTATACAATACTGAGACTTGTCACATGACATACCATACAATACTGAGACTTGTCACATGACATACCATACAATACTGAGACTTGTCACATGACATACCATACAATACTGAGACTTGTCACATGACATACCATACAATACTGAGACTTGTCACATGACATACCATCTGGTACTGAGATTTGTCACATGAAATATCATGCAGTTTGCAGAGAAAGTCACTTGTATCATAAGACATTTGACATGAATTACCAACCAATACACAGACAGACAAATTACTTAGTCCTGTCGCGAGCCCCCGTAGGTAAAAACACTTATATAGTGAGTGTGTGGGTTTGAACCCACATGAGAAACTGGACTATCTAAGCTATGTTGATCCTAGACAGTCCTGGATAACCAAAAAAACAGCAAGTGGCTCGTTCAATTAAATGAAAGTAGCTGTACTTGTATCCACAGGAGTAGGAGAAGGGATAGATAGATATCAAGGGGAATCCAATAAAATAATATCAAGATACACAGTTAACCCCTCCGACATTCTCCTCTCCTGGCATTACATTGTAACAAAAGCACCCATCAAGTGATTTACATATTTGTCAGCTGAAGTAAACTAGTATGCATAGAGACACTTGAACCTAAGTACACAATTTACTCAACTATTTTTTAACAACATGAACAAAATTTATTGAATAAATCTAACCAAAAATAAAATGAACGCGTTTAGGCTAGTAGAGTGAAGATGGTGTTATTGATGAAAGTTATCCATAACTCACAAAATTTGAGAAAATAAACCTCAGGCAGTTCTTGATTTGAGACCCTGCCTATCCTTTTCCAGTTTGTCGTCCTTGCTGCTTCTAGCAGGTCGTTACACTAAGACGGTCGGCAAAGAATGGATGCCTACTAATCCCTGCCCAGTGTGAGAACTGTAGTGAAGAAACAAGCGCATATGTGTAGTATCTAATCTAGACATACACCAAACATGTCTATTATAATAACACCAAACATTGTCTTTTCTAATATTTTAAAACATTTCATCTCTCCCTCATTTTCACATTCACTCTTGTCCAGTCTGGAAGGGCTTCGTCTCACATTGTAGTTGTTACATTTCCTGCCTTCCTCTACTCACATCCTGTAATGATAGTTAAGTCTTCTATGTCTGATGTCATCTCTCTTACAGACTCAAAATGACAATCAGTTAGATAGAACAAGTTCTGGAATCAATGCTTGGGACAATGGACACGCCCATAATGCTAACAATATTTCCGGGGCGAATCAATCTCCGGATTAGCCTCCTGGGAGTTAAACACATTACAGTGTGTTAGCTGTTTGTAATACAGATTAAGATTACCTACACCTGAAAAGACTGCCAAAGTTATCTTCACGCTTGTAATTTCAGAAAAAATGATAGTTCATTTAATTTCAATGGTAACATCAACATTTAAGTTATACAACCTTGAATCACATGTGCACAAAAAAACATTCATGACAATATGAATTACGATATAAAACAATGTGACAGTGCCTTAAAAGAATGGAGAAACATCCGCTAAGGAGTACTACAAAGTGATGAAGACACACATTTGAGCAAAGAGACAGATTTCTAAAGGTTTGAAAATAGTTTTGCTTACCTGGAAAATGAAAACACAATGCCAAAAGTTCTGTCTCAAGCTTAGGGTTTAAGCCCAACAGATGGTGTGCTGATAGCAGAGTCTCACTTCCCAGCCCTAGAGTCCACCCTTTTATAACTTCTTCTAGGCTCCTCCCACATTGCTCCTAAAACCACTCTCATTCAAGGATGTCACAGCCCCACCCCGTGGGTAAGTCTATTAACTGTCAGTCAGGACTGTACAAAACTTGTTTGCATTCCCACGGTTACATTCTCCTGGTCCATCAAGCTGACCAGAGCTCATAAGATAAGTCACACCTTCCATTCCTTCTTCAACCTGCCAGGCTGTTTGCTAACACCTCCACCAGACCATGTCCATACTGGCCATCTGACCTGCACTCAAGTTAGGTAACCTCAGGGGGAGATAATCACAATTAGCCTGATTTATCTGCTCCTAAAGGTCTGGCTAGGAGATAATTATCTTACACCTCAGTTCTACAAGCAAAATCTCCAGCCACTAGCTCTGAGCTTTCAATTTCACTGGTGCCACATAGTCTACCTGCTACAGTCTTATCTGTACCTTAACACTTTACATCAGCAAGCAGGAGAATTAAACAGGTTTGTTCTGGTGGTCGACTTAGATTTAGGACATATCCAAATCCTTATTTTTCTGTATACTTTAAAATACATAGAAATAAAAGTAGGTTGAGGACAGACACATTCTGAAGTCACCGAGCGTGTCGTCACAAGTACTCAGTCTTTTAAGTAAACTAAGTAATGTCACTTTCTAAGTTCCAGATGGAATATGACCTGAAGTGTTGTCGTGTCCAACTTCATGTTACTGTAGATGAACTAAGAACATGGATAAGGAGATATTTAGCTTATGTGCATATTTTCTTATTCATGGATGAGACGGAGAGCTCAGATGAGAAAATATGTTCTAGATGAACCAGAACAAGCTGACTCCCAGCTACAAATGTCTTACAGTTGACGTGCTGGAAGTATACAATAAATGTCTTACAGTTGACATGTTGGAAGTATACAATAAATGTCTTACAGTTGACGTGCTGGAAGTATACAATAAATGTCTTACAGTTGACATGCTGGAACTATACAATAAATGTCTTACAGTTGACATGCTGGAACTATACAATAAATGTCTTACAGTTGACATGCTGGAAGTATACAATAAATGTCTTACAGTTGACGTGTTGGAACTATGCAATAAATGTCTTACAGTTGACGTGCTGGAAGTATACAATAAATGTCTTACAGTTGACGTGTTGGAACTATACAATAAATGTCTTACAGTTGACATGCTGGAAGTATACAATAAATGTCTTACAGTCGACATGCTGGAAGTATACAATAAATGTCTTACAGTTGACATGCTGGAACTATACAATAAATGTCTTACAGTTGACATGCTGGAAGTATACAATAAATGTCTTACAGTTGACGTGCTGGAACTATACAATAAATGTCTTACAGTTGACATGCTGGAACTATACAATAAATGTCTTACAGTTGACATGCTGGAAGTATACAATAAATGTCTTACAGTTGACGTGCTGGAAGTATACAATAAATGTCTTACAGTTGACATGCTGGAAGTATACAATAACTGTCTTACAGTTGACATGCTGGAACTATACAATAAATGTCTTACAGTTGACGTGCTGGAAGTATACAATAAATGTCTTACAGTTGACGTGCTGGAAGTATACAATAATTGTCTTACAGTTGACGTGCTGGAAGTATACAATAAATGTCTTACAGTTAACATGCTGGAAGTATACAATACATGTCTTACAGTTGACGTGTTGGAACTATACAATAAATGTCTTACAGTTGACATGCTGGAAGTATACAATAAATGTCTTACAGTTGACGTGCTGGAAGTATACAATAAATGTCTTACAGTTGACGTGCTGGAAGTATACAATAAATGTCTTACAGTTGACATGCTGGAACTATACAATAAATGTCTTACAGTTGACATGCTGGAAGTATACAATAAATGTCTTACAGTTGACATGCTGGAACTATACAATAACTGTCTTACAGTTGACATGCTGGAACTATACAATAACTGTCTTACAGTTGACGTGCTGGATTATACAATAAATGTTGACCACTCTGTTTGATGTGGATATTTGTCAGAATAAAATATATGAATTATTCTTGTGTGATTTCTGTGTTGCCTTTTGCTCAAATGACCTCTAATGTGAGAATATCTGTAAAGGGTAAAAAAAGCATATATTTACAAGTGAATTCTTCTAGAAAATGTCTTGCATGTCAAAATATTTGTTTGTGATTTAAGAACAGACACAATAGAAAATATATGTGTAGAGTTATGTTATTTCTGAAATGTTATATGTTGTAATTTGTTTACAAAGTGTTTCAAACATGAAATTCAGTTTCTCTTTAAGGATGAAGTTGTGACAGGTACAATCATATTCACAAAATCTGCTCTAGGCACTGGATCTAAAAATGAGGAAAATTATCAAACAGACATTTAGCAAGTGGGGAGCATCTTTATGTACCCTGGTAGACTCGGGCAGGAAAAAAAAAAACCCAACAATATTTTCTTCTTCTTGTTGACATTCGCCAGCTTTAAACTTGTGGTGAAAGTTCTTGTTGTTTCCACTTGTGAACTTTGGTATAGTTCTAGAACTTGAGGTTTGCCTAAAAGTCCGTATTACAGATCTGTCCTGTTTATAAGTAGATTGTTGTTTCATTTCCTCTAAGGCAGATTCACTCCCTACTTTGAAGGTAACACCACCAGTAAGTCGATTTTTACAACACACTTTTTCCCATAATGGGCCCCGGTACCCACACGGGGACTTTATTTATCAACATACCTCAGTCTTGCAGAGATTAAAAGAAAGTATACAAACAAAGTTTTGTCCCAGCATGGTGTTGTCAAGGACAGACATCAACGTTGACAAAAGAACGCGAGAGAAAACTTTCTGTGAAGTCAGATATGTGTGAAATGCTGCAAACAAAACCAGAAGAGGTCGAATGAGAAAGCAAAAGAGATAAGGATAACTATTGAAAGAATACCCATCATCTTCACTAAGAAAGAACAACTGAAACTATTCGGTTACTTTGTGAGATTGAATCCAACTATGCCGACGGTGAGAGTGTAATAATGAAAATAGAAATACCGAGGGACTAGGAGTGAGTGACTGAATGACAGCCAGAGACTTTCAACTATACCAAACAACCGAGCGTGCCCTGTCTCAGCTACATATTGTACGTTATACTGCCATGCCTAGCACAATTCAGATATTGACATCATAAACATATGACTTGAAGCTTTTAACTGTGACATAAATTATCACAGAAACTCCGTGTTAGTAGCGTTATATGAAAAATGTCTACATCCAATTTTACACCTGAATTACATACCATTTACCATTATACACAGGAGGCATGGTCAAAAGAAAATTATTTACTGAAGGAGATAGGAGGACCACACAAAAAGGAAAAAAGGGGGGGGGGCGGTTGCTGAGAATATACTCAGAGGGCTAAGATAAACATATTCTGCCTTACAAGAACAGATGTGATGAGCACATCTAGTGTGAGACTTAATGTTACGGTATCCCATGTCAGGCTTGTTTGCACTAAACCGGGCTGGAATTGCTATGAATCAATGGTTGAGTCACTGCCACTCTCATGGCCCAGCACCATGTTACTTGTGTACAAGCCTGACCCTGCTTCTGGCATCATGACCCATCCCACTGCTCTCCAAAAAAGAAGGATACCCAGTGCACATGCACTTAAACTTTCTGCTATGCATACGTATTATTGGTATTTCTATGACAGGATCCTAACTTACAGAAAAGGGATTATGTATATTCTTATTTGTAACCATCTCATTATCCATTTGTTTCGATTCTGATGAATACTGTCTAGCCGCAACGCCTACTTTTTGTTCGTGATTGTGAAGTATTCGTGATTGTGAAGTAATCGTGACCGGAAAGCTAATTCTGTTTCACGTTTGAGTTGATATTTATATGGTTAATTTAGTTGCCTGTCTGTTGCATAACCAGCTCTAGCATTGTACGCGAATACACCATACGATTACAAAATAACCTGCAGTCCAACTTGGAGGTAGAATGGGTGACGGACTGGATTTCTTTCTTATTATTTAATAATCCACAAGTGATGACCGTTGTATTTCTGCAAACCACTGCTATCCATCTCATTTCACGACACAGGAAGTGCCTAACTGCTACCGTCATTGTTGTAAACGGATCATTCTGCTCCTATGAATGTCTACCAACTACTACCATTTTCCACAATACACAGATTTCCCCCTAGTTTGCCTGTAAATCGATTACAGCGATGATGTAAAACAACGATAACAGATTATACTGCAAGCTTGCAAACCAACTTTATGTTGGCCGCATACGGCTTCCAGATGTTCGTGGTGGTTTTTGTTTTTTAATTTTAAAACGCAATGTAACCAGAAACCTGATTTCCGTAAAATCTGGCCTTAGGCTGTGGCTGACCCAGAGAAGCTACGCATTCTTATCTTGATGAAACCAGACAGACCGTCACAAATATCTTGTATGTTTGAAATGTGCAAGAATTTCATGCCATGTTCCGGAACTACCGATTGGCACTTATATAATTCATCGTGTGCCTGTTTTGACCATGTTGCGCACAACTACCTGGCATATTTGAATATATAGTCAGACGTATGAACAGGCACATCAGCAATTGTGAGCTATATTACCATGGTGACTAGCCACTTGTCTGTCGACTCGCAGATCTTGGGATCGGATTCGTACAAAGGATGTGTTGTTGTTTACAGTCCGGACTTCCATGTCGACCCTGGCTAAAACAGACACCAGGAAATACCAATGGAATGTAGTCGATGTCACGTGACCACAGACTCATCGGGCGTCGATAAGTTGAGAGGTTCACGTCGACTGCCATTACTTTCTAAAACATTTCCTGTTATTCATTTTAAGTTTTTTTAAAATCCAGAAACCATGAGTTGTAAATCCTTTAGCTCGATACTATGGATATCGCAACCCCTCGGCCTTGATTCCATGATGGATACCGTAAGCCTGGGAAATACTTCGCTTTTCTGCCTACCTCACAGCGTGAATTCGGACCACAAGGAGACTGTAAAAAAAAAAAAAAGGAGACTATCACCCGGCGCAGCTGGATAAACCAACTTAGCTAGCGAGCAGGGTATGAAGGTATAGACGTCTGAAGCCGTTTTTTTTTACAGGATCTACCAAGCACTTTGCCATGGAAACAGAATGGGAAGGCAACTGATAACGTACCGCTTTAGAGTAACGGTCGACGCATGGGGCGTTTCTGTTTCAGCACCTCTCGCTAATCGATCTACCACTTTACCCAAACGGCGTTTTGTATATGTGTTTTATGCTCATTTTTTAAAAATGTCAGGATGAGACTAGTGTTCATTTTAGTAATAAAAATAGGTCCTAATGTGTCTGTAAATGCACGACTTCGGTTTCTACAGTGCTCGATAAAATAAGGGAACATTCCTCCTCAATGTCTCGTGTTGTGGTAATAGTAGTGATGCAGGCTGATTAGACAACGAGGGTTAAAATAAGTCGAGACGACAGGAATGCTGATGGTTGCTCAGCTTCTTTTTACTTCGTTTACTAAATAACAGATATCCAGCCACCTATTCAGCCATCCCTTTCTTTTGACTAGCCCCCCCCCCCCCCCCCCCCCCCCCCCCCCCCCCCCGCCCCCCCCCCCCCCCCCCCCCCCTCCCCCCCCCCCCCCCCCCCCCCCCCCCCCCCACCCCCCCCCCCCCCCCCCCCCCCCCCCCCCCCCAAAAGCCCCTACTCACTGCTGCCTCTAAAAACGTATATAAGACTAGTTGAATAACGCTCTATTTTATCAATACATTCCCCACTATATAACAAATATATCCCTCTCAACAAAACCAAGCATTACTGTTATTGTTTTCATACTATATAACCTCTAAAACTGCCCCCAGCCCCACCCGTCCCCAGTCAGTGCCGGAAGACGCCTAGAACTATTAATACCCGACACACAAAGAAACCCCTATCAAATACTTAAGACATATCGCAGCCTAGCTGTAAACGTAGTTGACACCGCTTCGACCACCCTACTGGGCGGGCTAAAATTACACAGCCGCTAAGAAACGCTTAGACATTAATACCTGACACACAAAGGAACTCCACACATAGCTTCTCTTTGGGCGCCATGTTTTAAATCACTATATACGCAACAAAAACACCCCTAGGTTTCTTTATTCTAATATTCATGGACCCCCAGCTGCCTTCTCTCCCCATTATTATACACTACTGACATAAACCCGAGGACACAATACTATAAGGTGACGCTTAAAAAACCAACTAAGACTGTAACGTCAAAGCCCATAATCCACATTGACCGTATTTGATCGCTTTCCATACTTTCCTATACATACCACTGATCTCTACTGACCAATCAGAAAATAGCCTCTAAGAAACGCCTCTTTGATTATTAATAACCCACACACAAAGAAACCCACATAAATACTTACGACATTTCGCAGCCTAGCTGTAAACACAGCTGACATTGCTTCGACCACCCTACTGCGCGGGCGAACATTAAAGCGAGTTACCCTTATTTAACGCAATTCCGCAAAATTTGTCCGCTTTCGACAACCAAAAATAATAATTTTCCCACTGCTGTAGAATACAGAGGAAATAATTCACCCGCTTTCGCGCTCAACCACCCTGCAGCACTACTTGTAAGACTTGCTCTCTCAAGTTAAAGAGCGGACCTCTGCTTGCAAAATGAGAAGTTAGAAGCAGTTTCATTGTAACTTTTAAAGACCCCTTTTACCACATGACACATCAGGCATATGACGCCAGACTTACATTTGTATAGACCAGTCAGGTGCAGTCCCCACAATAAAAGATGGCTGCAGTAGATCTCCAACATGCTCCGTCTCTTGTCCTGGTTGTATAATCTCTCAGACTGCTACCCGTACGTCTCTCGATATTGTCCAGTAATGCTTGGTTTTGTTGAGAGGGATATATTTGTTATATAGTGGGGAATGTATTGATAAAATAGAGCGTTATTCAACTAGTCTTATATACGTTTTTAGAGGCAGCAGTGAGTAGGGGCTTTTGGGGGGGGGGGGGGGGGGGGGGTTAGATAGTCAAAAGAAAGGGATGGCTGAATAGGTGGCTGGATATCTGTAATTTAGTAAACTAAGTAAAAAGGAGCTGAGCAACCATCAGCATTCCTGTCGTCTCGACTAATTTTAAACATCGTTGTCTAATCAGCCTGCATCACTACTATTACCACAACACGAGACATTGAGGAATGTTTCCTTATTTCTAATGTTGTCTACCTCTTCGTTTCTTGCCCTCCAGTGTGGTGTTTAAAAGCGTGTTTGCACATTTAGACTCAGTACTATGTCTAGTGGAACCTACCAGTCGCCGCTGTGAAATAGTCCACAGAGCTGGAATTAAAAGAATACGGAGACAAACACACATATTTGGAAAGAGTAATTTAAAACATGTGTGACAGAGATTAAAAGCAGAATAGGTCAAGCGAAGGCTGCATTTCAGAAAATGAACAATATCTTATGCAATAAATCGCTCTCATCTAGTGTCAGAAAGAGGGTGCTAAAATGTTACATAGAACCTGTCAAGCTATATGGCAGCGAATCTTGGAATGACATTAAACAAATTAAGAAGAATTTGGAAGCAACAGAGATGTGGTTTCTGAGACGATTGTTACGAATACCTTGGACGGCCAGAGTAACTAACAACGGTTGTTTGAAAGAAGCTAATGAAAGTAGATCTCTATATACAACAATAACAAAGAGACAAACACTGTTCTTTGATCACATAATGAGAATACAGACATGGGAAACATCGTGAAAACTAGAAAGATCAGTGGAAAAGGGATATAGGCAGACCAAGAGAGATGATGCAGGATGGGCTGAAGCGATGGCATGGAGGGATATCACCAAGAGAGCTGTTCGAGGTAACCAGGTATCGTGATGTGTGGAGACGCATGAGCACCTACGCCAGTTGACAGGGCACATGATGATGACGATCAGTCCCTTTCAAGCAATTCAGTAGATGAAGTGAATTCAGTTAACCCTCTCCAAAATTTGCTCGATAAGTAGAAGGCAAATGACTTATATCCTGTATAAGATCTTCTCTGGTATCAGTTGCATATTGTAATTGTGATGTATATTTTCTCAGTTTATCTTGAGAAACGGATAGGTACTCAGAAATTGTCATTGCAGAGTTGAAAAAAAAACCAGTTATGTTAGTTGCGTATCCTTTACAGGACGCTGCAGAACGAACCCCAACAGCCCCGGCTGGTTTTTTTGGGGCAAATTTACATCCAGTAGTTTGCCATTGCTTCTGGACAGTCGGCTTTCTTGATACCACTGTTGAAACCAACGCAAGGCGCATGGTCGAACGCGGCACCCCGGCATTACGAAGCGTTCGCATCGACTTAGCCACAGAGCCGGCAAAACAAACAGCAAGTTCGCCAAAAACGTTATCCAGTATACCATAGAAGACAGACTTTCTGAAATATGATTGATCGGGGGATTCCCAGGAGCAATCAATCGATTGCAGACCCTCTTCCCAGGCTCCTCGAAACAACTTGACACCCGCATCTCTCCATGTTCGTTCCTAGTTGACTACGAGCTCAATCTTAGCATTAGCTTATATCTATGCCGTTGTTCTTCATCAGTCTTGAGTATAACATGCTGCAAGTACATTTTGTGTGGTCATGCATGGCGCGATCCTTAAACCTCGTATGGTTATGACACTGGCCTTATATTTTATATCATTGGGGTGACATGGCATTTGTAAACAATCCTGGTAATATTTATTGTAAGACAAATCCAGTAAACAGTTCTAGGCCACAACCATCTGTCAAGAAACTCCAAAATCTGGATTCATGTCGTGTGTTTGTCAGCGTCGGCCTTTCGCGGCAATAGCGGGTGGTACTCACGCTTCTGAGCGGGTAAGTGTTCAATCGTAGCCTGGTGGGGTGAGCTGACTGCTTGAGGTGAGGGAGTCACAGTCGCATGACTCCTCATTCATGTTTGCGCCAGAGTCTGGCTGTGTGCTCATTCGGTATGCTCCATTCATACCTTCAGGTGAGGATCGATACTGCTTTTTGTAATCTATCATTTCCAATACCCAGTTTGCTTGCTGCAAGTGACACAATAGGATCACGTGGACCATTATCTGAAGATGTTTTCTTGTGTTTGTTTGTGGTTATATTATCAGCAATGAGTAAGGTAAGCGCGGGTAAATGTTGTCTGGCATATACAAATGAATAAAATGTAATTTCCTAATTCTGCTGCATAGTCATTTCATTCACTGCAGTGTTTCAAAACACTTCCGCATTTCATCATTTTCATAAATTACTTCTTTTCTTCTTCTTCTTCTTCTTCTTCTTCTTCTTCTTCTTCTTCTTCTTCTTCTTCTTCTTCTTCTTCTTCTTCTTCTTCTTCTTCTTCTTCTTCTTCTTCTTCTTCTTCTCCTTCTTCTTCTTCTTCTTCTTCTTTTACTACTACTACTACTAATACTACTACTACTACTACTACTACTACTACTACTACTACTACTACTACTACTATACTACTACTACTACTACTACTACTACTACTACTACTACTACTACTACTACTATTACTACTACTACTACTACTACTACTACTACTACTACTACTACTACTACTACTACTACTACTACTACTACTACTACTACTACTACTATTACTACTTCTTCTTTTCTTCTTTTACTTATTCTTCATCCTCATCTTCTTCTGCTGCTTCTGTTCTTGCTGCTCTTGTTGTTGTTGTTGTTGTTGTTCTTCTTCTTCTTCTTCATCTTCTTTTCCTTCTTCTTCTTCTTCTTCTTCTTCTTCTTCTTCTTCTTCTTCTTCTTCTTCTTCTTCTTTTTCTTCTTCTTCTTCTTCTTCTTCTTCTTCTTCTTCTTCTTCTTCTTCTTCTCTTCTTCTTCTTCTTCTTCTTCTTTTCTTCTTCTTCTTCTTCTTCTTCTTCTCTTCTTCTTTTTCTTCTTCTTCTTCTTCTTCTTCTTCTTCTTCTTCTTCTTCTTTCTTCTTCTTCTTCTTCTTCTTCTTCTTCTTCTTCTTCTTCTTCTTCTTCTTCTTCTTCTTCTTCTTCTTCTTCTTCTTCTTCTTCTTCTTCTTCTTCTTCTTCTTCTTCTTCTTCTTCTTCTTCTGTTTCTTCTTCCTTCTATTTTCCCTTCTACCCCTCTTGCCCCTACTCCAACATCTCCTCTAAAAATGTATACATCTCTGATAAAGTTGAAAGCCGATTGAGGTTTCTTCTTTCACTATAAGATTTGCGATAGTTGAGATGTCGTTCTGCACAGGGTATTACTTGGGAACATTGCCCAGACACTTTGGCATGTTTATAAAGTATCCTACCTGCAGTGAGGAAGAACACAAACACTCAACTAAACTGAAATTCTGAAACTCAAACTATTTTCCAGCTAGGCTACTTCAGTTTGTACACTCCCCCGTGTGGGTTCCGGGGCCCTATTGTGGGGAAAACAAGAATAGACCCACTGCCTCCCCAAAAGCATGTCGTAAGAGCCCCTACCGTTTTAAATTACATCAGCTAATATTCAAAATATATATACACATAATTGCGCCTTTTAAATTTATGGAAAGTACAAATATGTTGCCGTTACATTTTTATTGAAAGAGATAATAAAGACTGTCTTTGCAAAGTGGAAGAAATTATATTGTCCAATCTTCTAAAAGGTAAAAAAAATTTGTCTGGATTTCCCAAATGCAAAATCGAAGAAAACTTTATTTTGTGGAAAAAATAGGAATCTTTTGAGGCAGCTGCAGATTGTGAGGCCCCTATGTGTAACTGGCTTTGCCTACGCCTAAATCGGGTACAGCTCTAAAGATATATTGTAGTGGCAGAAGGCAGGCCTGTCGTTACGTGTGGTCCGGCGTTCACACTGGCATAGAGATGGGTTTGGAAACTTGGCTTGTGATGGCAAGTTTTGTCAGTCCCAATCGACAATGGGTCCCACGAACTGTCACAGCGTTTATCTGATGGTGACCATATCACTTTTCAAGTGCCGAATGATCTTTAAAAACATGGGACAAATGCCCAAATGGTTTGACATGTGGAAATGATCATTTGCTGCCCCCCTTCCCCCAACCCCATTCACTTTGATCAAAGAGTCGATGTATGTAGCTTAGGCGTTGCGAACGCGCTTTGTAATGCCAGGGTGCCGGGTTCGATCCCAGCTGCAGACGATTTGTCATGCCTTGGTTTCGACAGTGGTAGCGAGCGCTAACAGTTCAGAGGCAATGGCAAACTAATCAACGTAGAGTTTGCCTAGAAAAACCACAACGGCCAAAAAATGGTTCTGCAAAGTCCTGTAAAGGATACACAACTATCTTGTGATCAAACAAGTCAGACGGCACAGTTATGTTTGTTAATATAGATGTATCATAATCAAGTGGCTTGTCGACTGGCGTGGGCTAGCATGCAACTCCACAATCTGCGATCTGCACCTGCGTGTATCAGTCCTTGTGTTGAAACCCCTCCATGCCATGACTAAAGGCTGTCAAGAATCTTTTCACGCTGTCTTCCTCTGTCTCCTTTTCCACAGATTTTTCCAGTGATCACAACATGTTCTATTTTCCCTCTTCTCATAACATGAATAAAAAATTATGACTGTCTCTTTCTGCTGTTTGTGATAAGTTGTCTTCAAACACTCGCCTCTTTCAAAACATATGGGTTGCCCTTCTTAGCTATACAGAAAATTGCAAGGATTCTTCTGTAACAGATGTATGGTTAGTTGCGTATCCTTTACAGGACATTGCAGAACCAACCCCAACAGCCGCTGGTTGTTGTGTGGGTTTTCTAGGCAAATTGACGTCCAGTAGTTTGAACAGATGTATCTATCTATTGTCTTCTTCACTTTTACCGGGTTGCAGCCCAGTGTCGTGGTTTAAAATATTTGTTTTGTGCCTCTCGCGTGATTTGAGTGACAGTTTTCTGGATCTTCTGGACGTATTCAGCTACTCCATCTATCCATTTTTCCTGGGTCTTCCTCTGGCCTTTATTCCCAATGTTCTACTGTAAAAGGCCTTATAGGCAATCTGATCCGGTTGCATCCTTACTAAATGGCCAAACCACTTCATTCTCTGTCTTTCAATATGTTCCATGCATGCTCTTGTTCTAACTTTGTCTCTAATACTGTCGTTTGTGACTCTGTCTCTTCGTGTATTGTTGGTGACTCTTCGGAGACATCGCATTTCACACGTAGTTATTTTTTGCATATGTGATTTGTTCATTGTCCACGTTTGGCACTGACAACATAACGTAGGGTTGAAAATGCTGTTGATCATCCGTTGTTTGGCTGGTAACGAGATCTTTGGATGACGAAGAAGTGGGGCCAGTTGGTAGTTGACTGCATTGGCTTTTTGAACTCCAGCCTGTATCTCTTTATCGAGTCTTCCATCTTCTGTAAATATGCATCCTAAGCACTTGAATTCTTGAACTTGTTTTAATTGTATGTCAATAATCTTTATGTTTACATTACTGTGTTTCTTTCCTATGTTCATTACTTCAGTTTTTGAGGTGTTTATTTTCATGTCAAATTTTGTACAGTTAGTGAGCAATGAATCAACATGTTGTTGTAGTTTTTGTTCTTCTTCTTGTAACAAACATTGGTCATCTGCAAAAAGTAGTTCATTTATAATATATGTGTTTTGGTTTGAATCCTGTGCAATTTTATCCATATATGTGTGGATGTATACTAGATGTAAAATGTGGACACCTTCGGCAGTGCATAGAACAGTCATTGCTTCAAGAAAATGAGTTACTACAAACCAAGCAGTATATCAGATAACAACAACAACAAATATGTCTGTAACCAGCCTACACATCATGACACATCACTGATTCTTGCTGGAGTGTTGGTAGGAGCTGCTGTATTATTGAGCGGCTCGGGTACTTCGAAAAGTCATTGATTTCTGACAGAACCGTTACTCAGCAACCTGCTTGTCTGTATATCTCTGGCTGCAGGGGTGGGGCTAATGTGTGTATGTGTGTGTGTGTGTGTGTGTTGTATAGTCACACACATTCTCGCGCGTGCAGCTATAGTAGTTAGTGAAGACTGACCAGAATAACACTCATCCGTTGGCACGTTGCCCTGTAAGTCCCTGATGGCGTGGCCTTTCCAAAACATGACGCAATATGTTGTCAATATCAAGAACTTGTTAGGTCCTTCCAAATATCACAAACATTCTAGAACTGTAATACATCTGCCTCAAGTATACACCTTATTACTATTTCAAAAAAAACAAACATATTTTATACATTTATTTGAGAAATAGTTAATTTTTGTAAACTTTAAAAAAAAAAAATTACAAATATAACAAGTAACTGTAAAAAAAAATTTATATTGCTCCGAATTATGTGAGATCAGCGCTTGAATAATATAGACTTCGATCTTTTGTCAGTTGTTCATTTGAGTTATGAATTATGAGCTGGGTTATAGTCACAGCACACCGGACACATCCATAGGAGCTCAGGTTCCCCTCTCATCATATTCATCAAACAATAGTGGTTATTAGCGCCAGTCGTGTGCTGGTTGACAAGACTTCGTGTGCGTCCGGTGTGCTTCTCATGCTTGGCTGTGCTGATATTTACTCCATATTCTCGTATTTGTTAACCGTTTGTGGTTGTACCTATCAATGTTACGGTCAATTGTCTGACACTGCTTTATAAACAGTGGGCGTTCCCTACCACTGGAAATCAATCAATGCACAGCGGTCTGCTGCCAAATCGCTGGCAGCCAAAATTGAATAGGGTATTTCGGGATTGTAATGAAAATTGCCTTCGCAACCCCTAAGATATAGACGCCTACCTGATGTGAAATACTTCTTGACGATTTTGTTTATTTCCTATAAAAATAAAATGTGTGACAACCGCTGGGAACAAGTTATAAGACCAAGAAGCTGATGATCTGTTGGGTCTATCGTGAGCAGAAGCGCTCGGAGAATCACTAAATAAGCGCTGGAATGGGAAATAAATAGACTTGGGAAACAAGGAGAGCCATGAGACAACCGTTGGTGGAGGAGACCCACCCGTGATACCGACAGAACAGAGCGGGATAGAAGTAACTGGAGGACAACCGGACAGGCCCTGGGTGATGAAGGAGACCCATCTATGATACCGACAGAACAGAGCGGGATAGAAGTAACTGGAGGACAACCAGACAAGCCCTGTGTGATGGAGGAGACCCATCTATGATACCGACAGAACAGAGCGGGATAAAAGTAACTGGAGGACAACCGGACAAGCCCTGTGTGATGGAGGAGACCCATCCGTGATACCGACAGAACAGAGCGGGATAAAAGTAACTGGAGGACAACCGGACAAGCCCTGTGTGATGAGAAGGAGACCCATCTATGATACCGACAGAACAGAGCGGGATAAAAGTAACTGGAGGACAACCGGACAGGCCCTGTGTGATGGAGGAGACCCATCTATGATACCGACAGAACTGAGCGGGATAGAAGTAACTGGAGCAAACCCGGACAGGCCCTGTGTGATTTGTCAGCGTCAAAACTGGGTTACTGATGATGACAGATGATAACGACGGTAATGATGATTGTGGGCGGTCCCTCTTTGTTTCCTGACAGCCAATATTTATAGACCCAGCCTGACACCCTTAGTTGTATATATGATAAACTTTTTTAAAAAAAATTATCCACATTAAACTATCAAACGTATAGTCGGCCACGGCAAGAATCAATGTTACAACGCTCACAGATGACCGCTGTTGTGTATACGTCATTCCAGGTCATGAGAATGGCGAAACGCTGCAGACGTAAGGTAATGATTGTCTATCAGGTCACAAACATGAAGATGTTGGAGAATTGTTTTCAAACAGACCCTCCTGTTCCTAGCCAATCTGTGGCAATTTCCTCCACTTTCATCATCTGATATTTTTATCTGCTGCCGACAAGCCGGTTATTGGTGCTAGATAATTGATTCTAGTATCGATATACTTCACATAAACAATTAAGTACTCTAGCCTTAGTGGCATATTTATTCAGACGATGTACTCACAAGTAAAGTACTCGACCCCTGTTGGCATAGACGTTTAATCGATCTACTCGCAAGCACTTGTTAGGTATTCTGCCCTTGTGCCATATCATTCAGTCCATGTACTAAAAACTACAGCCAAGCATTCAAACCCGTCGGACCGTTTTCATACTTTTACTTATTCTTCTTCTCCTTATCCTCCTCCTCCTCCTTTGGCATTAACCCTTCAAAGGGCGGTTACCATGTTGTGTTGTGGTTTACAGCTAGGCTGTATTTTCTGCGCCTTTCGACCAAGCACATCCAGTTTCAGCAAACTTCTAATGAGTCACCTTGTACGTCATGCTTGTAGGGGGCAAGGGCTCTGTTACCTTTGTCTCCCAGAACAGGGCACAGGATCCAGAACAGGGCACAGGACCCAAAACAGGGCATAGGGCCCAAAACAGACCACAGGACCCAAAACAGGGCACCGGACCCAAAACAGGGCACAGGACCCAAAACACGGCACAGGACCCAAAACAGGACAGGGGCCTCAAGACAGGACAGGGGCCTCAAAACAGGGCACTGGACCCAAAACGAGGACTCCATTGATTCAGTCGTTATTTTTAAGGTTGAAGACATGTTCAAATCGTCTCATCCTGTGACTACATTGTTACCTAGTCTAAACATTCTTACCTAATCTAAACATTGTTACCTAGTCTAAACATTTTTACCTAATCTAAACATTGTTACCTAGTCTAAACATTGTTACCTAGTGTAAACATTGTTATCTAGTCTAAACATTGATACCCAGTCTAAACATTGTTACCCAGTCTAAACATTGTTACCTAATCTAAACATTGTTACCTAGTCTAAACATTGTTACCTAGTGTAAACATTGTTATCTAGTCTAAACATTGATACCCAGTCTAAACATTGTTACCCAGTCTAAACATTTTTACCGAATCTAAACATTGTTACCTAGTCTAAACATTGTTACCTAGTCTAAACATTTTTACCTAATCTAAACAATGTTACCTAGTCTAAACATTGTTTCTAAACAAGCGAGCACATACAGCCAAGACTCAGCAGACTACACGGAGGACACTTGCTCTGTTTCAATGAGCTGGCGGTGTTGAGAGCCGTGATCACCACAAGACACACACAAGACACACAAGACACACAAGACACACAAGACACACAAGACACACAAGACACACACAAGACACACACAAGACACACACAAGACACACACAAGACACACACAAGACACACACAAGACACACACAAGACACACACAAGACACACACAAGACACACACAATACACACACAAGACACACACAAGACACACACAAGACACACACAAGACACACACAAGACACACACAAGACACACACAAGACACACACAAGACACACACAAGACACACACAAGACACACACAAGACACACACAAGACACACACAAGACACACACAAGACACACACAAGACACACACAAGACACACACAAGACAACACACAAGAACACACACACAAGACACACACAGACACACACAAGACACACACAAGACACACACAAGACACACACAAGACACACACAAGACACATACAAGACACACACAAGACACACACAAGACACACACAAGACACACACAAGACACACACAAGACACACACAAGACACACAAGACACACACAAGACACACAAGACACACACAAGACACACAAGACACACACAAGACACACACAAGACACACACAAGACACACACAAGACACTCACGACGACTTGGCCTTCCACTGCACCAGGACTCGTCTCCACAAACCCACACAAGACGACTTGGCCTTCCACTGCACCAGGACTCGTCTCCACAAACCCACACAAGACGACTTGGCCTTCCACTGCACAAGGACTCGTCTCCACAAACCCACACAAGACACTCACGACGACTTGGCCTTCCACTGCACCAGGACTCGTCTCCACAAACCCACACTCGTCTTACCACAGGATTTAGGCTGCCACCAGGAACGAACCAACCAACCAACGAACGAACGAACAAACTTTATTTTTAAAGGGTTAAGAATTGCGCACGCAGGCCCGTCTGGTAGAGAGTGAGAAAGACGAATTATGTAAACCTTCCCGTACTGACATCCAGTTTATAGCAGGTCACCCGTTCATTCATGTACCAGCATTTGAAAGGAATGATCATCATCACTTGTGCTGAATAAGGAAAAAAACAACAACTATGACTGAACAGCCAGGCTGTTGAGTATTAGAACAGCCTGAACAGCACTGTTCCAGAAAAAATATGTATCCCAAAGTGTTGACAGGCTTCCCTAACGTCGTTTTTCATGCGATCCAGTTGTTTCCCTTCTTTGCAGGACTTGCCGTGTTCTGAGTTACAAATTTCCATACCTAATACTGTGTCCTAGCAAAGATTTCCATATCTAATACTGTGTCCTAGCAAAGATTTCCATATCTAATACTGTGTCCTAGTAAAGATTTCCATATCTAATACTGTGTCCTAGCAAAGATTTCCATATCTAATACTGTGTCCTAGCAAAGATTTCGATATCTAATACTGTGTCCTAGCAAAGATTTCCATATCTAATACTGTGTCCTAGCAAAGATTTCCATATCTAAAACTGTGTCCTAGCAAAGATTTCCATATCTAATACTGTGTCCTAGCAAAGATTTCCATATCTAATACTGTGTCCTAGCAAAGATTCCCATATCTAATACTGTGTCCTAGCAAAGATTTCCATATCTAATAGTGTCCTAGCAAAGATTTCCGTATCTATTATTGTGTCCTAGCAAAGATTTCTATATCTAATACTGTGTCCTAGCAAAGATTTCCATATCTAATACTTTGTCCTAGCAAAGATTTTTATATCTAATACTGTGTCCTAGCAAAGATTTCCATATCTAATACTGGGTCCTAGCAAAGATTTATGTATCTATTATTGTGTCCTAGCAAAGATTTCCATTTCTAATACTGTGTCCTAGCAAAGATTTCCATATCTAATACTGTGTCCTAGTAAAGATTTCCATATCTAATACTGTGTCCTAGCAAAGGTTTCTGTATCTATTACTGTGTCCTAGCAAAGATTTCCGTATCTAATACTGTGTCCTAGCGAATGTTTCTTTCGTCCTTATACGTTCAGTAGTTCAAAAGTCTAATTTGGTTAGTGGATATCGTGTCTGTCTAACTTATGAACTGCGTAGACAATAACACAGCTCTAAAGTTTCAACAAATTTTCTTTGCATCTTCTATATCCGAGTGCATATTTTAGCGCCTAGAAAAAGACACGTAGACATGACATGTGCCTGCAGTACTGGCCGACTTGATCATCGATTTGTATGAACGTGTTGTTTCCAATGTACGCTCCTCATAAGCCTAAGATCTTTCTGATTTATCTGAATATCTGCAATTATTTCTATTATGTTGACGGAACTTGCTCCATCACAAGTCTCTGTTTAGTATCATTTTTTTGTTTAAATTTATTTTGACGAAACCTCTGTTATAGTTCTCAGCAAATACACACGGTGTGTTGTACCCATCTGGAAGCCATATGGTATTCCATCGTTCTTCTTCTATTTGTAGTTGTACTATTTTCTCCAAAAAAAAAAAAAAAACAGTCGATTTTTGGTGGCAGACACATTACTCAGTGACCTGAGAGATACTCAAGAGACTGTTTCTGGTCATTCATAGTCCAATCTTTGTGTTGTGACTCACGGGGTTCATTGTTCGATATTGATCCCATTGGAAAGTTTCTAGTGTATGCTGGATCCATGTGGAGATTAACTTAAGTCTGATGTATTCCGGATTGATCTAAACAAAGATTTATCATAGTCGTGTGATTCCGGATCAATGTAAACAGAGATTAACTCAAGTAAATAGAAATTTACCTCAGTATGGTTCTTGCCGGATTGATGTAAACAAAGATTTGCTTCAGCATGGTTCTTGCCGGATTGTTGTAAGCATAGATTTACTTCAGTATGGTCCTTACCGGATTGTTGTAAACAGAGATTTACTTCAGTATGGTTCTTGCCGGATTGTTGTAAACATAGATTTACTTCAGTATGGTTCTTGCCGGATTGTTGTAAACATAGATTTACTTCAGTATGGTCCTTGCCGGATTGTTGTAAACAGAGATTTACTTAAGTATGGTCCTTGCCGGATTGATGTAAACAGAGATTTACTTCAGTATGGTCCTTGCCGGATTGTTGTAAACAGAGATTTACTTCAGTATGGTAATTGCCGAATTGTTGTAAACATAGATTTACTTCAGTATGGTCCTTGCCGGATTGATGTAAACAGAGACTTACTTCAGTATGGTTCTTGCCGGATTGTTGTAAACAGAGATTTACTTCAGTATGGTTCTTGTCGGATTGTTGTAAACAGATTTACTTCAGTATGGTTCTTGCTGGATTGTTGTAAACAGAGATTTACTTCAGTATGGTTCTTGCCGGATTGATGTAAACAGAGATTTACTTCAGTATGGTCCTTGCCGGATTGATGTAAAAAGAGATTTACTTCAGTATGGTTCTTGCCAGATTTTTGTAAACAGAGATTTACTTCAGTATGGTTCTTGTCGGATTGTTGTAAACAGATTTACTTCAGTATGGTCCTTGCCGGATTGTTGTAAACAGAGATTTACTTCAGTATGGTTCTTGCCGGATTGATGTAAACATAGATTTACTTCAGTATGGTTCTTGCCGGATTGTTGTAAACAGAGATTTACTTCAGTATGGTTCTTGCCAGATTTTTGTAAACAGAGATTTACTTCAGTATGGTCCTTGTCGGATTGTTGTAAACAGAGATTTACTTCAGTATGGTTCTTGCCGGATTGTTGTAAACAGAGATTTACTTCAGTATGGTTCTTGCCGGATTGTTGTAAACATAGATTTACTTCAGTATGGTTCTTGCCGGATTGTTGTAAACAGAGATTTACTTCAGTATGGTCCTTGTCGGATTGTTGTAAACAGATTTTCTTCAGTATGGTTCTTGCTGGATTGTTGTAAACAGAGATTTACTTCAGTATGGTTCTTGCTGGATTGATGTAAACAGAGATTTACTTCAGCATGGTTCTTGCTGGATTGATGTAAACAGAGATTTACTTCAGTATAGTTCTTGTCGGATTGTTGTAAACAGAGATTTACTTCAGTATAGTTCTTGCCAGATTATTGTAAACAGAGATTTACTTCAGTATAGTTCTTGCCGGATTGTTGTAAACAGAGATTTACTTCAGTATAGTTCTTACCGGATTGTTGTAAACAGAGATTTATTCAAGCCTAGAAAGATGTCTACTACACCGCCCGAGAGTGGTGCCCGGAAACTGGAAGCTCAGAACCTCAACCCCACCACCCACGCGAACAAACTGGAAGCCTAGAATCTCAACCTCACCACCCACGTGAACAAACTGGAAGCCTAGAATCTCAACCTCACCACCCACGCGAACAAACTGGAAGCCTAGAACCTCAACCTCACCACCCACGTGAACAAACTGGAAGCCTAGAACCTCAACCTCACCACCCACGCGAACAAACTGAAAGCTAAAACCCATCTGCAGGAACTGTTAGCGGGATTGGTAACAACACCCCCCCCCCCCTCAAATCGACTATAACATGTGAAATGGACAAAGCGCTCCCAACCCCGCTCCACACACCACAGTATGGAGGTTATCTATTTGAAGTACTTGTGTTAACGTTTCATATTATTTCAGTTTGTTTATTTCATTTATTTTCCACTCAGCACGTAATAGTTATAATAATGATAATAATTATTTTATCATCATCATTATTATTTTGCACTTAAACAAGGTTTAAACCATTGAGGCTCCGCCTACCACTTAGAAAATTATAAATTAGAAGAAGGTTTAGGCCCTTTCCCACCCAGCAGGTGAGCCGCAACAAAGAAAACATTTCTGTGCTCAAGGGCCCCTTCCCCCTACCCCCTTTTTTTCCGCCTTAACACATTCTCTAGGCAAAACATGGAATGGGGTGGGGGACCCAATTATATTAGGAAAATATTGGAGCCTAGGCCTCCCTCTCCCCATGATTTCTTTGTGACGGGATGTTGCTGGATTTCATATGGTTCACTCCATTCTCAGTTAACATCTTTCAAACGGCTGTTGGATTTATGTTTTACCCAATATGAAACGTGTCAGGTGGGATTATATATAACGTTCAAGTCTCTGTCTCAGTGTGTGATGGGATTATATACAACATTCAGGTCTCTGTCTCAGTGTGTGGTGGGATTAAATACAACATTCAGGTCTCTGTCTCAGTGTGTGGTGGGATTATATACAACATTCAGGTCTCTGTATCAGTGTGTGGGGGATTATATACAACATTCAGGTCTCTGTATCAGTGTGTGGTGGTATTATATACAACATTCAGGTCTCTGTCTCAGTGTGTGGTGGGATTATATATAACGTTCAAGTCTCTGTCTCAGTGTGTGGTGGTATTATATACAACATTCAGGTCTCTGTCTCAGTGTGTGGTGGGATTATATACAACATTCAGGTCTCTGTCTCAGTGTTTGGGGGATTATATACAACATTCAGGTCTCTGTCTCAGTGTGTGGTGGAATTATATACAAGTTCGGGTCTCTGTCTCAGTGTGTGGTGGGATTATATACAACGTTTAGGTCCCTGTCTCCGTGTGTGGTGGGATTATATACAACTTTTGGGTCTCTGTCTCAGTGTGTGATGGGATTATATACAACGTTTAGGTCTCTGTCTCAGTGTGTGGTGGAATTATATACAACTTTTGGGTCTCTGTCTCAGTGAGTGATGGGATTATATACAACGTTTAGGTCTCTGTCTCAGTGTGTGGTGGAATTATATACAACTTTTGGGTCTCTGTCTCAGTGAGTGATGGGATTATATACAACGTTTAGGTCTCTGTCTCAGTGTGTGATGGGATTATATACAACTTTTGGGTCTCTGTCTCAGTGAGTGATGGGATTATATACAACGTTCAGGTCTCTGTCTCAGTGTGTGATGGGATTATATACAACTTTTGGGTCTCTGTCTCAGTGAGTGATGGGATTATATACAACGTTTAGGTCTCTGTCTCAGTGTGTAGTGGGATTATATACAACATTTAGGTCTCTGTCTCAGTGTGTGGTGGGATTATATACAACATTTAGGTCTCTGTCTCAGTGTGTGGTGGTACTATACACAACGTTCAGGTCTCTGTCTCAGTGTGTGGTGGGATTATTTACAACGTTCAGGTCTCTGTCTCAGTGTGTGGTGGGATTATTTACAACGTTCAGGTCTCTGTCTCAGTGTGTGGTGGGATTATATACAAGTTCGGGTCTCTGTCTCAGTGTGTGGTGGGATTATATACAACGTTCAGGTCTCTGTCTCAGTGTGTGGTGGGATTATATACAAGTTCGGGTCTCTGTCTCAGTGTGTGGTGGGATTATATACAACGTTCAGGTCTCTGTCTCAGTGTGTGGTGGTATTATATACAAGTTCGGGTCTCTGTCTCAGTGTGTGGTGGGATTATATACAACGTTCAGGTCTCTGTCTCAGTGTGTGATGGGATTATATACAACGTTCAGGTCTCTGTCTCAGTGTGTGATGGGATTATATACAAGTTCGGGTCTCTGTCTCAGTGTGTGGTGGGATTATATACAACTTTTGGGTCTCTGTCTCAGTGTGTGGTGGGATTATATACAACGTTCAGGACTCTGTCTCAGTGTGTGGTGGGATTATATACAAGTTCGGGTCTCTGTCTCAGTGTGTGATGGGATTATATACAACGTTCAGGTCTCTGTCTCAGTGTGTGGTGGGATTATATACAACATTCAGGTCTCTGTCTCAGTGTGTGGTGGGATTATATACAACTTTTGGGTCTCTGTCTCAGTGTGTGGTGGGATTATATACAACATTTAGGTCTCTGTCTCAGTGTGTAGTAAGATTATATACAACATTTAGGTCTCTTTCTCAGTGTGTGGTGGGATTATATACAAGTTCGGGTCTCTGTCTCAGTGTGTGGTGGGATTATATACAACTTTTGGGTCTCTGTCTCAGTGAGTGATGGGATTATATACAACGTTTAGGTCTCTGTCTCAGTGTGTAGTGGGATTATATACAACATTTAGGTCTCTGTCTCAGTGTGTGGTGGGATTATATACAACGTTCAAGTCTGTGTCTTAGTGTGTGGTGGGATTATATACAACGTTCGAGTCTCTGTCTCAGTGTGTGGTGGGATTATATACAACGTTCAGGTCTCTGTCTCAGTGTGTGGTGGGATTATATACAACATTCAGGTCTCTGTCTCAGTGTGTGGTGGGATTATATACAACGTTCAGGTCTCTGTCTCAGTGTGTGGTGGGATTATTTACAACTTTCAGGACTCTGTCTCAGTGTGTGGTGGGATTATTTACAACTTTCAGGACTCTGTCTCAGTGTGTGGTGGGATTATATACAACGTTCAGGTCTCTGTCTCCATGTTCTGGTCTCAATGTCGAAATAATTCCAAAGGTCTCCTTGTCAGTGCCAGCATGAGGCCAGTTTATTAGGAAAATCACATTTTTTCAAGATTGCATTTTTGTCGCCAAGTAGTCTGTCTCCAAAGATCATGACACTAACGAAAGCAGTAACCTGACTGTTGACGCACCTTTACCGACGTCTGCTTTCTAAGTTACTCGGTGACTATACTCAGGAAGATTTAGATGGGCCGAGCCCGAAGATTTTGGTTGATGTCCCTGAGTCAGCAAGGGCTGACAGAGATTACATTAATTTTCGTTGTATGGCATGCAGGTAAGGCTGATGGGAAGTTGAGCCAAGAACTGGCAGCACAGCACTCGGGGCATTCCCATACGCGCTTTCTCCCCATCCTCAGCAGCCAGTGCAGAGTTCCAATTCTAATCGTGCCGGTCGTAGTCTGCTTGTATATCCGTCTTGCTGGCGTAGTGTGCCAGCCGAACCCTCTGGTCACACACAGGTTCATCATTCTCTCCTGCCGTAATAAACTAGTTTCTCTTCTGACTTCAGTATTTGTTTCCAAAGGGCTCTGACCACATCTGCCTTGTCATATATCAGTTCACCATCTAGCGGTGAAGATCCAGCCAGTCTGTCTGCCTGTTCATTCCTCATCACACCAGCATACCTGGAGAAAAGTTCCAAAGTATGCTCACTACCCGTGACCTTGCTGCTGAGGAAGAAAGGCCAGCCATGGACCAGGCTGATGTTGAATGCTCTACGATTATCAAGACGTTTGTAAGAACCAAGTGATGACTATACATCTGTATACATGGTCAGACTGCGCGAGTTAAAAGCAAGTTAAAAGGCAAATGGCCGAAGAATAATAATAAACTAACAACGGACTGACACTGTCAGCTGCTGCACGAATGGGATTTACTAATGAAAGGATAGGGTATTTGTAGATTGAATGGTTCGGTGTGTAATGACTGGTGAACTGTTGACTAACTTGAAAATGAGTAGTAGATGTCAAGGACAAGACGGTAATCTCATAAAACGATTACTTCTGAATTGTCACTTGTCCATTTCTTTGTTTGCCTTGTAACGTTTACATGATAAGCTGGTTCGGCATCTCTAGTATATAATTTACTTTAAATTAACAGGAGTAGTTACAACAACCTAGTTGAGTAACTGCATGCATAGATACCCGCTGACGATCAGCTGACTTAAATGTTTGGGCTTATGTTGCCAGGTTGGTTTTATTCTCAATATTTTGTTGCCTGCAGCAGATGGGAGACTTCAGCTGATTTGATCTTTGGCGGAAACGTCTGCGCCTTTTGCTCCGTTGCACTGTAATCTGGCCTCTCACTTCCTATTCTTGTAATTTAATGGCCAAGTGAAGTGCCGCCTTCTCAGTCTGTCACTTCCATGTGAGTTTATCGATGCCCGATGAAAAAGAACGACGGTTTTTCCAATCTCTCCGCCAGCTCAATCATCCATAATTGCCAGGGTTAGTCAGTAACAGAAGTCCCCACCAGACCGAACACTTCAGCCAAATAGGCAGCCCTTGGGTTGTTCATATTGTCTCGGATACCATCACGTATGAATAGCATGAAGTATTACCAATTCTAGTTCACATGCGACGATTCGAAGCTTTCTTCCGGGTATTTTTTTTAATGGTAACATTAGGGTTAAATTGTATGCCACACACGTGCACGTGTTTGTATGTGTGTGTGTGTTTGTATGTGGAGAAAAAAAAAAAGGGGGGGGGGGAGAGTTAAGAGGGTGTATTTTTTTACTGAGCCGTGAAAGCGTCTTTTCTGTAAAGGCTCCATTTCCATACGATTATAGACCGATTAGTCATACTTTCTGCCCTGCCAGGGTTCCACCACAATGAGTGGCATTGAGTCCATACGCCAGGCTTGCTTTATTCATAGCCTTAGTTTTCATCATGTTCTATTCATCGGCCTATTTCTAGGTCTCCAGACGGCCTGTTTCACATCTCTCTCTCTCTCTCTCTCTCTCTCTCTCTCTCTCTCTCTCTCTCTCTCTCTCTCTTTCCTTTCTCGCTTTATGACTCCTACTTATCCCTCTATTTCAGTTTATCATCTCGCTATATTTTCACTCTCCTCTCTTATTAATTTTCCTGCCTCCCGCCTCTGTTTCTCTCTCTCTCTCTCTCTCTCTCTCTCTCTCTCTCTCTCTCTCTCTCTCTCTCTCTCTCTCACGCAAAGTATGGCGTCTCCTAGCACTTGTAATAAACAGTAACATGTCTGTATGTTTCAACTAATTATTGTTGTTACCTTGTTGACGCCCAGGCACAGTTTCACACCCCCCTGGTTGTATGTGTGGCTCCCACTAGTGTACCCGCTAGTAGCTCGCCTGCCGATCCAAAGGTCGTGGGTTAGGGTCATAACTCGATCAGACTTTCGGTCAAAATGACCTTGTCACTCAGGTCGACCGAACCTTGAGTGGGTACCAGGTAAAGTGCTCGGAGGTAAAGGCGGTCGGTGTGATGTTGAACATATCACTCAAAAAGTGCCGACTGGTCTATAAAATACAGGTCTAGCCCTATATACCTAACACACATGAAGGCGTGGTAAATGGTCCTTTACCCCCCCCCCCCCCCCCCCCTCCATCCACCCTTTCTGACAGATGCTGTTGTTAAATGTGTCTCTTGCAGTAGATGTTCTATGCGTTTCTCTGACATGTTACTGTTGTAGGCATTTCTTTGACAGACTTCTATTGTAGGCATTTCTTTGACATACTTCTATTGTAGGCATTTCTTTCACAGTTTTCTATTGTATACATTTTTTTGACAGACTTCTGTTGTAGGCATTTCTATGACAGACTGCTGTTGTAGGCATTTCTTTCACAGACTGCTATTGTAGACATTTCTTTGACAGACTTCTATTGTAAGCATTTCCATGTCAGACTTTTATTGTAGGCATTTCTTTGACAGACTTCTATTGTAGGCATTTCTTTGTCAGACTTCTATTGTAGGCATTTCTTTGTCAGACTTCTATTGTAGGCATTTCTTTATTTCTTTGTCAGACTGCTATTGTAGGCATTTCTTTGTCAGACTTCTATTGTAGGTTATTTCTTTGTCAGATTTCTATTGTAGGCATTTCTTTGTCAGATTTCTATTGTAGGCATATCTTTGTCAGTCTGCTATTGTAGGCATATCTTTGTCAGATTTCTATTGTAGGTTATTTCTTTGTCAGACTGCTATTGTAGTCATTTCTTTGTCAGACTGCTATTGTAGGCATTTCTTTGTCAGACTGCTATTGTAGTTATTTCTTTGTCAGACTGCTATTGTAGTCATTTCTTTGTCAGACTGCTATTGTAGGCATATCTTTGTCAGATTTCTATTGTAGGTTATTTCTTTGTCAGACTGCTATTGTAGTCATTTCTTTGTCAGACTGCTATTGTAGGCATATCTTTGTCAGATTTCTATTGTAGGTTATTTCTTTGTCAGACTGCTATTGTAGTCATTTCTTTGTCAGACTTTTATTGTAGTCATTTCTTTGTCAGACTGCTATTGTAGGCATTTCTTTGTCAGACTTTTATTGTAGTCATTTCTTTGTCAGACTGCTATTGTAGGCATTTCTTTGTCAGACTGCCGTTGTAGGCATTTCTTTGTCAGACTTCTATTGTAGGTTATTTCTTTGTCAGACTGCCGTTGTAGTCATTTCTTTGTCAGATTTCTATTGTAGGTTATTTCTTTGTCAGACTGCTATTGTAGGCATATCTTTGTCAGATTTCTATTGTAGGTTATTTCTTTGTCAGACTGCTATTGTAGTCATTTCTTTGTCAGACTGCTATTGTAGGCATTTCTTTGTCAGACTGCTATTGAAGTCATTTCTTTGTCAGACTGCTATTGTAGGCATATCTTTGTCAGACTGCTATTGTAGGCATATCTTTGTCAGATTTCTATTGTAGGTTATTTCTTTGTCAGACTGCTATTGTAGTCATTTCTTTGTCAGACTGCTATTGTAGGCATTTCTTTGTCAGACTGCTATTGTAGTCATTTCTTTGTCAGACTGCTATTGTAGTCATTTCTTTGTCAGACTGCTATTGTAGGCATATCTTTGTCAGACTGCTATTGTAGGCATTTCTTTGTCAGACTGCTATTGTAGGCATTTCTTTGTCAGACTGCTATTGTAGGCATATCTTTGTCAGACTGCTATTGTAGGCATATCTTTGTCAGATTTCTATTGTAGGTTATTTCTTTGTCAGACTGCTATTGTAGTCATTTCTTTGTCAGACTGCTATTGTAGGCATTTCTTTGTCAGACTGCTATTGTAGTCATTTCTTTGTCAGACTGCTATTGTAGTCATTTCTTTGTCAGACTGCTATTGTAGGCATATCTTTGTCAGACTGCTATTGTAGGCATATCTTTGTCAGACTGCTATTGTAGGCATATCTTTGTCAGACTGCTATTGTAGGCATATCTTTGTCAGACTGCTATTGTAGGCATATCTTTGTCAGACTGCTATTGTAGTCATTTCTTTGACAGACTGCTATTGTAAGCATTTCTTTGACAGACTGCTGTTGTAAGCATTTCTTTCACAGGCTGCTGTTTGAAGCCCATATTTTACTCACACGCATTCTTGCAAGGATGTAAGACGTAATCCCAAAGGTTGTGTTCTGAAACTTAATTTACTAGCTAGGATTATGAGCCTCTGGATTTCGCCAGGGATGGCCTGTATCCTGAACCCATTCTCCAGGAAGATCAATGACTGAATTATCTACCATCCAAGCTTTTCTAGCTAAATCCCCCTCAATCCCGAATTGATTCAAATCGGCTGTGAACTTTTTTCCCCTCCTAATTTAGCTGCTTCAAAAAAGTACCCATTGCCTCATCAACATCGGCGCCGATCTATAGCAAGAAGCCCACAGTGGCCTACAGGCGAGACTCTAATCTGAAGCATATACTTCTTACAAGCAGGCCCTTACAAATCACTTCTGTTAGGTACTTTTCCTGCACTACACGCCAAACATACTAGTATGTAATCTCCCAACCTTCTGCTGTTTCCTCAAGAACAAATTAAAGAATTATTCGTAGGTTGATCATGCAATCTAATTCATGTCTCGAGACCAAACGTGAAACGATGGATTTTACATTGAAAAGAAAGCTACCAAACCTGCTCTCTCCATTTTCCTGAATGTGAACATCATGTTGAACTGGACGTTTCTGTCACTGCCACCGAATCATGCTCAGGGGATTGCATGACCCGTATGTTATTGGAACAACGCCTTATCGACATACATTTATCGATTAGGTGTTCTTATCACAGCAAAAATTAATAATCATCATTCTTTGATTCACTACAGAAATACATAGGTATATATTTTTTTGTGTCCCTATTGTTCCTATTAAGATTAAAGAACACTTTTATTTTATTTATTTTTTTTTTTAAATATGGTTTGTATTTTTATCTTTGTTCAGTCCTTTTCTTGCTGTCATTTGTTTATAAAGACTTGTCTCGAAACGTTCGGTTGTTTGTTTTCTGCCTGGCTTCCAGCTGCATATTTTGTGTTTAGTGATTGTTTAATCTAGTTCGTTGTTAAAGTCTTTCTGAAGGGGTCATTGTTTGAAGCATACCTTTGATGGGGTCGCTATTTAAAGCCGGTCTCTGATAGGGTCGCTGTTTAAAGAGCGTCTATGATGAGGTTCCTGTGTAGATGATGTTTCTGATGGGGTCGCTGTTTAAATAATGTTTCTGATTGGGGTCGCTGTTCAAAGCCTGTCTCTGATTGGGGTAGTTTTAATGGTGTCTATTACTTGCGTCGCTGCTTAAAGCGTGTCTATGATTGGAGTATTGTTTACAACATGTCTGTGATGAGGTTCTTGTCTAAACTTTGTCGCTGCCTAGGGTAACTCAAGATTTGGAAAAGTTCCTTTACTTTGTATATATAAAGTGGTTACAAATCTTTTAATATCCTCATTTTCCTTGAGCTTGCCAGATTCCAGTTCGCATTAAGCCAAATCGAAATTATAAACAGCTATTGGCCACCTGGTCAATATATATATATATATATATATATATATATATATATATATATATATATATATATATATATATATATATATATATATACATATATATATATTCAGGCATAATTGCATCATAAATATGAAATTCGTGTCTTATGACAAAAAGATTGTAAATAGTGTATTGCGTGTTGCGATTGAAGCTATGGTAAGATGCCTGGCTGAAAACGTTTTAAATCTAAGAAAGCAAACACAATGTGAAAGTTTGTTCGTGTAGACAGTTACTAAATTGGATGCTGGACACACACCAATGTTTGTGACTGATGCCGTTAGGACCTCCGTGTATCCGGGTCATATTTTCCTTAAGCAAGCACATCGACACTCGTGCTATGTTTCCAAACAAAATTAAAAATGTTTAAAACCCCGAGTGAGTCAAATACAGGTGTTCTCATTTGCATAGTTGCCAAGAAAATAGTTCTGAGTCACCGACTATTGATGTGGGTCACTGACAAGACTGTTGAAGTGTGTGGAGTCATCGTTACGGTTTGCATTCATTCTAACCCGGTATGAAAGATATAGTAAAGGAGCTATCAGCACGGCGGGCATCTACTCGACAATGTATGAGAGTTTAGTTTATGGAGCTATCAGCACGGCGGGCATCTACTCGACAATGTATGAGAGTTTAGTTTATGGAGCTATCAGCACGGCGGGCATCTGCTCCATAACGTGTGAGGTATTAGTTATGGAGAGATTAGCACGGCGGGCATCTACTCGACAATGTATGAGAGTTTAGTTTATGGAACTATCAGCACGGCGGGCATCTGCTCTATAACGTATGATATTTTAGTTTATGGAGCTATCAGCACGGCGGCCATCTGCTCTATAACGTATGATATTTTAGTTTATGCAGCTATCAGCACGGCGGGCATCTGCTCTATAACGTATGATATTTTAGTTTATGCAGCTATCAGCACGGCGGGCAGCTATTCCACTTTGTATAAGAATTTTCTTTATGGAGCTATCAGCACCTCGGGCGTCTACTCCACAATAAATGAGATTTCAGTTTATGAAGCTATGAGCACGGCAGACCTCTTTTACAAAATGTACGTAACTTTAGTTTAATGAAGATTTCAGCACGGTGGGAATCTACTCTATAACGTATGAGATTTTTCTTTATGGAGCTATCAGCACGGCAGGCATCTATTCCACAATGTATGAGATTTTAGTTTATAAATCTGACAGCACTGCGACGGCCGTATTTGCTCCACAGCTAACCCTGCCACTATCTTATTTTGTTCCCAAATAATTGAGGTCTGGTAAAATAAAATATTATCTGTCCTCTTTTCTTACTACTGTCCATTCACAAAGTACCACGAGTCCAGTGACACACACATACACACAAACACACACACACAGAGACATATATATATATATATATATATATATATATATATATATATATATATATATATGTGTGTGTGTGTGTGTGTGTGTGTGTGTGTGTGTGTGTGTGTGTGTGTTTTTTATTTTTTTTATTTCTTATTTTTTATTAGAACAGAAATCACGTTAGAGTCAATAAAATGCCATCTATTTTATAACCACAATGGACAAAACATTTTATCTAAAAAGTAAAAATTAAAACTGGGATCTCATGTATTAAAAAATACAAGTACATGAATAAACATAAATGCCATTCGGGAACTTATATTAAACAAAAACACATTTCTAAAAGATATAAAACGCAATCAGCTCATCTATAGACAGGGATTCATAATTAGTTATCATCCTTGTCATAAAAGAAAGCAACATCAATGGATTAATCAGATCAAATAGCACTCAGGCTAAGGAGTCACGTGTGGAAAACAATCGTAATAGGAATGGACATTAAATAAATATGAACGTGATTGAGAACGATCAGAGACGAATTTTGGGAGCTCGCTCGACGTCCATTCAGAAATAATTGTACATAGATCTAAAAAAAAAAAGTATTCAAGAGTTTAATTTAAATATACACATATAGTATTCGTATATGTGTTTCACATGTTACCTTGAGATTTGTAAAAATACTGTTGTATCGTTAAGAAGTAATGAACGCATTGTGAGCCTACGATGAAGACAACGAAAGGAGTTCATAGCAACTAGAAAGTATAATCAATGTTAAGGAGGCCGTCCAGAAGCAATTGGGCTGATTCAATAAAGAGCAGACAGATTTAAGAATTATTAATGCTCTATTAAAGTGACACACAACAGGGTAAGCTATTTCAGAGTTATAAATACACGAGGGGAACTAATGTGTGCAACAAAAGTGAACGAGACAACACTGAAGCAAGTGGCAAGTTGAATTCAAGGGACCAAACATTCTTGAATAATATGCAGATCGACCATCATCAAGTGACGTGCCGACTAAAGTGGTGATCATGCCTTCTTAGAACCCACGATCATCAAGTGACGTGCCGACTGGAGTGGTGATCATGTCTCCTTAGAACCCACGATCACCAAGTGCAGATACTGTGAGGCCGTGATAGAGATGTCATGTACAGTTGGTACTGTGAGGCCGTGATAGGGATGTCATGTACAGTTGGTACTGTGAGGACGTTATAGCTATGTCATGTACAGTTGGTTTTGTGAGGCCGTGATAGCGATGTCATGTACAGTTGGTACTGTGAGGCCGTGATAGCGATGTCATGTACAGTTGGTACTGTGAGGCCGTTATAGCTATGTCATGTACAGTTGGTTTTGTGAGGCCGTGATAGCGATGTCATGTACAGTTGGTTTTGTGAGGCCGTGATAGCGGTGTTATGTACAGTTGGTTTTGTGAGGCCGAAATAGCGATGTCATGTACAGTTGGTACTGTGAGGCCGTGATAGCGGTGTCATGTACAGTTGGTACTGTGAGGCCGTGATAGCGGTGTCATGTACAGTTTGTACTGTGAGGCCGTGATAGCGATGTCATGTACAGTTGGTACTGTGAGGCCGTGATAGGGATGTCATGTACAGTTGGTACTGTGAGGCCGTGATAGGGATGTCATGTACAGTTGGTTTTGTGAGGCCGTGATAGTGATGTCATGTACAGTTGGTACTGTGAGGCCGTGATAGCGGTGTCATGTACAGTTGGTACTGTGAGGCCGTGATAGCGATGTCATGTACAGATTGTACTGTAAGGCGATGATAGGGATGTCAATTACAGTTGGTACAATGCGGCGATGATAGGGATGTCATGTACAGTTGGTACTGTGAGGCGATGATAGGGATGTCATGTACAATTGGTACTGTTAGGCGATGATGGGGATGTCATGTACAATTGGTACTGTGAGGCGATGATAGGGATGTCATGTACAGATGGTACTGTGAGGCGATGATAGTGATGTCATGTACAGTTGGTACTGTGAGGCAGTGATAGGGATGTCATGTACAGATGGTACTGTGAGGCGATGATAGTGATGTCATGTACAGTTGGTACTGTGAGGCAATGATAGGGATGTCATGTACAGTTGGTACTGTGAGGCAATGATAGGGATGTCATGTACAGTTGGTACTGTGAGGCAATGATAGGGATGTCAAGTACAGTTGGTACTGTGAGGCAATGATAGTGATGTCATGTACAGATGGTACTGTGATGGTATGTACAGATGGTACTGTGAGTTAATGATAGGGATGTCATGTACAGATGGTACTGTGAGGCGATGATAGTGATGTCATGTACAGATGGTACTGTGAGGCAATGATAGGGATGTCATGTACAGTTGGTACTGTGAGGCAATGATAGGGATGTCATGTACAGATGGTACTGTGAGGCGATGATAGGGATGTCAATTACAGTTGGTACTGTGAAGCAATGATAGTGATGCCATGTACAGATGGTACTGTGAGGCAATGATAGTGATGCCATGTACAGATGGTACTGTGAAGCAATGATAGTGATGTCAAGTACAGTTGGTACTGTGAGGCAATGATAGGGATGTCATGTACAGATGGTACTGTGAGGTGATGATAGTGATATCATGTACAGTTGGTACTGTGAGGCGATGATAGTGATGCCATGTACAGTTGGTACTGTGAGGCGATGATAGGGATGTCATGTACAGTTGGTACTGTGAGGCGATGATAGTGATGTCATGTACAGTTGGTACTGTGAGGCGATGATAGTGATGCCATGTACAGTTGGTACTGTGAGGCGATGATAGGGATGTCATGTACAGTTGGTACTGTGAGGCGATGATAGGGATGTCATGTACAGATGGTACTGTGAGGCGATGATGGGGATGTCATGTACAATTGGTACTGTGAGGCGATGATAGGGATGTCATGTACAGATGGTACTGTGAGGCGATGATAGTGATGTCATGTACAGTTGGTACTGTGAGGCAATGATAGTGATGTCATGTACAGTTGGTACTGTGAGGCAATGATAGGGATGTCATGTACAGTTGGTACTGTGAGGCAATGATAGGGATGTCAAGTACAGTTGGTACTGTGAGGCAATGATAGTGATGTCATGTACAGATGGTACTGTGAGTTAATGATAGGGATGTCATGTACAGATGGTACTGTGAGGCGATGATAGTGATGTCATGTACAGATGGTACTGTGAGGCAATGATAGGGATGTCATGTACAGTTGGTACTGTGAGGCAATGATAGGGATGTCATGTACAAATGGTACTGTGAGGCGATGATAGGGATGTCAATTACAGTTGGTACTGTGAAGCAATGATAGTGATGCCATGTACAGATGGTACTGTGAGGCAATGATAGTGATGCCATGTACAGATGGTACTGTGAAGCAATGATAGTGATGTCAAGTACTGTTGGTACTGTGAGGCAATGATAGGGATGTCATGTACAGATGGTACTGTGAGGCGATGATAGTGATATCATGTACAGTTGGTACTGTGAGGCGATGATAGTGATGCCATGTACAGTTGGTACTGTGAGGCGATGATAGGGATGTCATGTACAGTTGGTACTGTGAGGCGATGATAGTGATGTCATGTACAGTTGGTACTGTGAGGCGATGATAGTGATGCCATGTACAGTTGGTACTGTGAGGCGATGATAGGGATGTCATGTACAGTTGGTACTGTGAGGCGATGATAGTGATGTCATGTACAGTTGGTACTGTGAGGCGATGATAGGGATGTCATGTACAGTTGGTACTGTGAGGCGATGATAGTGATGTCATGTACAGATGGTACTGTGAGGCAATGATAGTGATGTCATGTACAGTTGGTACTGTGAGGCGATGATAGTGATGTCATGTACAGTTGGTACTGTGAGGCGATGATAGGGATGTCATGTACAGTTGGTACTGTGAGGCAATGATAGTGATGTCATGTACAGATGGTACTGTGAGGCAATGATAGTGATGTCATGTACAGTTGGTACTGTGAGGCGATGATAGTGATGTCATGTACAGTTGGTACTGTGAGGCGATGATAGAGATGTCATGTACAGTTGGTACTGTGAGGCGATGATAGTGATGTCATGTACAGTTGGTACTGTGAGGCAATGATAGTGATGTCATGTACAGATTGTATTGTGAGCAACAAACTGAAATAGTTGTTATCTGGGCCTGTGTGCTAAAGGAACAAACCATTTTGTTTATTGCTCTTCTCAATCATATACTAATGTAAGACTAAAGAAGACTTATACACCATGAGGTATTTTGGATAGGTGGTGCTATCTGCAGTTTAGACATCGGGTAATAGAGTCATTGACACGTCTCGAGGCCTGCTAGACCACTATTGGTACTGACCAATGAGAACGTTTCATGCACATCGTTTACATAACCATTGAATAACCAGCTCCAACATTTCTTAATCTGTTTATTGTTTCACTAGAGTTTTTATTTTTACTTTTTATGTTTAGTATTTTGTCTTTTCTTACCAGATGGTCAGCTCTCGAATCGACTATCGGAACCAACGTATGGTGATCTGCTTCCAAATTGTCCGAAGCTGCGATCACACCCGGCACCCCAGAATTACGAAGCGAGTACGTAACGCCGACTAGTGGGTGAATAAGTGATACAATCCATGCAGGTGTGCGCTTCTAGAGTCTCAATAAACAAAGAGGCTACAGGCTTGCCTGGTGAGCAGAAGATGTTGGGTTCATATACAATCTTATTTGTACCCTTAACACACAAAACACAGGATCAGTTGATGGTAACTGACTGTCCGCATCATGTCACAAACTGCTGACCCCTTGACGACCCCAAGGAAAGCAGGAGAATCTGCAGAGCTTGTTGTCATTCTCGACAGAACATCAGATTAGCGCCCTTCCAACAGGTGCTGGAATCTGCATCCACCTGGTCCAACCCCACATAAAGATCCCAGTAGCTATGTGATTGAGCCGTTTACCTTGCCCTCTGAATCTAGTGGCTTCATTTCGTCGACTGCTTCGTTCGGTTAAAGATTGCAATTTTTACGGATACTGAGGAATCGTTGCTGGAGCTATAGGGTTCACGCTTTGTGCGGTACTACTATTCAGGTGGCTAGTCATTCTGTGAATAGAGACCCAACAATATTAAAAAAAAAAAAAAACCCGCAAAAAAACATGCAAACCTGTAAATTGTGAGAGATAGGTAGTTGCACCCCACAAGGACATCACACGATCGACAAACACCAGGTGACACAAAGTGCCACCATGCGCATGAGGATCACCCGTGGAGAGGTCCCAGAAACCCCTTTCAGCCGCAAGGCCATATCTTTAGCTAGGCCATATCTTTGGCCCGGCCTATATTCAACGCCTCCGGCAGAAGCCAGGGTGGGGCTTGTAAACTGTTGAGCTCCGTGGTTGCGTTACCGACAGTGAGACAGCGTCACAGGGCATGAAATGAAACTGAGCGATTTTTGGAAGAGCAAATACTTTACCTCACACCCAAACAGTCCTTTCATCTGAGAGGTAGAAGGTTGATTCCACATTAGAGTTTGATTTCCTTTAGACTGGTTTCAGAAGCTGTGTCGAGAGATAAACACTCCTTGGAGCACCAGTACGATCATCAACATTGACGGTTGGAACAAACTAGCAGCTGTGGATCTCTGCAGATTTCATTTTGTGCAAGAACAAGGCTGATCAGATGAGACAGCAAGAAAAACAAAAAACTCAACTCTGGAACTGGAAATGAAATATCTGCGCCTAAACGATAAGCATTGACGTGTGTAGCTCTTAACCTCCCCCTTCCCTCAAACCCCTTTCCATATTTTATGTATTTTCAACTGTAACGTCATTCCATTTCACGTGTTATCTGTTCTTACATTGGAGAATTTAAAAAAAAAAGACATGAAACGAAAGTTATGTGCATTGAAAACAACAACAACAACAACAAAAACAAAATACCCCAAGGGAATTAGTGAATATTATATTAATGAGGCAAATTTTAAACAACCGAAAAGATCCATACATTTCTAGTGATCAACCCATGATATCAACAGTTATAGGAGAAATCATTAAGATATACTGCTCGTATTCTGAGTCAAAGCGAAACAAAAATTACCATAAAAAACGCACTGGAATGAGAAACAAATGTGATGGTTAAGCGAGGCAGTCCAAAAGAAACCCTGCAATGAACGATAATCAGAGAGACCAGAGAGTTTTAGACTGCATTCCACAAGAGATATCCAGAAGATTGGGCAGGTTAGAACAGTTTGGCACAATCCACGGATAGCCCTATGGGACGTCTAATTTATGTATGTTGTTTTCTGCATTCACGGGCTAATTCGACGGGAAACTCCTGGTTTCAAGTCTATTTCTGGACTTTGACTTTGTACAAGGACTTGAGTTTAGCGTGCGCATCCGTTTTACAGAGCTGGCTTATCTGTGTACTGTCAGTTGTTTCTTTGCCATTTAGGCGGATCGAATACATGATAATAACTAGACAGGGAAAGGATACAAACTCCGGCCACATACAAGTCGATAATAAGAAAATCAAACGAACGGAAACATATAAGTACTTGGGTGCAAACTTCAACCGCTCCAACATGCTGAGAGAAGAAATACACTCCAGAGTACAATCTGAAAATAAAGTAAACTATGCCTTTCAACATCTGCTAAAGTCAAAGTGTTTGTCTGGCAACACCAAGATCAAAATATATAAAACGTTGATAAAACCAGTGTTTTTATATGGCTCTGAAACTTGGAGCACAACTAACAGAGATCAAGCCTTATTGCAGGTTTTCGAAAACAGAGTCTTACGACGAATCTTTGGACCCATGAAAGATGCAAACTGCGGTTTTGAAGAGTGAGAAGCAACAACGAAATTCATAATCTGTTTAATTCGCCACTGATCACTGGCATCATGATAGTTAATAGACTGAAATGGTTAGGGCATATTAAAAGAATGTCAGATGACAGAGAAGTAAAAAGTGTATTCACAAGGGAGATGAATGGCCGTAGACAACGAGGCAAACCAAAAAGACAATGGAGAGATATTGTGGTTTACAATGCTTGCAATATCTGAACCTTTTGGCAAACACTATTAATTTTAGAAAACCCATAATAAATCGCCTGTTACAACATGTTTGTAAGGGGCCAGTGAGTTACCCCTAGCGCCCCCACCCACCCCTGCCAGACATAACCAGCTCATACGAGTTTTGTGAATAGTTCTAACTTGACCAGCTCAAGAAAGTTTTGTGAATAGTTCTAACCTGACCAGCTCAAGAAAGTTTTGTGAATAGTTCTAAACTGACCAGCACAAAGGAGGTTTGTCAATAGTTCTAACGTGACCAGCACAAAGGAGGTTTGTCAATAGTTCTAACCTGACCAGCATAAAAAGAGGTTTGTCAATAGTTCTAACCTGACCAGCACAAAGGAGGTTTGTTAATAGTTCTAACCTGACCAGCACAAAGGAGGTTTGTCAGTAGTTCTGACCTGACCAGCAAAAAGGAGGTTTGTCAATAGTTCTAACCTGACCAGCACAAAGGAGGTTTGTCAACAGTTCTAACCTGACCAGCAAACAGGAGGTTTGTCAACAGTTCTAACCTGACCATCACAAAGGAGGTTTGTCAATTCTAACCTGACCAGCACAAAGGAGGTTTGTCAACAGTTCTAACCTGACCAGCACAAAGGAGGCTTGTCAACAGTTCTGACCTGACCAGCACAAAGGAGGTTTGTCAACAGTTCTAACCTGACCAGCACAAAGGAGGTTTGTTAATAGTTCTAACCTGACCAGCACAAAGGAGGTTTGTCAACAGTTCTGACATGACAAGCTAAAAACAAAAAGTTGCTGAAGAAACCAGTACTTATGTAAATAACCGCCTTCTACGAGTTTTGGCGACGTACCCGCTGCTATAGAGCAGGGTTTGGAGTCTACAGAACACGTGCATGCAAAGTCGCTGCTAGCGGTGCTACAGAATAATGTCAGTGTCCTTGATTTGTTGATTCCAGCGTTAACAAAATTACTCATGTGTCTGAGAATTGGGCTGACTGTCGTAGTTATTTGTGTGTGGTCGTAAGCGTTTGATGGTTTGGGATGTTCTCTTTAAATGATTAGGACTAAAGTTGGTCTCTTGCGAGATAGTGGTTGGGGGTGGGGGGAGGAGGGTGGGGGGGGTATAAATATATCATAAGAGATAATCCCGTGGCAGATATAGTTCCAGGTGAGATATAGTCTCAAGGGAGACTGTGGAAATGAAGTGTAAAGTTGAAAGATCAGACAATCCCAAGGGAGACAGTGGGGGTGAAGTGTAAAGTTAGAGCATCACACAGTCTCAAGGGAGACTGTGGAGATGAAGTGTAAAGTTGGAGCATCAGACAGTCTCAAGAGAGCCAGTGGGGGTGAAGTGTAAAGTTGTAGCATCAGACAGACTCAAGGGAGACAATATGGGGTGAAGTGTAAAGTTCGAGGATCAGACAGTCTCAAGGGAAACAGTGGAGGTGAAGTGTGAAGTTGTAGCATCAGACAGTCTCAAGGGAAACAGTGGAGGTGAAGTGTAAGGTTGTAGCATCAGACAGTCTCAAGGGAGACAGTGGAGGTGAAGTGTAAAGTTAGAGCATCAGACAGTCTCAAGGGAGACAGTGGAGGTGAAGTGTAAAGTTGTAGCATCAGAAGTAATTTCATAGGAGTTAGTGGATATCGGATTGAAGACCGGAGTAGAAGTGGTTTCATGATAAATAATGGTCTTCTTCTTCTATGTGTTCACCGGCGACTTCGAAGGAAACATCGAAATCCATACGTGGCTAAGGTGGAATGATAAGAGGTGGTCCAAAGAAGATGGATTAGAAGCAGTAACAAGAGAGATGGTGGAGGTGGGATGTAAAGTGAGGAGTTGTTGTCCCTTGGGAGGTAACTAGGGTTTGTATACAGAATGCTTCTTCTTCTTCTTCAGCACTTTCAGCTCTTGAGACTGAGTGATACAGATATCACCCGCCTCCTTTTGATCTCTCTGGCTGGCCTTCTGTTTCCAGTTGGTGACACCAAGTGTTTGTAGGTCTGTCTGGACATTATCTCTCTATCGTCTTTTTGGTCTGCCTCGTGATCTACGACAATTCAGCTCCCTCGTGTATACAGTTTTTACCTCGCTGTCATCTGCAATATGCGCCAGATATTTATTAGACCTCATGATGCCAGTGATCAGTGGTGATTTCAAAATGTTATAAATGTCGTTTTCAAGTCTGAATGCTACAAAATAAGCAGCAAGCGATCAACTGTTTAGTCACACCCACTTTAGACAATTTGTAACTGATCGACTAGATAATATATATTGATCGAACAGATAAGATTAACTAGTCGATTAGATAAGCATTAGACATGAAAATAATTAATAACTGTAATAAATGGACTAGATAATGAGTAGAAGACCTGAAAGGAGAGAAATGTATGAGTAAATAACCTCAGTATGTCATGACTGAATGGGTCAGGCTGGTTCTGTGACCTACGTAGGCCTATTTGTGCGTGTGTGTTTTTATTGACGTATTACTCAGCCCTGGGTGAGTTCCTTCTCCCAGAAATCATACTAGGCAGGCTAACCGACGTGGCGATGCGCATTGAGATCGCCTGCTTGAGAACTGTAAGAGTTAATTGTGGTAAGGGAGCTCATACAATGGGATGCTTCATAGGTTAGCAGTCTCAAAGGATAGCCGTCTAGTAAACGAGTGCATTTAATAGGAATTCCTCAACATTCTGTCTTGATGATCGCTGAGTTCATCAATATTTGCGTGTAGGTCAAGGAAACCCAATTTCAGCAGTATCTGTGGGGAGCCAAAATGTTCGCGCCTTGTCGACAATCGAATCACCAGACGTCAGGAGGGTGTGCTGATGTAATAAAGGCAGGGGAGATAAGAGGTCAGCCTGGAAGCAGAGAGAAAAGTAATTCAAAAAGGATTGCGTTACTGAACACTCAAGTAGGCTGTGGAACAGCGAGAAGCTGTAATGCAGAACTTTGTGTGTGTGTGTGTGCAGGCGCGCGCGCGCGTGTGTGTGTGGTTTGTGTGTGTGTGCGTGCGTGTTTTATTTCCATGTAATTTGATGTCATCTTTTCGCCTTTTAATTGTTATGCACGTTATACCATGTAATTGTTCACGTTGAACTATTTTACTTTTATCTGTTTTACCTCCAGCTGTTTTCACATCGAACTATTTAATCATAATTTTTTTTTTACCTCTAACTAGTGTCAGATCAAACTATTTTACATTGAACTGTTTTACCTCCAGCTGTTTTCACATTGAACTATTTTATCTTGAACTGTTTTATCACCAGCTGTTTTCACATCGAACTATTTAATCATAATTTTTTTTTTACCTCTAACTAGTGTCAGATCAAACTATTTTACATTGAACTTTTTTACCTCCAGCTATTTTCACATTGAACTATTTTACCTTAAACTTTTTTACATCCAGCTGTTTTCACATTGAACTATTTTACCTTAAACTGTTTTACCTCTAGCTGGTTCGATATAGAACTATTTTACCTTGAGCTGTGTTACCTCCAACTGTTTTAATATTGATATAGTTTACCTTCAACTGTTTTACCTCTAGCTGTTTTCACATCAAATTATTTTACCTTCTCAAGCTGTTTTCACATCAAACTTTTTTACATTGAACTGTTTTACTTCCAGCTGTTTTCACATCCAACTATTTTACCCTGAACTGTGTTACCTCCGTTTTCATATTGAGTTGTTCTACCTTGAACTGTTTTACCTCCAGCTGTTTTCACATTGAACTATTTTACCTTGAACTGTTTTACCTCCAGCTGTTTTCACATCGAACTATTCTACCTTAAACTGTGTAACCTCAAACTGTTTTCATATAAAGCTGTTTTATCTTGAACTGTTTTAACTCCAGCTGTTTTCACATCGAACTATTTTACCTTGAACTGTTTGTCTCCAGTCATCTCGACAATGAAGATTCGGTAAGAACGTCTTGATAGTTCCAGCAGGCAAATAGGTCTAAATAATCCGATCATTATTGGGCAATAACTTCTATTTTGGGTCTTTACAAGAACCGCTAAAGGGTTGCATTAATACAGACTTATCTCTTAGACAAGGCTAATCTGTCAATAGTTTATAGCAGGGCGCAGTACAGATGTTCATAACGAAACCAGGATCACCTTTACATCCGACCCCAAATACTCCTCCCCCCCCCCCACCCCCCATGTCCCAACCCCTACTGGTTTCCATACATCGACGCTCTAAAGTTCAACATACAGTTGGCAAAATGTACTTGAGGCGATACGCGGACAGTCGCGAATGACTCCATATGTTGTTTTTGTTTCAACGTGTCAGACCAACAGGTTTAGTCAAATGTTTGTATCTAAACAAGTAAAGAGTCTTTCTCCAGCCATGCATACACTTTGTAACCCTCTATTAATGTTACTTATAACACCATGGATGCACAGATCTTGACTCTCTGATGATGTTAGTTCTGACACCATGGACACAGTTCTTGATTCTCTGATGACGTTAGTTCTGACACCATGGACACAGATCTTGACTCTCTGATGACGTTAGTTCTGACACCATGGACACAGATCTTGACTCTCTGATGACGTTAGTTCTGACACCATGGACACAGATCTTGACTCTCTGATGACGTTAGTTCTGACACCATGGACACAGATCTTGACTCTCTGATGACGTTAGTTCTGACATAATGGACACAGATCTAGATTCTCTGATGATGTTAGTTCTGACACCATGGACACAGATCTTGACTCTCTGATGACGTTAGTTCTGACACCATGGACACAGATCTTGACTCTCTGATTATGTTAGTTTTGACACCATGGACACAGATCTTGACTCTCTGATGACGTTAGTTCTGACACCATGGACACAGATCTTGACTCTCTGATGACGTTAGTTCTGACACCATGGACACAGATCTTGACTCTCTGATTATGTTAGTTTTGACACCATGGACACAGATCTTGACTCTCTGATTATGTTAGTTCTGACATAATGGACACAGATCTAGATTCTCTGATGATGTAAGTTCTGACACCATGGACACAGATCTTGACTCTCTGATGACGTTAGTTCTGACACCATGGACACAGATCTTGACTCTCTGATGACGTTAGTTCTGACACCATGGACACAGATCTTGACTCTCTGATGACGTTAGTTCTGACACCGTGGACACAGATCTTGACTCTCTGATGACGTTAGTTCTGACACCATGGACACAGATCTTGACTCTCTGATGACGTTAGTTCTGACACCATGGACACAGTTCTTGATTCTCTGAGGACGTTAGTTCTGACACCATGGACACAGATCTTGACTCTCTGATGACGTTAGTTCTGACACCATGGACACAGATCTTGACTCTCTGATGACGTTAGTTCTGACACCATGGACACAGATCTTGACTCTCTGATGACGTTAGTTCTGACACCATGGACACAGATCTTGACTCTCTGATGACGTTAGTTCTGACACCATGGACACAGATCTAGATTCTCTGATGATGTTAGTTCTGACACCATGGACACAGATCTTGACTCTCTGATGACGTTAGTTCTGACACCATGGACACAGATCTTGACTCTCTGATGACGTTAGTTCTGACACCATGGACACAGATCTTGACTCTCTGATGACGTTAGTTCTGACACCATGGACACAGATCTTGACTCTCTGATTATGTTAGTTTTGACACCATGGACACAGATCTTGACTCTCTGATGATGTTAGTTCTGACACCATGGACACAGATCTTGACTCTCTGATGACGTTAGTTCTCACACCATGGACACAGATCTTGACTCTCTGATGACGTTAGTTCTGACACCATGGACACAGATCTTGACTCTCTGATGACGTTAGTTCTGACACCATGGACACAGATCTTGACTCTCTGATGACGTTAGTTCTCACACCATGGACACAGATCTTGACTCTCTGATGACGTTAGTTCTGACACCATGGACACAGATCTTGACTCTCTGATGACGTTAGTTCTGACACCATGGACACAGATCTTGACTCTCTGATGACGTTAGTTCTGACACCATGGACACAGATCTTGATTCTCTGATGACGTTAGTTCTGACATAATGGATAGACTTCTTGGTGTGATAACTCCAGTGCCCAGCCAGCATGGGACTTTCAGGGAACGTCTCTCCTCTATTTGACCTAAGCCTGCAAATTAATTTTTAAATTGCATGTTATTACTGAAATGTTTAATTGAATCTGTCATGTGCATGTCTTCAATGCTGTTATTTTTATTTTTATTCCCAACAGAAGCAACAGAACTGTGACCTGTGTGAAGTGACTGGTGTTATCTCTAGACTGGTTGAATCACATTATTGGCTGGGACCGGTGTTATCTCTAGACTGGTTGAATCACACTATTGGCTGGGACCGGTGATGTCTCTAGACTGGTTGAATCACATTATTGGCTGGGACCGGTGTTATCTCTAGACTGGTTGGATCACATTATTGGCTGGGACCGGTGATGTCTCTAGACTGGTTGAATCACATTATTGGCTGGGACCGGTGTTATCTCTAGACTGGTTGGATCACATTATTGGCTGGGACCGGTGTTATCTCTAGACTGGTTGGATCACATTATTTCCTGGGACCGGTGATATCTCTCGACTGGTTGAATCACATTATTGGCTGGGACCGGTGTTATCTCTAGACTGGTTGAATCACATTATTGGCTGGGACCGGTGATGTCTCTAGACTGGTTAAATCACATTATTGGCTGGGACCGGTGTTATCTCTAGACTGGTTTGATCACATTATTAGCTGGGGCCGGTGTTATCTCTAGACTGGTTGGATCACATTATTGGCTGGGACCGGTGTTATCTCTAGACTGGTTTAATCACATTATTGGCTGGGACCGGTGATGTCTCTAGACTGGTTGAATCACATTATTGGCTGGGACCGGTGATAACATGTTTAACGGCTTCCCTGATTTGACTGACTTTTTGAAGTTCATCTTAAATGTAATATCCAGTCTGGTTGTGTAACTTTCTGACGGAGTCGAGGGGTGAGGGACGCCTATTTACTGACAGCTTGGTGCTAGACTCGGTGGACAGATGAGGTCAGGCCTGGCTGTAGTGGCTAAAGTGTGAGCGCTAGTCTGTTGGCAGGACACGCTAGTATAGGGGTCAGCGATGGACACTGTGGCTCGCGGATTACATAGCATGCTTTACAACGCTGCCATTGGTCTCGTGGTTCTCGCTGTGTATGGATTTCTCCCAAGTAAGTTATCATTTGCTAGCTTGCCTTGTTATTGTTTTTTCTGTAATGTATGTCTGTTTGATGTATCTGTGTGTAATCATATTTAAACATGTCCAGGTTTTGAATACAACGAACACAAACTAGGACTGGGAAGGATCTTAGCGAAGAAAGAGGAAAAGGGGGGGAGGGGGGGAAGAACTGTCCATCCGTCGGAGAGAGGTCTTTCCCATAACCTTGTTTACTCAAAATAGGACAGCCGTCAACATATTCTGCAGCCACTTAATCATCCCCCTCATTTCGAATACAGACATCTAAATAATCTTCAAGAACAATCACAGAGCAGCCTAAATACAAGACGGTTATCTAAGACACATAAAGGTAAAGGTCCCCTTTTCACTCCTTTGGGTATATTGGAAATTTAAGGCTAGACCAATAGTTTTATAGACCAATCGGTAATTAGTTGCTGATGGGGTCTGCGTCACGCCGGCCGTCTTTACTTCCCAGAGTTTCACCTGCTACCCACTCAAGGCTGCATCGACCTGAAAGTTGAGGTCATTTTTTTTTAAAAGTCCGGCTCTGTCAGAATACGAACCCACGACCTTCCGATCCGCAGGAGGGCGTCTAGCCGCCAACGCCATAGCGACTCTCAATTAAAAGACATACTCGTCAAAAACATACCCCCCCCCCCCCCATGCACACAGAACACTCACTGCTTTACTCCCACTCTAGACCACAAAACATGCCTGTTCATGATTCAGACCCTGTCGATGCACACAACACTACCTTACTCCCACTCTAGACACAAAACATGCCTGTTCATGATCCAGACCATGTCGATGCACACAACACTACCTTACTCCCACTCTAGACACAAAAACATGCCTGTTCATGATCCACACCATGTAGATGCACACAACACTACCTTACTCCCACTCTAGACACAAAACATGCCTGTTCATGATCCACACCATGTAGATGCACACAACACTACCTTACTCCCACTCTAGACACAAAACATGCCTGTTCATGATCCACACCATGTAGATGCACACAACACTACCTTACTCCCACTCTAGACACAAAACATGCCTGTTCATGATCCACACCATGTAGATGCACACAACACTACCTTACTCCCACTCTAGACACAAAACATGCCTATTCATGATCCACACCATGAAGATGCACACAACACTACCTTACTCCCACTCTAGACACAAAACATGCCTATTCATGATCCACACCATGTAGATGCACACAACACTACCTTACTCCCACTCTAGACACAAAACATGCCTGTTCATGATCCAGACCATGTCAATGCACACAACACTACCTTACTCCCACTCTAGACACAAAACATGCCTATTCATGATCCACACCATGTAGATGCACACAACACTACCTTACTCCCACTCTAGACACAAAACATGCCTGTTCATGATCCAGACCATGTCAATGCACACAACACTACCTTTCTCCCACTCTAGACACAAAACATGCCTGTTCATGATCCACACCATGTCGATGCACACAACACTACCTTACTCCCACTCTAGACACAAAACATGCCTGTTCATGATCCAGACCATGTCGATGCACACAACACTACCTTACTCCCACTCTAGACACAAAACATGCCTGTTCATGATCCACACCATGTCGATGCACACAACACTACCTTACTCCCACTCTAGACAGAAAACACGCCTATTCGTAATCCAGACCTTGTAGATGCACACAACACTATCTTACTCCCACTCTAGACACAAAACATGTCTATTCGTGATCCACACCATGTAGATGCACACAACACTACCTTACTCCCACTCTAGACACAAAACATGCCTGTTCATGATCCACACCATGTAGATGCACACAACACTACCTTACTCCCACTCTAGACACAAAACATGCCTGTTCATGATCCAGACCTTGTAGATGCACACAACACTAACTTACTCCCACTCTAGACACAAAACATGCCTTTTCATGATCCAGACCTTGTAGATGCACACAACACTACCTTACTCCCACTCTAGACACAAAACATGCCTATTCGTGATCCACACCTTGTAGATGCACACAACACTACCTTACTCCCACTCTAGACACAAAACATGCCTATTCGTGATCCACACCTTGTAGATGCACACAACACTACCTTACTCCCACTCTAGACACAAAACATGCCTATTCGTGATCCAGACCCTGTCGATTAATTCCTCCAGTGGTTTATTCTAGACCATGAAATGATTGACTTGTCAGTCGTGAAACTTAATGTATGCCACTAGCTGTCAAATAACGCTCGTATTGTGGTAATCAATAGGAAGCCTTTCCGTTCCTTGGGCATCGCATGGAAATTTATAAATGGCATTTAAACTAGCCTTTTTTCTTATTTCAATAGTTCTGACCACAGAAGGGAAACCAATATCTTTATTACCGCCACAAAGTCTTGTTCTGATGGTCAAACCGTATGGTTTCCATTGGATAATCAGCTCATTTACAGTTTTCGTGTTCTGATGGTCAAACCGTATGGTTTCCATTGGATAATCAGCTCATTTACAGTTTTCGTGTTCTGATGGTCAAACCGTATGGTTTCCATTGGATAATCAGCTCATTTACAGTTTTCGTGTTCTGATGGTCAAACCGTATGGTTTCCATTGGATAATCAGCTCATTTACAGTTTTCGTGTTCTGATGGTCAAACCGTATGGTTTCCATTGGATAATCAGCTCATTTACAGTTTTCGTGTTCTGATCCCAGCTGGAATACTTTTCAGCACGCGTCTAATAATAATAATAAAAATAATAATATTAATAATAATAATAATTATTATTATTATTATAATTATTATTATTATTATAGAAAAGTATTAATATTATCGAAGAATATTATTATTATAGAAAATTATTATTATTATTATTATTATTATTATTATTATGGCCACAGTCATCAAAGAGATAGAAAAAACGTCTTCCTTCAAATTCGGAGTGCATCGCCCTGAGAAGCAGGGAACAATAAGCCAGTAAAACGGATGTACACGCAAAACTCAGGTCCTGTTAAACTACCAAAAGTCTAAATGGACGAACAACCAGGATTTACCGCCAGGTTTCACAGCCGGTGAATGCAAAGAGGAAAAGATTCTTATTATTTTTACGTTTCGATTAATTTCTGCCATTTTTATATTATTTTTACTATTACCATGTTTTTCCTTTTTAAAAAATTTTTTATCACCATGATGACTACCATTAGTTTTACCATTCCGTTCTTGGTTATGTTATTTATGTTTCGTCTCTCACTTCTTCTTCTTCTTTTGTCAAAATCTGCTTGTGCCGCTAGGCGTCGCAGTCTATCTGATGATCGGCAACCGAGCCAGGGCGCGCTCAGTCGCTTCATATGCCGTGATGTTATGAAATCTCAAGTTGTCCGTGACTCCTCCAATCCATATTCTTCTTGGTCTTCCCCTGCCTCTTGGTGTTTCGATATTCGTCTCTCACTATCTACCCCTTTTTCTTTATTTTATATCGTGTGTGTGTGTGTGTGTGTGTGTGTGTGTGTTGGTTTCTCCATCCCCCTTCCACCAGTCATGAGGCCTCCTTGTCATTGCTTGTGTTCGGCGATTTCAGTTGTACCAGCTGGGCTCCATTGTCATTATGTGAAGGCTTTCAATATCAGCAACATTTAGCGAGCTGCCGCATTTGGTCTGGGCGATGGCCTACGTCGTAAGTCAAGATTCTCCCTGTGTATTCTGCTATTCGGCGCTCCAATGAACCACACACCCAGCTCTGGTAGATCAGCGTCAGACAGCTCCAATGGACCATCCACCCAGCGCTGGTAGATCAGCGTCAGACAGCTCCAATGGACCATCCACCCAGCGCTGGTAGATCAGCGTCAGACAGCTCCAATGAACCACACACCCAGCGCTGGTAGATCAGCGTCAGACAGCTTCAATGGACCACACACTCAGCGCTGGTAGATCAGCGTCAGACAGCTCCAATGGACCACACACCCAGCGCTGGTAGATCAGCGTCAGACAGCTCCAATGGACCATACACTCAGCGCTGGTAGATCAGCGTCAGACAGCTCCAATGGACCACACACCTAGCGCTGGTAGATCAGCGTCAGACAGCTCCAATGGACCATACACCCAGCGCTGGTAGATCAGCGTCAGACAGCTCCAATGGACCATACACTCAGCGCTGGTAGATCAGCGTCAGACAGCTCCAATGGACCACACACCTAGCGCTGGTAGATCAGCGTCAGACAGCTCCAATGGACCATACACCCAGCGCTGGTAGATCAGCGTCAGACAGCTCCAATGGACCATACACCCAGCGCTGGTAGATCAGCGTCAGACAGCTCCGATGGACCATACACCCAGCGCTGGTAGATCAGCGTCAGACAGCTCCAATGGACCACACACCTAGCGCTGGTAGATCAGCGTCAGACAGCTCTAATGGACCATACACTCAGCGCTGGTAGATCAGCGTCAGACAGCTCCAATGGACCATACACCCAGCGCTGGTAGATCAGCGTCAGACAGCTTCAATGGACCATACACCCAGCGCTGGTAGATCAGCGTCAGACAGCTCCAATGGACCATACACCCAGCGCTGGTAGATCAGCGTCAGACAGCTCCAATGGACCACACACCTAGCGCTGGTAGATCAGCGTCAGACAGCTCTAATGGACCATACACTCAGCGCTGGTAGATCAGCGTCAGACAGCTCCAATGGACCATACACCCAGCGCTGGTAGATCAGCGTCAGACAGCTTCAATGGACCATACACCCAGCGCTGGTAGATCAGCGTCAGACAGCTCCAATGGACCATACACCCAGCGCTGGTAGATCAGCGTCAGACAGCTCCAATGGACCACACACCTAGCGCTGGTAGATCAGCGTCAGACAGCTCCAATGGACCATACACTCAGCGCTGGTAGATCAGCGTCAGACAGCTCCAATGGACCATACACTCAGCGCTGGTAGATCAGCGTCAGACAGCTCCAATGGACCACACACCCAGCGCTGGTAGATCAGCGTCAGACAGCTCCAATGGACCACACAACCTTCCCTTGACACTGGAGCATCGAGCCTATAGTGCTAAGCCCTGGGCTGGTTTTTTTCCCGTACGCAGTACCGTCACCATTTTTAGGCATCATTGTTTTGTCAGTCCTACTGTAATAGACAATTTCTAGTTAGTACCGGCATTTTTTTTAAGACATCGTTGTTTTGTCAGTGCTACTGTAGTAGACACTTTATAGTTAGTATCTGCACCATGTTAAGCCATCGTTGTCTTGTCAGTGCTACTGTAGTAGACACTTTATAGTTAGTATCTGCACCATGTTAAGACATCGTTGTCTTGTCAGTGCTACTGTAGTAGACACTTTATAGTTAGTATCTGCACCATTTTAAGCCATCGTTGTCTTGTCAGTGCTACTGTAGTAGACACTTTATAGTTAGTATCTGCACCATTTTAAGCCATCGTTGTCTTGTCAGTGCTACTGTAGTAGACACTTTATAGTTAGTATCTGCACCATTTTAAGCCATTGTTGTCTTGACAGTGCTACTGTAGTAGACACTTTCTAGTTAGTACCGGCACCATTCTTTGTAGACACTGGTAAGTACCGGCACCAATTTGTCCCTAGAAAAATAAAAACAAAAGCTTAGGCCAGACTCATATTCTCATAAATGAACTAATACTGTTGAAGATCGCAGATTGCAGAGAGGCATGAGTTACATAAGGATTAGTATTTGGTTGATGATGATGGTGACTATGATGATAATGCCAGATGTAGAACAGGAGAGAACTCAGTGTCAGGGCGAAAGACTAACGAGGACGTATCCGGTAAACAAGGACACCTGTCCTGTGAAAAGTATAAATCGTTCCTGGTTGATTAAGATAGTGAGCCTCTGAAGGTGAGCCAACATATCAAACATGAGATATGTGTGTGGTAAGTGTGAACTTGGGTTCTTGAGCAGTGCAGTTCGTGCAGGTGTGCACAGTTGTGTGTGTGAAATCAACAAGTCTGACTGTGTTTTAATCGACAAAACCATACGGAAGCCACGAAGACAGCAACACCATAAGAGAAATATAAAAATGAAAGCCAGATTTAAAGAAGTTAAAACTGCATTGACCTAGCTTAAACAGGTGGATATCCGGCACTGCTGTTGTGTCAGTGTGAAACAGCAATGATCTATCCATAACAAAACCCTTATGGCTTCTAAATCATTGCGCTGCTGAAAATGTAGGACAGTCTCGGCTGTAGCGTTTTGTTGCTTCTACAATAAAAAGTTCACCAAAAAAGTAAAGGACCTTTTGCCACCTCTTCGTACGTATTGGGCATATAGGGCTAGACCTATATTTTATAGACCAGTCGGCGCTCCCTGGGTATGTAGTCAACATCTTCTACAATAAAAGTTGACGACTTTCATCTGTCTCAGTGAGGACAGCTTCGTTTATTTTTCTTTTCTTCCATGATATTCTTTGTAATCATCTCAGAAACCACATCTCTGCCGCAAGTAAATATTTTTCGGTGTGTCTGCTTGTAGTCCATGTTTCACATCCATATAACAAAACAGGTTCTAATAACAATTTAACACTACACTTTTCGCTGCAAGTAGTAAGATTTTTTTTACCCCGTCCTTAGCAAGATGCAAATACAAATCTGACCAATTTGAAGATTTGGCTTGCAGCGAGAAAAAGAGTATTAAAGTGTTATGTTAATGTCAATGTGCAAATGGCCACTTTCACCATGGCGATTGTTTTTCTAATTTCTGCAAGGCATCTTCTATCAGATGTTATGACTGTTTCATGACTCTTCTTCTAGTCATTGCAAATATATGGAATATTTGGAGACGATATTTAAATATTAGTATTCACACAGTGTTAAATGCTAGAGGTCTTGAATTCTCGTCCCTTCACAAACTATTCACACAGAAAGCCTAATGTGCAGTGATGTGAATGTAATAACATAACATTAATACCGTACTATTAATTTCTCACTGTCTCCGTATACTTACATCCAGCAAATATACATCTAAATATTTCTGTATAGTTGCACCCAGTATATATACCTCTCAATATTTCTGTATAGTTACAACCAGCATATATACCTCTCAATATTTCTGTATAGTTACAACCAGCATATATAACTCTTAATATTTCAGTATAGTTACACCCAGCATATATACCTCTCAATATTTCTGTATAGTTACACCCAGCATGTATACCTCTCAATATTTCTGTATAGTTACACCCAGCATATATACCTCTCAATATTTCAGTATAGTTACACCCAGCATATATACCTCTCAATATTTCAGTATAGTTACACCCAGCATATATACCTCTCAATATTTCAGTATAGTTGCACCCAGTATATATACCTCTCAATATTTCAGTATAGTTACACCCAGCATATATACCTCTCAATATTTCAGTATAGTTACACCCAGCATATATATCTCTCAATATTTCAGTATAGTTACACCCAGCATATATACCTCTCAATATTTCTGTATAGTTACAACCAGCATATATATCTCTCAATATTTCTGTATAGTTACAACCAGCATATATACCTCTTTATATTTCAGTACAGTCACCTCGTCCTTGTCTCTAAGTTGATTGCCTTTTCCAGTAAGTACTCTTTTATTCTGGTACCGCTGTATAATCGTCTCTGCATTTACACTTCCGACTAGCACATTTTACGCCTAAGACCCACCCCCCCCCCCCGCAACCATTTTCCCTTTTTTTTTCCTTCTAGCGTTCACACACTAGCGGTCTTAATGGGGTTATTCATCTGTACCCAGCCACGTAAACAAATGTAAGAATGAAAACACAGGTGCGCGCGTTTACGAGTTCCCTCCCGATAGTCATTTTTCTGTCATTTGTTCTGATCATTAAAACTGTGTACAAGCAAATCGGGTATCTGCAAGTACTTGTATGTTACTGGAACTACCAAGCAAATCGGGTATCTGCAAGTACTTGTATGTTACTGGAACTACCAAGCAAATCGGGTATCTGCAAGTACTTGTAAGTTACTGGAACTACCAAGCAAATCGGGTATCTGCAAGTACCTGTAAGTTACTGGAACTATCAAGCAAATCGGGTATCTGCAAGTACCTGTAAGTTACTGGAACTATCAAGCAAATCGGGTATCTGCGAGTGCTTGTATGTTACTGGCACTATCAAGCAAATCGGGTATCTGCGAGTACTTGTATGTTACTGGCACTATCAAGCAAATCGGGTATCTGCGAGTACTTGTATGTTACTGGCACTATTAGGCAGACTCTGTTCGAAATGAAGGGGCGTGTTTTAAATATGGGATTGTCTAGATACTGTCTGTTCAATTTTCGCGGACATTTGGACAGGGCTGGTGTAGGGAATTCGATCATGTTAAACCTATTACGAGCAGCTTTGCTTATAACTATGGTCTGGTTTCTTTGTGTCAGATTTATTTGCTAGATTTGTTAATTGTGCCATATTTTAAAGCTTTAAAACTCGAACAAATCAGCTTCATAACATCGCAAACACAAACAACAAATGAACGTTGCGTCTGGAGAATCTTCATCAGCACATAATAATAATCTACATTACCATATATACGAGCAATAATACACAACAAATGACGTCACATTGAGGCGTACTGGGCGAATGGTGCTAACCTCATATTTGTATAAACGAATTAGGAAGAGGTGAGTGGTGCCATAACTTGACCTTCTAGGCACAGGCTCTGACCCAGCTCACCTCATATAGCACAGGCTCTGACCCAGCTCACCTCATATAGCACAGGCTCTGACCCAGCTCACCTCATATAGCACAGGCTCTGACCCAGCTCACCTCATATAGCACAGGCTCTGACCCAGCTCACCTCATATAGCACAGGCTCTGACCCAGCTCACCTCATATAGCACAGGCTCTGACCCAGCTCACCCAGCTCTCCTAATTTAGCACAGGCTCTGACCCAGCTCACCTCATATAGCACAGGCTCTGACCCAGCTCACCTCATATAGCACAGGCTCTGACCCAGCTCACCCAGCTCTCCTCATATAGCACAGGCTCTGACCCAGCTCACCCAGCTCTCCTCATATAGCACAGGCTCTGACCAGGCTCACCCAGCTCTCCTAATATAGCACAGGCTCTGACCCAGCTCACCCAGCTCTCCTAATATAGCACAGGCTCTGACCCAGCTCACCCAGCTCTCCTAATATAGCACAGGCTCTGACCCAGCTCACCCAGCTCTCCTAATATAGCACAGGCTCTGACCAGGCTCACCCAGCTCTCCTAATATAGCACAGGCTCTGACCCAGCTCACCCAGCTCTCCTCATATAGCACAGGCTCTGACCCAGCTCACCCAGCTCTCCTCATATAGCACAGGCTCTGACCCAGCTCACCCAGCTCTCCTAATATAGCACAGGCTCTGACCCAGCTAACCCAGCTCTCCTAATATAGCACAGGCTCTGATCCAGCTCACCCAGCTCTCCTAATATAGGACAGGCTCTGACCCAGCTCACCCAGCTCTCCTAATATAGCACAGGCTCTGACCCAGCTCACCCAGCTCTCCTAATATAGGACAGGCTCTGACCCAGCTCACCCAGCTCTCCTAATATAGCACAGGCTCTGACCCAGCTCACCCAGCTCTCCTAATATAGCACAGGCTTTGACCCAGCTCACCCAGCTCTCCTAATATAGCACAGGCTTTGACCCAGCTCACCCAGCTCTCCTAATATAGCACAGGCTCTGACCCAGCTCACCCAGCTCTCCTAATATAGCACAGGCTCTGACCCAGCTCACCCAGCTCTCCTAATATAGCACAAGCTCTGACCCAGCCCACACCAACATCTCCTTATGAAGCACATTCTTTGACCCAGCTCACCCAGCTCTCCTAATATAGCACAGGCTCTGACCCAGCTCACCCAGCTCTCCTAATATAGCACAGGCTCTGACCCAGCTCACCCAGCTCTCCTAATATAGGACAGGCTCTGACCCAGCTCACCCAGCTCTCCTAATATAGCACAGGCTCTGACCCAGCTCACCCAGCTCTCCTAATATAGCACAGGCTCTGACCCAGCTCACCCAGCTCTCCTAATATAGCACAGGCTTTGACCCAGCTCACCCAGCTCTCCTAATATAGCACAGGCTCTGACCCAGCTCACCCAGCTCTCCTAATATAGCACAGGCTCTGACCCAGCTCACCCAGCTCTCCTAATATAGCACAAGCTCTGACCCAGCCCACACCAACATCTTCTTATGAAGCACATTCTTTGACCCAGCTCACCCAGCTCTCCTAATATAGCACAGGCTCTGACCCAGCTCACCCAGCTCTCCTAATATAGCACAGGCTCTGACCCAGCTCACCCAGCTCTCCTAATATAGCACAGGCTCTGACCCAACTCACCCAGCTCTCCTAATATAGCACAGGCTTTGACCCAGCTCACCCAGCTCTCCTAATATAGCACAGGCTCTGACCCAGCTCGCCTAGCTCTCCTAATATAGCACAGGCTCTGACCCAGCTCACCCAGCTCTCCTAATATAGCACAAGCTCTGACCCAGCCCACACCAACATCTCCTTATGCAGCACATTCTCTGACACAGCTCACACCAACATCTCCTTATGAAGCACATTCTTTGACCCAGCTCACACCAACATCTCCTTATGAAGCACATTCTTTGACCCAGCTCACACCAACATCTCCTTATGAAGCACATTCTTTGACCCAGCTCACACCAACATCTCCTTATAAAGCACATTCTCTGAACCAGCTCATCCCAACATTTCGAAATAATTCACTGTCTCTGGTCGAGCTCACTTCAATAGCTCCTTATAGTCGACCACGACTGCCTTATTGAGACAGTTCTGGATGTTTAAGTTACAAGTCACTTCAGACCTCTAGTTGTGATCTACTGTAGTCAGAAGCTTCAATGAAGAGAGTACACAGATAAACTTGAACTTATACAACCAAGCTTGGTGCGAAAATGTTCTGTGTTGATATCAAAAATTAGCTCTATTTATACCATTGCCTCACATCAGATAACGCCACCAGGAATTCCATGTGGCTTTCGTTTCCTTATTTTTTAACAAAAGAAGAGAAGAATGCTTCACACACACTACTGTATGCTCAGTTCTGAGGTATAAAGTTGGCGGTTCCAAACTATAAAGTGTACGGTTGTTGTTCTCAGCCACAGCTTTCTTTAATGCAGTCTGTGCGAATACATGTTTGATCTTGATAAGTGCAGTCTGTGCGAATACATGTTTGATCTTGATAAGTGCAGTCTGTGCGAATACATGTTTGATCTTGATAAGTGCAGTCTGTGTGAATACATGTTTGATCTTGATAAGTGCAATCGTTAGGCAGATAACGGCTGGATGGCTAGAGCATTTCCCCCCCCCCCCCCCCCCCCCTGAGATTCCCGGATTCCTTGCGCACTGGTGCCGATGGCGGCAAACATATCTCCTCAACTCAAAGTTGACTCACTTAAAAGTTTTCTTAATATTTAATTTCTGGCACCAGGCGTGTTGTCGTCAAAATCTGGCACCGTCCGTGGACATTTTATGAATGGGTTAGTCGTATTTTCCAACACTGCGTCAAGTAGCCAACCAGTCTAAATCGAATGTGAAGTGTGAAAGATTGCTAGTTGCCAGTTGGGCCCGTGGTCTCAATTAGTGACAGTCGAATGTAAAGTGTAAAAGATTGCTAGTTGCCAGGTGGGCCTGTGGTCTCAATTAGTGACAGTCGAATGTAAAGTGTCAAAGATTGTTAGTTGCCAGGTGGGCCTGTGGTCTCAATTAGTGACAATAGAATGTAAATGTGAAGGATTGCTAGTTGCCATGTGAGCTCGTTGTCTTTATTAGTGACTTAGAATGTAAAGTGTGAAGGATTGCTAGTAGCCAGGTGGGCCCGTGGTCTCATTAGTGACAATCGAATGTAAAGTGTGAAATATTGCCAGTTGCCGGGTGGACCCGTGGTCTCAGTTAGTGACGTGTTCAGTTCCATCGAACAGACGATGATGCCACCCGATGTCCACTACTCACATCAATCATGTTCTTTGTTAACACCCGAACTTTGATTTCCAGCAACGCCACACACTTTTGCTCTCCATCACACACCTTAACCAAACTTACTAGTATACTCTACACACACCAGTTGTCCCCACACACACCTGCTGTCCCTTTAGACCCTGCTGTCTACTACACACACCAGTTGTCCCCACACACACCTGCTGTCCCTTTAGACCTTGCTGTCTACTACTACACCTGCTGTCCACCTAACACACATGCTGTCCACCACACACACATGCTGTCCACCACACACACATGCTGTCCACCACAAACACATGCTGTCCACCACAAACACATGCTGTCCACCACACACACATGCTGTCCCCCACACACACATGCTGTCCACCACACACACATGCTTCCCCCTGCACACACCTGCTGTCCAACAAACACACATGCTGTCCACCACACACACATGCTGTCCAACAAACACACATGCTGTCCACCACACACACATGCTGTCCAACAAACACACATGCTGTCCACCACACACACATGCTGTCCACCACACACACATGCTGCCCCCTGCACACACCTGCTGTCCAACAAACACACATACTGTCCACCACACACACACAAACGCACATACCTGCTGTCCATCACACACAAACTACACACCTGCTGTCCATCACACACACACTACACACCTGCTGTCCATCACACACACACTACACACCTGCTGTCTATCACACACACTAGCCGTCCATTACACACATCTGAACTCCCCTATAAACATCTGCTGTCCATCACATATATATGTTGTTTACTGCACACATCTGCTTTCCACCACACATATACCAACTGTCCAACATACACTCACCAACTGTCCGCCAAACAAAATAACTATCCTAACACACACACATACTCACACTAGCTGTCCATCACACGCGTTTTTGATGAAGTATGCTACTTAATGTACCTGACTTTTGTTTTTAAATTAAAGTATATGTTTCAGTATTTGTTTCAGTACATGTTTCAGTACATGTTTCAGTACATGTTTCAGTACATGTTTCAGTGTATGTTTCAGTGCATGTTTCAGTATATGTTTCAGTATATGTTTCTGTATATTTTTCGGTTTTTGTTTCAGTACATGTTTCAGTATATGTTTCAGTATATGTTTCAGTATATAAAGGACATTTTCATGTTTCAGTACATGTTTCAGTATATGTTTCAGTATATGTTTCAGTATATAAAGGACATTTTCATGTTTCAGTATATGTTTCAGTATATGTTTCAGTATATGTTTCAGTATATAAAGGACATTTTCATGTTTCAGTACATGTTTCAGTATATGTTTCAGTATATGTTTCAGTACATGTTTCAGTACATGTTTCAGTATATGTTTCAGTATATGTTTCGGTACATGTTTCAGTATATGTTTCAGTATATGTTTCAGTACATGTTTCAGTATATGTTTCAGTATATGTTTCAGTACATGTTTCAGTATATAAAGGACATTTTCATGTTTCAGTACATGTTTCAGTATATGTTTCAGTATATGTTTCAGTATATGTTTCAGTACATGTTTCAGTATATGTTTCAGTATATGTTTCAGTATATGTTTCAGTACTTGTTTCAGTATATAAAGGACATTTTCATGTTTCAGTACATGTTTCAGTATATGTTTCAGTATATGTTTCAGTACATGTTTCAGTATATGTTTCAGTATATGTTTCAGTATATGTTTCAGTACATGTTTCAGTACATGTTTCAGTATATAAAGGACCTCTGCATGTTTCAGTATATGTTTCAGTATTTGTTTCGGTATATGTTTAGTATATGTTTCACTATATGTTTGTTTCGGTATATGTTTCACTATATGTTTGTTTCAGTATACACAACATGTGGCAGTAATCATTTTAAGTTATTTGTTTATGCCTCTATGTCAATAATTTGCGCATGCTGTTTCAAACAAAGTAGTAATTGTTGATTTTTGTTTATGACTGTTTCACTTCTTCAATCATCTGGTTTCGTAAAAACTTAACTGTAAAAAAAGTCAAATGTAAACATAACTTACATAAGTTAGATATATACATCAGATAAAAACATATGTTGAAATAAATAAGTCATATGTAAACATAACTGTAAATAAATTAGATGTAAAAAAAGCTTATTTACAATTATGTTTATGTGTGACTGATTTACATGTTATGTGTGACTTATTTACAGTTATGTTTATGTTTGACTGATTTACAGTTGTGTTATGTGTGACTGATTTACAGTTGTGTTTTATGTAACTGATTTACAGTTGTGTTATATGTAACTGATTCACGGTTGTGTTATATGTAACTGATTTACAGTTGTGTTATATGTAACTGATTTACAGTTGTGTTATGTGTGACTGATTTACAGTTGTGTTATGTGTGACTGATTTACAGTTGTGTTATGTGTGACTGATTTACAGTTGTGTTATGTGTAACTGATTTACAGTTGTGTTATGTGTGACTGATTTACAGTTGTGTTATGTGTGACTGATTTACAGTTGTGTTATGTGTGACTGATTTACAGTTGTGTTATGTGTAACTGATTTACAGTTATGTTTGTGTGTGACTGATTTACAGTTATGTTTATGTGTGACTGATTCACAGTCATGTTTATATTCGCCATATTTACAAATATGTTTACGTCCTTTTTATTTATAGGACATAAAAATATTTGTAAACATGGCGAATATAAACATAACTGTAAAAAGTGCAACTGTATGAAACAATATGTTCAACATTGACTGTTCCGTGTCAGTGGGACGGTCTCGTGCACTTGCAACATTTAAACAGCGGATTGTAGACACTTTGTCTCCCGGTTAATCCCCTATCTATATCTAATAGTTTAGCCAGACACCAGCCTTGAATACACATGCCAGCATTCATTGCTGCAATACATGTACACACACTCACACACACACACACACACACACGTTCACTGACATTATACTCAGGCGTGCTCGTACATTCACTCTTACATTAATGTGCGCCTGTTGGGTTTGGTAGATGAAACCGAAAATCCGGTACGCGTACAATAAAAACTGGGATTTAAAAATACAAATGCCAGAATGTGTGGGAGTTTCATGTTAAATAAGTGCAGGTTTCGATGCTGAACCTTCTAGAAGTTGTGGTTCGTAGGGAGGAAATGTGCTAGTGAATGTGAAAGCGTTGCCATATCAAACGTAACCGTTAGGATGTGAAGAATGATGCGTTCATGCATTATAGATTATGGTATATGATGTGAGTGGCCAGGTCTCTTCCTCTCGGGCCTTCCTTCTCAGACAATTCTGGAAATTATTATAAGGACAGGTGGTGTAGCGGCTAGACGATGGCGTGCGAATCCGAAAGTCGTGGGTTTGAATCCGAACGGGGCTGGTCCCAAATAAAGTATTGGAAAATAAAGGCGGCCGGCGATATGTTGACTACATAAACCACATAGTGCCGATTGTCTACAGAATTTAGGTCTAGCACTGGGTTCCCAAATACGTCTAAAAGTGTAGGAAAGGACACTTGACTTTACGAGACTTGACTATTGAAAAGCGTTGAGTTGAGTTGGGTCAAGAATTGACATCACAGCACTCGGGTCATTCCCATACATGCTCCGTCCTAATCTTCAACAGCCAGCGCAGAGTTCCAATACTGATGGTGCCGGTGACATTCTGGTTAAATGTCCGTCTTATCTTTCCTCCGAGTGTAGTGAACCGGCCAGACCCACTGGTTAAATGTCCGTCTTATCTTTCCTCTGAGTGTAGTGAGCCGGCCAGACCCTCTGGTTAAATGTCCGTCTTATCTTTCCTCTGAGTGTAGTGAGCCGGCCAGACCCTCTGGTTAAATGTCCGTCTTATCTTTCCTCTGAGTGTAGTGAGCCGGCCAGACCCTCTGGTTAAATGTCCGTCTTATATTTCCTCTGAGTGTAGTGAGCCGGCCAGACCCTCTGGTTACACCCAGCTGCCTCATTCTCTCCAGGCCATAATAATTCCCGAGAGACGCTGGTGGGGAAACACTCCGGCCACTTCTAGCGACTGCAACCAGGTCACTGTTTCAGAAAACAGACTACCTGCTGTGGACGGCCGGTCACGGAGGTCAACTACTAGAGATCAACAAGCACCCAATCAATCAATTTTCCTTACACTGCTTTAATATTAGGATTCTAGTGTATATGAAAGCTTAGATATTTTAAACAGTCTTATCCGCCAAGTGGGGGTCGCTGTGGCGTAGCGGCTAGACGCTCGTGTGCGGATCAAAAGCTCGTGGGTTGGCTTCATGGCGAAACCGGCCTTTTTTTTCAAAAATGACCTAGACTCCCAGGTCGACCCAGCCTTGAATGGGTACCAGGTGCAGGCCCTGGAAGTAAAGGCGGCCGGTCTGATACTGACCACATCACCCATCTTGTGCCAATTGGTCTATAAACATATAGGTCTAGCCCTATATGCCCTATAGGCCCAAAGGAGTAGAAAAGGACTAACGTATTTTTTTTTACCTTGCCAAGTATTTTTTGTTCGGTAAAATAACCCCACCCACTTTTGTTTCTCGCTTTCCCTTGTTTCTGACTACTCGAGTGCGCAGTAAATCAGACGCCCTCTTGTTGCTATGCTAAAGAAATTTAAGCCACGTTTTCCTTTTGTATCTCTGGTTTCTTTCATCCCAGTTTTTCGTAGCCTGTGCTATCAATTCGTATTTGTCTGTTGCGCAGCAGTAAATTACAGTTTATAACTTGGTTTAAAGGGTGCAACTGACAGATAAATAAGGATGGGAAGTAAGATGGAGCAGCACATGTAACAATCTAAACCACAGTTATAAACATGTGAGATATAAAACTTTTTTAAAGTCAAACATAATATAACCAAATCATAAATAAAGAAAGTCACAGATCCGTCGCATATAAACAAACATAACTGTAACTAGGCAGATATAAAAATTAATATATTTTACAAAACTGTATGTAGATCATATATACACATAGCAACATCATACCCCAACACCTCACACCACACCCAAAAACGTGATTTAGCAAAAATAACATCACAAATTGAACTGAAAACAGTTATGAGAAAATATCTTGAGGACACCAATACCAGATTTAGTAGATATTACACAAACTAATAGCAGCAGATCGATTTATCTACCTCGATACGTATTTTGGTTTGTCAAGGAAACACACACAAATGAAATGATACTGCTCCAGGTTAAACTTTCATGTCGATGTGTATCTCGCATGGCGTTTACTCGAATGTCTCACCTTTGCTCATTCACCAAGTGTTGTATATTCAGCCTGCCATCAATGCTGTATCGTCTGCCTGCTGTAGATGCTATAGCCTCCCAGGACAATTCCTTCCTCAAGTTTGTCTTACAAGGTCAGACAATTAAAAAATGAGACTGATTTTATTATGGCCAAGACAAAAATGCCATCTGTGGAGCAAAGGATGGAATCTAAAATGGCAACATTCATCTATGATCTAATATTTGTTCATCGCCGCTCGATAAGCAGACAACCAACAAACCGCCATTTTGTTGGCCTAGTGAGAGAAACATTGTTACGAAATTAGCACGGAGCAAAAACCTAACATTAAATTCTTTTTAAAACTCAGATTGACAAGCATCATACTGTCAGGTTCATTTCTTGAAGAAACTGTACAATGTTAAATAGAAGTTGACTTTAGCAGACTTTTCGGTTGGTCGAAGTGACCCACATAGCCTGTTTATTATTGACCTAATTTGGAATTACCCAGTAACCTAATATGAACTCTATAGTCCTTTCCAGAAGTGCTGCCGAAATATGTAACCCTGTTCAGTGTCAGTTGTTGAAGTTTGGCACGCAACCTTTTAATAATCATGTGCTTGTGAGTCATTATGTTTTAGATGTAAACAAACATATAGTTTCCGTGTTGCGTTTTTTGGGGTATATGGTTGGGGGTTAGGGAGCGGGAACCGATTCAAATCAAACAATCAGCGTGAATACAATCACTTGGGTAAACCGAGTCAGGGAAACTGTTCAAAACATCATTTCATTCTCTGGTGGTCATCTCCAACATCAGTCTTCCGTGAGTTTGGGGTTTTTTCATTGAGTGGGGGATAGGCTATTGAAAAAATTACCACATATTGCTGCACGTATGAACTGAAAAACAATCTATAGGCGTGTGTCAGTTACTGTATAATATTTTTTTTATAGGTTAGTTAGTCTTTTCTCTTAGGCCCTGGGTGACGCATAAGGCAGAGGTCTTTTCTCTGGCGATTTGTTGCCACCTGCTTTAAGTCTTGGATGTGTGTTAGGCTCATGGTTGAGTCCTGCCTGATGGTAGTTCTACTACACAGGGTCTCTCTTGGTTTTCCACGTTTCCTTTTGCCTTCTGGTGAGGGCTCGATAGGGAAGTCTTTTTCATTCTGATTGGAAGACCGATGTAGTTCCAGCGGTGCTTTCTTTTAAATGTACTAGAAGCACAGCCTAAAGGGGATCTTGTATTAGAGAAAAATGAGTATGTAACTATGAACGATAATATAAAAATCTACTCCTCGAACCTAACTCTACTCCAAACCTACAAGAGCTCCAACAAATAATGTACTGGTGGGTGTGAGCCAACCCACACTCAAGCTGCATCAGTAACAAGAAAAAAAAAAAAGAAGAGAACGTTCGTTAAGCGGGGAGCTAAGACCAACGTGTCTTAATCCAGACAGAAGATCTTCTGTATGAAGTCTAATCTGTAGTAAGAGTAAAACTAGGTACACTAACCACAAGTCCTTAGCCAAATCAAAATAATTGGAACTACAATAATCAAATCAATATCTGTTTATTTTGCTTAACACAAAATTAACACCACACTAACAACCGACATCGTGTTCACACACACATAGCTTAGTATTTAATTTAGCAAAGATAAAAATTCGTTTCTAGCGACATAAAATCAAATTTCCCCGAGCGATGATACACACTGATATCTATATATTTACCCCAGTTGAACCACCGAAAGAAATTTAAACCTAACTATGAAAACGTTCCAGCGCTGTAATAAGTCGGACAAAAACGGACTCTTCCCACGCAGTCGCCCGAACCTGATTTTTCTAAACAACTAAATTATAAACAGCTGTTGGCATCTTGCAACACACACACACACAAAATTAATGCATTGTCTTGCTTGGTCTCTTGTCTTATTTGCATTGTGGATCTGAAATCTTTTCAGTGCAGATTTAGTCTGGTAGTCTATTTCTAGAGCATTTATCTCAAAATTGTATATTTTTAAAATCTAGAGCTACCGTTGCTTTTCAACTCTCGCATCCATAAGTTAACACTGGAATCACAAAGGTTTGAAGGTCTTAAGTTTTGTGTGGTTACTGAGTGTCTTTAACTTCCAAATGTTTGACAGTTTGTTCAAGGCACTAGATGCCAGTGCGATTGTAGATGAGATTTCTGACGCTGAGTTCCCTATAGATGTCATCTTACTTCCTGGGTATGTAAAGCTGTTGACTATTTCAAAAATGTGATTGTGTAGTTTGCTGTCGTCTCAACTATTGGGAAGATCAATGATTTTTTTTTTCGGTGTTAAATTAGATTCCGATTTGTCTGGAAACATTTTGGAGATGATTTGTTTTCTCTCGGATTTCTGAGTTTGTTGAACAGCAAAGTCAAGATCTGTGAGAATTCTGTCAACCCATTTGATACTTATATTTGTGTGTGTTTTGTGTGTGTGTGTGTGAGGGGGGGAGTGGCATTTGGGCATGACCCAATCGACTGCATCGGCGAAAGGACACAACCTTGTTTCATTCCTATTTCCACTGGGAACCAGTCAGATTTGCCAGATTATGTTCTGACACTGCAGCATGTTTCAATGTAGAATGCTGATATATTTGTTGAGGAAACCAAAGATCTTAAGTAGTTTCCATATTCTATGAAGGTGGATACGGTCGAAAGCTTTTTGAGTCGACTCAGGTAATTGACACGGAAAGTCTACGGATTCTGTAAGGATTGACGGTGAAAGCGTGGTCTACGCATGATCATTCTGGTCTGAAGCCTGCTTGATATTCTCTTAACCTTTCATCTATAGACTTTTTTCAGTCTCTCGAGTAATAAGCTACAAACAAGTTTTCCTGGCACAAAACATCAAATTGCACGTGGTACATGGGTACAGAAATGATTAGTCAACCAAAGATTAAAGAAATTCGCCGCTTTAAGAAAATAGCAGCATCGGCGCAATTTTAAATTATAGCATCATGGGAAATCTAAGGCTACATGCAAAAAATTTTTAAATGGTGATGGTCAGGGGCCAAATGTCCCAGCATAGAAAGATCATAAATACAATACCAGTGGCAATGATCGGCAGGCCACCGGCTAGGTCTCCGTGGGCCAGACTTGGCGAGTCTGTCCGTCAGAGTCTAGACAGAGCATAATGGATATAACCCGCACCCCTCCCCCCCCCGGCCTCTCGTACAAGCCGACCCTGTCACTCCCACTTGGCTAGTCTGTCCGTCAGAGTCTAGACAGAACATAATGGATATAACCCGCACCGTAGAAACCGACCCTGTCACTCACCTATAAATACAAAAACTGGCACAGGAGAGGGCACTGTCATGTGTTTACGAGATCTGGGGCCCTATTAAAGGAAAAACAAGAACAGACCCACTGCCTACCCAGAAGCATGACGTAAGTGTAGACTAAATGGGAGCTTTGTTCGAAATCCCGAGCTTGGGAGGCAAGGAACCAACAGTCTGCATACAAATGAGTCAGATTTGTTAAACGGATATGCACTCAACAGTCTATTTCTGGAACCGGACTGCATTCCAGAAGTGGACGAACACCCAGAACTTTCCGCCAGAGTTTACAGCTGGTGAGCGCGAAGAAGAAGAAGACAAAATATTTAGGTATTTAATAGTTTACTGGGACAGCCAAATCTTCGGCCTGTTTTTTTTTTTTTTTTTTTCTATTTCGAATGCAATGGTTTTTTTTTTACTTATTAATGCTTGAATGCGCACAATGTATTAGAAGCGCTGCTGGTTTCTCACCCTTGTCTGGAAGACTAGCTGTCTGTTTACTACTCTAGCAGGCCACATCTCCTTCGTTTTAGAGATAACGATCGAAATAGTCAACAGCGCGAGATAAACCAGGTCTACTCTGGCGAGAGGTGGACGCCCAAATTGTTAATCTACCCCTGCCGTTTCCTAAAATATGTGATTATTTTAAAACTAAAGAAGCATGTGCTAAGATGCTATCTATAATCTACGTCTGCATATCTGGTGTCTTCACTTATTTATTTCTGATTTTATATCACTGAAAAAGCGACAACCTACTTTAGAGGCTTAAAAAATATGCAGCATTGAAATCAACTTGCTCATATAAAACTGTGTTCAGTGATGCGTGTCTGGCACAGGAGATGGTAGGCTCTACCGCACGTGATATGTATTAGAAATGTGAAATAATCTGTTACCTGAGATTACAGGATGAATTCTGTGAGAAATGTTTCGGCTTTCATCATACTTTAGTACCCACTGTTAAACATTTGCCACTGCAGGAACTTGTCCTTTTAAAGACACTTATATTATCCACATTCGCATAACTACATTTAGGTGCGTGCAATATGTCCAGTTGCACAGCGCGTTAACATTTTGGAGGCGACAACATTTTAAGTCCGGGGATAAAACTAGTTGTTAAAAAAAAATTATATAATGAAATGCCTATTAGATGATCTTTCTATCATTACAGTAGTCCAGTACAATAATTGCATCTGTTTACTGTGAGGTGGCTGCACTTTGGCCCACTGTAAGAGATCAAATGAATTTCGGAAACCAGTGCCGTACCAAGTTCTTATTCGTTCAAAGTTAGTTTGGCATTTTATCAATTTCACATTGTTCTTAACTCGAAAGTCATTTTTTTTTTTTCTGTTAAGAGAAACGTTTAATAATAATATTATTACTACTTCTATTTTTATTATTCGAAGTAGAGATGTGCACCGACCCCACTGCCCTTGGTCTCCACAACCTATGGACTTGTTTACTACCAATGGTGGTGAATCGGCATGACACAGCAGGACAACAATGTCCTCAGCGACCAACAGGACAACAGTGTCCTCAGCGACCAACAGGACAACAGTGTCCTCAGAGACCAGCAAGACAACAGTGTCCTCAGAGACCGGCAGAACAACAATGTCATCAGCGACCAACACGAAACAGCAGGACAACAATGTCCTCAGCGACCAACACGACACAGCAGGACAACAATGTCCTCAGCGACCAACACGACACAGCAGGACAACAATGTCCTCAGCGACCAACACGACACAGCAGGACAACAATGTCCTCAGCGACCAGCAGGACAACAGTGTCCTCAGAGACCAGCAGGACAACAGTGTCCTCAGAGACCAGCAAGACAACAATGTCCTCAGAGACCAGCAGGACAACAATGTCCTCAAAGACCAACAGGACAAAAATGTCATCAGAGACCAACAGGACAACAATGTCCTCAGCGACCAACACGACACATCAGGACAACAATGTCCTCAGCGACCAACACGACACAGCAGGACAACAATGCTCTCAGAGACCAACAGAACAACCATGTCTTCAGAGACCAACAGGACAACAATGTCCTCAGAGACCAACAGGACAACAATGTCCTCAGAGACCAGCAGGACAACAGTGTCCTCAGAGACCAGCAAGACAACAGTGTCCTCAGAGACCAGCAAGACAACAATGTCCTCAGAGACCAGCAGGACAACAATGTCCTCAGAGACCAAAAGGACAACAATGTCATCAGAGACCAACAGGACAACAATGTCCTCAGCGACCAACACGACACAGCAGGACAACATTGTCCTCAGCGACCAACACGACACAGCAGGACAACAATGTTCTCAGAGACCAACAGGACAACAATGTCCTCAGAGACCAACAGGACAACAATGTCCTCAGAGACCAACAGGGCAACGATGTGCTCAGAAAACAGCAGGACAACAATGTCCTCAGAGACCAACAGAACAACAATGTTCTCAGAGACCAGCAGGACAACAATGTCCTCAGAGACCAACAGGACAACAATGTCCCCAGAGACCAGCAGGACAACAATGTCCTCAGAGACCAGCAGGACAACAATGTTCTCAGAGACCAGCAGGACAACAATATGCTCAGAGACCAGCAGCACAACAATGTGCTCAGAGACCAACAGGACAACAATGTGCTCAGAGACCAACAGGACAACAATGTTCTCAGAGACCAACAGGACAACAATGTTCTCAGAGACCAACAGGACAACAATGTTCTCAGAGACCAACAGGACAACAATGTTCTCAGAGACCAACAGGACAACAATGTGCTCAGAGACCAACAGAACAACAATGTGCTCAGAGACCAACAGAACAACAATGTGCTCAGAGACCAACAGAACAACAATGTGCTCAGAGACCAACAGGACAACAATGTTCTCAGAGACCAACAGGACAACAATGTGCTCAGAGACCAACAGGACAACAATGTTCTCAGAGACCAACAGGACAACAATGTTCTCAGAGACCAGCAGGACAACAATGTGCTCAGAGACCAACAGGACAACAATGTTCTCAGAGACCAACAGGACAACAATGTTCTCAGAGACCAACAGGACAACAATGTTCTCAGAGACCAACAGGACAACAATGTTCTCAGAGACCAACAGGACAACAATGTTCTCAGAGACCAACAGGACAACAATGTTCTCAGAGACCAACAGGACAACAATGTGCTCAGAGACCAACAGAACAACAATGTGCTCAGAGACCAACAGAACAACAATGTGCTCAGAGACCAACAGAACAACAATGTGCTCAGAGACCAACAGGACAACAATGTTCTCAGAGACCAACAGGACAACAATGTGCTCAGAGACCAACAGGACAACAATGTTCTCAGAGACCAACAGGACAACAATGTTCTCAGAGACCAGCAGGACAACAATGTGCTCAGAGACCAACAGGACAACAATGTTCTCTGAGACCAACAGGACAACAATGTGCTCAGAGACCAGCAGGACAACAATGTCCTCAGAGACCAGCAGGACAACAATGTCCTCAGAGACCAGCAGGACAACAATGTCCTCAGAGACCAGCAGGACAACAATGTCCTCAGAGACCAACAGGACAACAATGTCATCAGAGACCAGCAGGACAACAATGTGCTCAGAGACCAGCAGGACAACAATGTCCTCAGAGACCAGCAGGACAACAATGTTCTCAGAGACCAACAGGACAACAATGTCCTCAGAGACCAGCAGGACAACAATGTGCTCAGAGACCAACAGGACAACAATGTTCTCAGAGACCAGCAGGACAACAATGTCCTCATAGACCAGCAGGACAACAATGTGCTCAGAGACCAGCAGGACAACAATGTCCTCAGAGACCAACAGAACAACAATGTTCTCAGAGACCAACAGGACAACAATTTTCTCAGAGACCAGCAGGACAACAATGTCCTCAGAGACCAACAGGACAACAATGTTCTCAGAGACCAACAGGACAACAATTTTCTCAGAGACCAGCAGGACAACAATGTCCTCAGAGACCAACAGGACAGGCAAACACAGATCACAATCTTCTCTACAGCCTTTAGTTCCCAGGCAAGGTTATTTTGTTGATGTAACAGTTCATCCATTCACCCAGTCTGCCTGTCTCCAGTCTCTAAGACAACGTCTAGGAATGTTCACATGTAATTTCTAGCACACACTCCGACTAAACGTTACTCAGTGCCACAAGCAAACTTATGAGAATAAACTGGTTTACTCCAATCTTGCAATCGATTTTATCCTCCACAAACAATAGCCACACATCTGCTCTGTCGCATCAATCTGGCTTCTGTCACATAGATGTGCGTCGCTTCATCCGCTCCGGTACAATCTTGGAGGAGATACGAAGCGTACACAGCAAAAATATTCGCCGTCGAGGTAAGCGCAAGAGGACTTATCTCCACTTCCACATACAATGTGCGAAGGCAACTGGGCTCGCGAGGAAAAGAGCGTAAACGGTGACTAAAACAACTGAGCGAAGCAGCTGAAAGGGCTTCGAGCTGGCTATGGACAAAACGGAACGTCGTGGGGGTGGGCCTCGGTTGACTGGTCTGAGCAACTAGTGGAAAATAGTTTTTCATCCATAATAGCCAAAGTGCCCGATAAATGTCTGCCAGTGTCTCTCTGCCTATTGCCAAAGTCTAACGTCTGTCCGGTGAACCAACAGTAAGCTTGTCTGTGGTCGTGAAAGTAGGCAGCCAAGTTGCTACCTCAGCGACAAATATAACACCAAATCTCACAATACCTGTTGCAAAGTCCCCATATCGTCTTGTCCCTGTCCGAGAGTCCGATAAAGCGTAGCAGGGGAAGTTCGAGGCCTGGATTTATAACCCAGGTAAGCCCATCGTCCGAGAAACACAGTAAATTTGTAAATACATTAAATACATCAATTTTAGAGGTAACATTATTTGTATCTGGCTGCCTATATTGCATGGTTTGATAACCTGGACAAGAATCTACTGAATGCTTGTCACCAGCAACTGATGTAGACCTTATACTTCTACTGAATGCTTGTCACCAACAACTGATGTAGACCTTATACTTCTACTGAATGCTTGTCACCAGCAACTGATGTAGACCTTATACTTCTACTGAATGCTTGTCACCAGCAACTGATGTAGACCTTATACTTCTACTGAATGCTTGTCACCAGCAACTGATGTAGACCTTATACTTCTTATGGAGAAGTTAGCGAGCGAAATAAAATACATAAAATTGTTCAGTCGTAGCAGATTCAACGCCATGTATGTCCAGTAAGGACCAGCTCAGTGTAATCATTATATTATACATATATGTATGTGTGTGTGTGTGTGTATGTGCGTGGGTGCGTGCGTTGGTGGGTGGGTGTGTGTAAAGAAGGGTTCTCTGGTAAAACTGATTTGATTTATAACAAAAACAAAAACAAAAAAGACCCCACCTGAAACAAATTATCTGAAACTTGATAACGTGAGAGGTCAGTCATTTGACAAAGTAATCAACATGTGTCTAATATATTGAGGATTGCAAACAAAACTCAAAGGCAGAAACTATCTTGTTTTGTTCCTTCCGTGTTCAGTTCACTCGCTGAATTTAGATGATTCAGAGCAATAAAAAATGCTGTATAACCGCTGAATGTTTTTTACTTTAATTAAATACAGAGTGCTTGAAGCTTTTCTACAGGAAGGAAAAACATCTTGCAAATATCGTTCGATTATGCAAGTATGACATGAAATTGTTGTCAACAAATCGATAGTGTGCACGTGAGGATACTTGTAACAGATTGAATGCACATTGGAGAGCAGTGTTTTCTGCATTAGTGAACAATTGTAAAACATGGCAGAGAGAGTTAGCTGCCAAGCGGGCGATCTTCTTAGAAATGTAAAAGGTACTGTTCATGACATCAGAGTAGGGTTGTATTATTTAAAAAGGCAATGAAAAACGGCAAGCCGTGGATGTGGACATTTCAACTGCTGCTTACAGGTATGACTTTTTTATGTTTGAAACTGAATTTCAGACATTTTCCTCCGTTTAATTTGGGATTCAGAAAGAAAGAGGAGGAAAGGGGGCTGGGGGGGGGGGGGAATACTTGCTCAGATCAAGACTACGGAATCAATTCTTCAGCTGGTGGAAGTTAAAATCGTTGAATTAAACCTAAAATATTGTATGATGAATCATTTGAACTGCACACGGAACCAGAATGTCCAGAAGAAGAAAAATGATCAGATTCTTTTAAAGACACGACGTTCTGGAGAATTGATGTCTACAAACTCGTCAGTAACAGATACAGAAGAGAGTTGATGTCTACAGACTGTTCAGAGTAAGATACAGAAGAGAGTTGATGTCTACAAACTGTTCAGAGTAAGATACAGAAGAGAGCTGATGTCTACAAACACTTCAGAGTTGGATACAGAAGAGATTTAATGTCTACAAACTGTTCAGAGTAAGATACAGAAGAGAGTTGATGTCTACAAACTGTTCAGAGTAAGATACAGAAGAGAGCTGATGTCTACAAACTGTTCAGAGTAGGATACAGATGAGAGTTGATGTCTACAGACACTTCAGAGTAGGATACAGAAGAGAGTTGATGTCTACAGACATTTCAGAGTAAGATACAGAAGAGAGTTGATGTCTACAGACATTTCAGAGTAAGATACAGAAGAGAGTTGATGTCTACAGACACTTCAGAGTAGGATACAGATGAGAGTTGATTTTTACAAACACTTCAGAGTAGGATACAGATGAGAGTTGATGTCTACAAACACTTCAGTGTAGGATACAGAAGAGAGTTGATGTCTACAGACACTTCAGAGTAGGATACAGAAGAGAGTTGATTTTTACAAACACTTCAGAGTAGGATACAGAAGAGGGCTAATGTCTACAAACGCTTCAGAGTAAGATAAGGTTCATTTTTGAAATGACGAGACGATGGTCTGTCCAGCATTTAGTGCCGCACATAGCCTTAGTGACCCGTATGTCCTGTCTGTCGCACTTTTTCACTAAGACATAATCAAATGCCACTGTTTAGAACCAGGGTGCATTCAGGAGGTTCTGTTACGGGTAGGGAGGCAAAATAAAGTGTTTGTAATAATCAGTTCATGTGTAATAATGAGTTCATGTGTAATAATGAGTTAATGTGTAATAATGAGTTCATGTATAATAATGAGCTCATGTTCTGCACAGGTCTGGAGCAGTAGTAGCCCATTGCTATTACAGTTGCCAGCTCCATGTCTTCCAAATTCACCGGCCCACGTGTTTAAGTCTCTGTACCCGTTCTACCGTTGAAATCGCTGAGGATGATCAGCTTGTCTTATATAGGTACTTCTTCTTCTTCTTCTTCTTCTTCTTCTTCTTCTTCTTCTTCTTCTTCTTCTTCTTCTTCTTCTTCTTCTTCTTCTTCTTCTTTTTCTTCTTCTTCTTCTTCTTCTTCTTCTTCTTCTTCTTCTTCTTCTTCTTCTTCTTCTTCTTCTTCTTCTTCTTCTTCTTCTTCTTCTTCTTCTTCTTCTTCTTCTTCTTCTTCTTCTTCTTCTTTTTCTTCTTCTTCTTCTTCTTCTTATTTTTCTTCTTCTTCTTCTCCTTCTTCTTTTTCTTCTTCTTCTCCTTTGTGTTCATCAGCTGTAAACTCTGGTGGAAAGTTTTGGTTGTTCATCTACTTTCGGACTACAGTCCTGTTCTATTTTTATGCAGACTGCTGGTTCCTGGCCTCTCATGCAGATGAACTCCAACTTCGAAGGAAGCTTATAATTAGTCGACTCTTACGACATGCTTTGGGGTAGGCAGTGAGTCTATTCTTGTTTTCCCTATAAAAGGACCCCGGAACCCACACGGGGAGTTTTTAGGTACTGGTTCGATGACAGCCCGCAGGTCTCATAGAATCCGTCTATAGTTTCGTCTGTGTAAGTCATTGTTGGTGCGTAGGCACTTTGATTGTGGCATTCTTCTTTCCTTGAAACAATGGTAACGACATCACCATAAACCGGTCACGTTTACCTTTTGGGGGTTTAGTCAGTTTACCGACTAATGTTTTCTTCACTGCACAACCCACTCGTTGCATTCTTGAGGACTTATACCACTCCAGCATAATGTGTAACCTGCACCAACCTCGCAAAGTCCGCCCTAACCAGTAAGTCTAGTCTCGCTCAGGACTGCAATGCCAACGTTGTATCTACCAAGTTCTTTCTCAATCAGGGCGGTTCGTCTTTCAGGTGCAGATGCATTTTTCTCTTTCCATGAGTTCGCAGGTTTCATGCGCCGAACTTTAATGGTATGTTACGAGTCTTCAGTTTTCGTTTTTGTCGACCGCAGAATAGGGGTTCCCTCCAGCCGCGATGTGCTGGTGGGGACATGATGGAGCAGGTAATTTTTAGGGCACCTTTTCTAGCCCCTTCCTCGTGCCATGGAGGTGAGCAGTGCTTTCCTAAAGAGGGATGCTCAGTCGCTCAGGACGCTGCAGAAGTTCACCACGGCTCCTATCAGTGGACAGCGACCATATGGCCTGAGCCGCCTGCGTGCAGGTCTGTGGCTACACCAGCCAACACGCAAATCACCAGTATCATTAAAATATCACAACAAATGATTACATGAATTGAAGTCATTTTATTTTTGGAGTCGCTGTGGCGGAGCGGCTAGACGCTCGTCTGCATATCGGAAGGTCGTGGGTTTGCTCCCTGGCGGAGCGGGACTTTTTTCAAAAAATGACCTTGGCTCAAAGCTTGACCCAGCCCTGAGTGGGTACCGGGTGCAGTCCCGGGAAGTCGACTGCACTTATGAAGTGAATACACCCCCCCCCCCTTTTCCGCCCCCCCCCTCCCCCTTTCCACCGACTCTAAATTTGGTTCATGCTGATAACATTAGAACAGGATAGTTTTCACACTTTTATAAAACGTGCTCAGGATTGTGGTGGCGGGGGCACGATGACGACTGGAATGTATTAGTGCTTTTACTGTTCTTTGGACTCGACTCTTTGTAGTAACATCTGTACCATCCCGAGGTCAGTATCTACAGTGACACTGACGTTCTGACATGTGTAACATCCCGAGGTCGGTATCTACAGTGACACTGACGTTCTGACATGTGTAACATCCCGAGGTCAGTATCTACAGTGAGACTGACGTTCTGACATGTGTAACATCCCGAGGTCAGTATCTACAGTGAGACTTACGTTCTGACATGTGTAACATCCCGAGGTCGGTATCTACAGTGACACTGACGTTCTGACAAGTGTAACATCCCGAGGTCAGTATCTACAGTGACACTGACGTTCTGACATGTGTAACATCCCAAGGTCAGTATCTGCAGTGACACTGATGGTCTGACTTGTGTAACATCCCGAGGTCAGTATCTACAGTGACACTGACGTTCTGACATGTGTAACATCCCGAGGTCAGTATCTACAGTGACACTGACGTTCTGACATGTGTAACATCCCGAGGTCGGTATCTACAGTGACACTGACGTTCTGATATGTGTAACATCCCGAGGTCAGTATCTACAGTGACACTGACGTTCTGACATGTGTAACACTTCTCTGTGTAACATCCCGAGTGTAACATCCCGAGGTCAGTATCTACAGTGAGACTGACGTTCTGACATGTGTAACATCCCGAGGTCAGTATCTACAGTGACACTGATGGTCTGACTTGTGTAACATCCCGAGGTCGGTATCTACAGTGAGACTGACGTTCTGACATGTGTAACATCCCGAGGTCAGTATCTACAGTGACACTGACGTTCTGACATGTGTAACATCCCGAGGTCGGTATCTACAGTGAGACTGACGTTCTGACATGTGTAACATCCCGAGGTCAGTATCTACAGTGTGTACATCCCGAGGTGACGTACAGTGACACTGACGTTGTGTAACATCCCGAGGTCAGTATCTACAGTGACACTGACGTTCTGACATGTGTAACATCCCGAGGTCGGTATCTACAGTGACACTGACGTTCTGACATGTGTAACATCCGTTCGAGGTCAGTATCTACAGTGACACTGACGTTCTGACATGTGTAACATCCCGAGGTCAGTATCTACAGTGAGACTGACGTTCTGACATGTGTAACATCCCGAGGTCAGTATCTGCAGTGACACTGACGTTCTGACATGTGTAACATCCCGAGGTCAGTATCTACAGTGACACTGACGTTCTGACATGTGTAACATCCCGAGGTCAGTATCTACAGTGACACTGACGTTCTGACATGTGTAACATCCCGAGGTCAGTATCTACAGTGACACTGACGTTCTGACATGTGTAATATCCCGAGGTCAGTATCTACAGTGACACTGACGTTCTGACATGTGTAACATCCCGAGGTCAGTATCTACAGTGAGACTGACGTTCTGACATGTGTAACATCCCGAGGTCAGTATCTGCAGTGACACTGACGTTCTGACATGTGTAACATCCCGAGGTCAGTATCTACAGTGACACTGACGTTCTGACATGTGTAACATCCCGAGGTCAGTATCTACAGTGACACTGACGTTCTGACATGTGTAACATCCCGAGGTCAGTATCTGCAGTGACACTGACGTTCTGACATGTGTAACATCCCGAGGTCAGTATCTACAGTGACACTGACGTTCTGACATGTGTAACATCCCGAGGTCAGTATCTACAGTGACACTGACGTTCTGACATGTGTAATATCCCGAGGTCGGTATCTGCAGTGACACTGACGTTCTGACATGTTATGACAATATTTCATCTTTTTCTATGCTTTCAGTGAACTCTGTGAATTCTGCTAGAGCGACTGTAGAAGCACATGTGATTCCATTCAAGGTTCCATCCACTCACTGTAGCTAGGACTAAACCAGGCAGCTCTGCTATTTTCTTTTTCATTGACTCAGTCTCTCCTCTTCTACCTTGGGGTGTAGAGGTGTCTTCATTGACTTAGTCGCTCCTCTTCTACCTTGGGGTGTAGAGGTGTCTTCATTGACTGTCTCCTCTTCTACCTTGGGTTGTAGAGGTGTCTTCATTGACTGTCTCCTCTTCTACCTTGGGGTGTAGAGGTGTTTTCATTGACTTAGTCGCTCCTCTTCTACCTTGGGGTGTAGAGGTGTTTTCATTAACTTAGTCGCTCCTCTTCTATCTTTCAGTGTAGAGGTGTCTTCATTGACTTTGTCTCTTCTCTTCTACCTTTCGGTGTAGATATGTCTTCATTGACTTAGCCTCTTCCCTTCTACCTTTCGGTGTAGAGGTGTTTTCATTGACTTAGTCTCTCCCCTTCTATCTTGGGGTGTAGAGGTGTTTTCATTGACTTAGTCGCTCCCTTTCTACCTTGGGGTGTAGAGGTGTTTTCATTGACGTTGTCTCTCCTCTTCTATCTTGGGGTGTAGAGGTGTCTTCATTGACTTAGTCTCTCCCCTTCTATCTTGGGGTGTAGAGGTGTTTTCATTGACTTAGTCTCTCCTCTTCTATCTTGGGGTGTAGAGGTGTTTTCATTGACGTTGTCTCTCCTCTTCTATCTTGGGGTGTAGAGGTGTCTTCATTGACTTAGTCTCTCCCCTTCTATTTTGGGGTGTAGAGGTGTTTTCATTGACGTTGTCTCTCCTCTTCTATCTTGGGGTGTAGAGGTGTCTTCATTGACTTAGTCGCTTCCCTTCTACCTTGGGGTGTAGAGGTGTTTTCACTGACTTTGTCTCTCCTCTTCTACCCTGGGGTGTAGAGGTGTCTTCATTGACTTAGTCGCTTCCCTTCTACCTTGGGGTGTAGAGGTGTTTTCATTAACTTAGTCGCTCCCCTTCTACCTTGGGGTTCGGCCCACTCTCTAGTCTCACCTGCACACAGGAGAGTAAATGTTTTGGAAATATTTCTCTCTGTGTGTCACACACACACACACACACACACACACACAGAGAGAGAGAGAGAGAGAGAGAGAGAGAGAGAAAAGGAGAGAGAGAAAGAGTGAGAGCAGGTCTGTACGTTATTTGCATTGTGAAAGTAATCAGATCATTAGAAAAAAAAAAATACTGCATTAAAGCTTTTTATTTCTTTTCTGTAAATCACAAATAGTTCGCGCTCTGGTTTATATTTCATAAAGGCGATCTCACAATTCTGATAAGTCTTGTCACTAGGCCTCTTTCCGTTGGTTTCGACAATGGTATAAGCGTCGAACTGTTTAAGAAACTACTTCAACGTACTGAATGCAAAATTATCTAGTAAAACAACAGGCAGAAACTAATGCTGGAGTTGCCTGGTAACGTCCCGTACAACAAATGCGCCAAACTTGATACGAAAAACAATCAGCAACATGGAGGTTCCTAATGGCTTCACACATCCTGTCTTCGACAGTTTCCATTTCCGCCTGTAAAATATTAATGTGTGTCCTCTTTCCTGGAAAAGTCTGGTCAAAGATACTTTCTAAATAGTCCGGCTCCATCAGGACCTGAACACATGACTATCAGGTCAGCGAGCCGGCATCTAGCCACTACACCACGGCAGCTATGGTCAGCCATTGTTGGGCAGGTTTTCCTGCAATAATCGACCTATTCATTGAAGACCAACCCTGTTTTAGCCAGTGCTAATAGATTTATTGTGTCTGCCTCTTGCCTGTGTTATGTGTTGTAGATAACAAACGACCGAGAGCCGCCTGTTTACCTCAGACAGAAGGCATGTAGTTCCTGTCAGCACTAAGATATCCATCCGCCGCTAGGCGAACTTCAAAGTTCTGTGTTCCCTTTCGTTGTTCCTGCAGAGTGCAGATATATTTGTACAACATTTACTGCAAACATTTATCTTCGGACAATTATACGCCTATATTATAATATCATCTCTCTGTGTATGTCTCTCTCTCTCTCTCTCTCTCTCTCTCTCTCTCTCTCTCTCTCTCTCTCTCTCTCTCTCTCTCATCTCACTCTCTCTCTCTCATCTCTCTCTCATCTATCTCTCTCATCTCTCTTCTCTTCTTTTCTGTTTCTTTCCCTCGGTTCCCTCTTTTACTACCTCTCTCCTGATTGGCTCTATTCCGTTTCCGCTTTCTCAGTCATTCTTTTGTGTGTGTCTTTCTCTTTTTTTCCGTCTCTTGATGTATATTTATATATACATATATATGTCTGTGTTTATTCCTCTCTCTCTCTCTCTCTCTCTCTCTCTCTCTCTCTATATATATATATATATATATATATATATATATATATATATATGTGTGGGTGTGTGTGTGTTTGTGCGTGTGTGTGTGTGTCAACTCCTCTCCCTCCTGTTTCCCCACTGTGGCCAGTTCAATTATTTAAAAAAGTAAAAAAGGTCCTTTTTTCACAACTTTAGGAGTATAGGGCATATAGGGCTAGACCTATATTTTTCTAGAGCAATCAGCGTAAGATGGGTAATGTGGTCAGCATCACGCCGGCCGCCTTTATTTTCCAGAACTGCACCCGGTACCCACTCAAGGCTGGGTATACCTGGGAGCCAGGGTAATTTCTGAAAAAAGTCCGGTTTTGACAGGGAGCGAACCCTCGAAGTCCCGATCCGCAGCCGAGCGTCTAGTTGCTCTGCCACGGTGACTCCCAGTTCAGTTATTGTACGCAATAATTTGTTGCAATATTTTCTTTAATGTGCGCGCTCTATCAAAATAAATATGTACAGGAATCTGTTTGTTTGCACACTGGATCCCCAAATACCGCGTCTTCCTTTTGAAGGAGAGGATCTATATAGGGTGCTGCTGTTGATATCTTTCTATGACATCATTGCTGTCTGTATGTTAGATTGTTTCTCTATGTTGTGTCGTAGAACGGTGTTTCCAAAACTTGTTTGGCTAAACGCTCCTTTTCAAAAACAAACAAAACTTCACTCGTCGCTCCCCTTTTTGTTCAAATATCATCCTTTTCATGTGTGAGACAATAAGTACATGTTGTGATTATTCACTATCGTTCACGATGAGCAGTATCGCGGATTATGTCTGTGTAATTGACTGGCCCAAAGGCATATGACTAAATCATCCATATATTTATCTCTTTGCCGTCCCCCTGCCCTTTTTCTAGAACATTTACTATCTGTAAATTATCATGTCTATTTATTTCCTTAAAATATACCTACTGCAACAAAAAGATGCAGTGAAAACGTTGCCTTTTTGTACGTCCATTTTTTCTTCCTAACATCTTTTAACGTAGTGACGTCAGTGGAATGAACGAGGAAGTTCCCATCTCAATGGCGCATAATCTATTCTTTTATTTGTATGCCAGGGTGTTCCAGGGAATGATCGTGCAGATTATTAGGCCAACTGCCAATTACTTCCTTTTTTTAAAACCACTTTTGTAGTGTAGGCAAGGGGGTCTTTGAGCCTAAGGATTCACGGCCGCGTGGCTAGTGTTGTTGCCACCACTGTGTAGTCGAGGATTTATGTTGTCCCCGACAGAAACAATTCCCAGCCTTACAGAGGATTCGAACCCGGGTCTCCTGCTTGAGAGCCCAAAGTACTAACCGTTCGGCCAGCCGCTCCTCGATGAGACTACTACGACTGCTCTGTCTTTGGTCAGGAGAGGTATTATCACGATCATGCGAGATTGTGACCTCATCAAGGTCATGCAAGATTGTGACCTCATCAAGGTCATGCGAGATGCATGCGAGATTGTGACCCATCAAGGTCATGCGAGATTGTGACCCATCAAGGTCATGCGAGATTGTGACCCATCAAGGTCATGCAAGATTGTGACCCATCAAGGTCATGCGAGATTGTGACCCATCAAGGTCATGCGAGATTGTGACCCATCAAGGTCATGCGAGATTGTGACGACAGGCATCTTTCCTGACACTGTCCAGATTGGTGTGCAGCCTGGGACTGCAAGACACGAAAATTACTTGGAGCTCCAGACGTTTGATTTTATTCAGTAGAGAATGGATGTGGTCAGCCGTTTTCCGCTAGTGTGTTACTGAAGAGGAGATTGGAGCACCAATGGATCTATCTGGGGGAGATTGGAGCACCAATGGATCTATCTGGGGGAGATTGGAGCACCAATGGATCTATCTGAGGGAGATTAGAGCACCAATGGATCTATCTGGGGGAGATTGGAGCACCAATGGATCTATCTGGGGGAGATTGGAGCACAAATGGATCTATCTGGGGGAGATTGGAGCACCAATGGATCTATCTGGGGGAGATTGGAGCACCAATGGATCTATCTGGGGAGATTGGAGCACCAATGGATCTATCTGGGGGAGATTGGAGCACCAATGGATCTATCTGGGGGAGATTGGAGCACCAATGGATCTATCTGGGGAGATTGGAGCACCAATGGATCTATCTGGGGGAGATTGGAGCACCAATGGATCTATCTGGGGGAGATTGGAGCACCAATGGATCTATCTGGGGGAGATTGGAGCACCAATGGATCTATCTGGGGGAGATTGGAGCACCAATGGATCTATCTGGGGGAGATTGGAGCACCAATGGATCTATCTGGGGGATATTGGAGCACCAATAGATCTATCTGGGGTGCTGTGAAAAAGTATCCACTAATTACAAATCATATAGTCAAGAATATAAATCTTTAAATGATGCATTTTTACAACATCAGACATACAACATACACATTACACACAGGACATTTTTTCTTCTAAACAATGACAATTGTAGATACTTGTTCAGTGATCAAAATGTGCTCTGCATTAGTTCTTGCAGGGGTCAAAAACAGATCGATTGGCTTCAACGGTGCCCTACAATTTATTTTGCTAGGCCGATCGTGTATGCCACACTTCTTCTTTCTGTCTGTCCATCTTTGTTTGTTGTCTGATTTTTCTCATTGCAGTGCCTGTTGTGTGATTCATTGTTTTGCTACATCTCAGAATGTGCCGACTATATTACTATCTTCTTTATCCTTTACGTTGAAACCAGAGACTCTCTGGATACTTCTCTGATATAAAACATAAAATCATGGTAGCACCAAATACCTAACAAGTGGCATAAAGCGAAACATCGTCTTTGAATACACATTTTACTGATTGTATTCCAGTCTTCATGTGAATGTTGTGTTCTCATTGCTAGAGCTGTCTGGCTGCGCATGTTGTTTTCATCCAACCTCTGGCTACATGTGACGACAGGTTTGCTACCCTACCGTTGGCTTGACCTTTCTGCTATCAATGTTGTTGCGCTACCTTTCTCTACATCACGTCTTTCTTCCTGTTGACTGCCAACCCAGCCATCTGTCCTCAAAGTTTCTCCCCGAGTTACCCGGAAGAAATGTGTTTTATGTATTCTACGTACCTAAAACATTCGGACACAACCATGGCTGTTTCGTCTGCTTATGATTTGGCATACAAACATAGATGTACCGGCACAAAACAGTGGCACGCTTAGACTGTCCCTGCAAGTACCAACTACGGCGAGCCCACCTGGCAACTGTTAGAGAGCTGGCTTCCTGTTTAAAGGCTCGCCAGGTTCAGGCATTTCCTCCCGTATGTTTTTGAAGCCCTCGCTTTGAATCACTTGGTAGATAAGACACAGTCCGCGAATAACAATGTTGCCTTTTCTCGAGAAGAGGTGGGCTGTGGACCTCTGGCTGTCTACTATCTAATATAATCGTCAGCATAAGTCAGCGTGTGTTTGTTGCAGCTTTCATAGACTGTAGAAGTCCATTAAATAAATCGATCATTAACATTTTTCATTTAAGTATCAGCAGTTTGATGATATCTTATGGGATAAGTTTACATTTAAATAATGAATAGTGATACAAGGTCGCATAAGGTGACCTGTAGATGGGCGGTAGTGATACTTTTCTTAAAAGGTAATCAGTAGATGGGCGGTAGTGATACTTTTCTTAAAAGGTAATCAGTAGATGGGCAGTAGTGATACTTTTCTTAAAAGGTAATCAGTAGATGGGCGGTAGTGATACTTTTCTTAAAAGGTAATCAGTAGATGGGCAGTAGTGATACTTTTCTTAAAAGGTAATCAGTAGATGGGCAGTAGTGATACTTTTCTTAAAAGGTAATCAGTAGATGGGCAGTAGTGATACTTTTCTTAAAAGGTAATCAGTAGATGGGCAGTAGTGATACATTGTTGAATAAGGTAATCAGTAGATGGGCAGTAGTGATACATTGTTGAATAAGGTAATCAGTAGATGGGCAGTAGTGATACATTGTTGAATAAGGTAATCAGTAGATGGGCAGTAGTGATACATTGTTGAATAAGGTAATCAGTAGATGGGCAGTAGTGATACATTGTTGAATAAGGTAATCAGTAGATGGGCAGTAGTGATACATTGTTAAATAAGGTAATCAGTAGATGGGCAGTAGTGATA